>PVHT020000061.1:13528109-13842998 GCA_004024745.2 Catagonus wagneri
ACTTTGAAATTGAAAATTTTGATTACTGCACAGGCCTGGACGTTTTCAGCTGTTTCCTTACAATACGACACTGGGTAGAAAAGGGCACCTGTGACAAGCCTACAGCTCGACGAGTTTTCATAGAGTACCCGTGTACCCATCCTCAAGATCAAGAAACAGAGTCACGAGCCACCCAGAGGCTCCCTCTCAGTCACTTCCTCCTCTCTCCGCCACGAGGGTGACGCTACAGGGACCCGCCAGCCACAGTGCTTGGTTTCGCCATCTCGACCGATCTGGAGCCCGAGTTTCTAAAGACTGTTACCAGCCTCAGACTGGTCCATGTCCAGCTTCCACTCCTGTTATCACGGGGCGGAGGAGGGCAGGTTTTCAAAATAAAAACAGACAAGAACTAGACAAGAACCAGATTTTTTATCTCCGTGACTGGTGGGCAAAGAGCAGGAAGAAAAAAGCTTTTTTTTTTCCAGGTTCCTCCCACCTCCACCCGTCCGCCCGCTTCCCAAGGGGACACACGGAAATGACCTCCAGATTGGGCCTGGGACAGGGGCGCCATCCAGATGTGTGTGTCCTTGTTTGCAAGGAGGGCCTGGAAGCCACTGCTGGCTGACAGGGGCCCACAGGGCTCTGGTCCCCGACTTGGCCTCTGGAAGGCAAACGGGGCTTCTGCTGCTTCTTCCCACGCGATCAGAAGTCATTTCCTGGAGAGAGTCGGGGTGGGGGGGGGTCAAGTTGCCTCGGAAGTCAAGGGTTCGGGGGAATTTTCACCCAGCAGGTCATTTTCTCCTCGGGGCCCTTTACTGTGGCTCTTCAGCCTTTCCGCGTGGGGAGGAGGGTGGAATTATAAACAGAATAGCAGCATTTCCATCGAAAACACGTCCCGGGGGTTCCTGACCCACCCTAACGAGACCGGGGCCCCTCACAGTGGAGGATTTTTATTTCCCTGAATAAAAGGACTGCGGTGATGAGCTTCGCTGACACTGCTGAACGGCAAATCACTGTCACTCTGTATTTTTGAGACATTACATTAAAAGGTAGACGAGATGAAACCAAATGTTTGCACGCTGCGACTCTACCTGTGGGTTTTAGTTGAGACCTTCACTTTTTCTGTTCTTTTTATTTTATTTATTTATTTTTATTATAGTGGATTTGCAGTGTTGAGTCAATTTCTGCTGTTCAGTATAGGACCCAGTCGCACACACATCTATATTACAATATGTATATAAATTACCTTTTTCTCATATTCTGTTTTATTATCTCATACTATTGTACTGTCTCATAGTATCTTTCTCATATTATCTCCCATCACGGTCTATGATCGAAAAGACTTTTTTTTTTTAAGGGCTACACCTGTGACACATGGAAGCTCCTGGGCTAGGGGCAGAATCGGAGCTGCATGCAGCTGCTGGCCACAAGTAACAAGCCGCAGCCACAGCAATACTGGATCCTTAACCCCCTGAGCGAGGCTAGGGATCGAACCCACATGCTCATGGATACTAGTCAGGTTCTTAACCCGCTAAGCCACCAGGGAACTCCATGAGAGCTTTATTTTTGAAGTTGTGCCAATACGGGCTGGCCAAGGGGTCCTACCGAAATTACTCAAATGTTTGCTTCAAAGGAGACTCCTTTTCAGGTACACGCAACACCATCGACGGCCAAGTTAGGAAGAATGCTTTAAATGAGAGGACACTTGAAAATCTTGCTTTCATGATGTGGGGAAGTGGCCGAGAGAGTTATTACCTGGGGCGGGAGTGGGTGCTTCCGCTTAGTTCACGGGTCAGGAAAGGATTCCAAAGCTTTGTGGAGGACCTGCAGTGTTTAGGCCGCTCCTGCTGCTGGTGCAGCCCCACCCGGAGGGGCCATGTAGAAAAAGGGGGGTTTCTACTTAAAGGCTCTGCTGGCTGCCTTCCACTCATTAAGGATTCTGCCGCATCCAGGGGATGAAAGAGGCCCCTCCTGCCGCTCACGCCTTGAGGACCTCCTCAGAAGTCACGGGCTCCTGCAAGGTCAGGTGCGGAAGGGACCTGGGGAGAAAGGAGCCTGGGGACATTTCCAGGGAAAGGGGACGCCCTCAGAGATGACACCAGGACGACAGGCGGAGACCTGGACGAGCCGGGCCGATGGCCGGGGTCCCAGAGTACTTGTTCCTGCCTCCAGTCCCAGGCCTACCTGCAGGGCGGGCCGGCCCCGAGATGCTGCCACACCTGGAAAGCAGTCATTCTGGTGAAAGCCTCATCTCAGAGTTTAGGGAGACAAGAGTCAGGAAAATGAGTTCCTCGCTGGGGGATCACCAAGTGGTTGGTGACAGGTGTCACCATGGCCTGTTCAGGGCTTCTCAGGCTGGGTCCCCAGCCCTGGCGGGCCTTCTGGCCGTTTCTCTTCCCTTGGTCCCTCACCTTTAAGGCTGCTGGCTCTGCTGTGTGACCAGGAGTTTCACTTCTCCGAACCTCACTGTTTTCGCTTGTAAAAGAATGATAAGAACTACCCAATGGGGATTAAAAAAAGAAAGATTAGGAAGCGCTTTGAAACTAAAATGCAGAATAGCCAGTAGACAGAGTTCTTATGATTTATATGCTGACAGCACACATGTATATATAGTGGCCAGCCCCCAGCATACGGAGGCTCCTGGGCCCGGGATCAAACAGGAGCCCCAGAAGTGACCATACCCAATCCTTAACCGCTAAGTCACTAGGGAACTCTACTCTGACACCATCTTGTTTGTACAAATTACGCAAGAATCTAAGAAAAAGAAGAGTTTAGAAAACTAAAAAAACCTTTCTATTAGTGGGCAAGAGTCTTTAAAACATTCAACCTTCTCGAGTTGCCAAGGAAGCAGGATTTTAGGTGATGATTAAAATAAGCTCTGGATGGACTCGGGCCTTGGTCCGACTGAATTAACCGTCCAGCTGTTAGTCTCCCTCTTTCGCAGAACCTCCGGCACCTGCCTTCAGACCGCTCTGGCTTGCGGCTGTGGAGTCTACTGGTTCCACCACGGCTGAAGCTACCATAATTACACATCCACTCGAGGTCCCCCCACTTCACACTGGGAGCCCCCCCGAAAGGAAGACCACTTTCTAAATTCCTGGGAACACCAGCAGCCCCTCACACAGTACGCCAAGGGAGATGGTGATGAACAGCTGCTCCTAGGAAGTGCCCGCTGCGGTAATAAACCCAGCTAGTAGCCATGAGGATTCGAGTTCGATCCCCGGCCTGGCTCAGTGGGTTAAGGAGCTGGCATTGCCATGAGCTGTGGTGTAGGTGGCAGACGCAGAGACAAGGCTAGGATCCTGCGTTCCTGTGGCTGTGGTGTAGGCCGGCAGCTGCAGCTCCAATTTGACCTCTAGCCTGGGAACCTCCATGTGCCGCAGGTGTGACCCCAAAAAGCAAAAAAGATTAAAAAATTATTATGGGGACCCTATAAACATGGGACCCACAACGTACCAGTCACTCCTCTAGGCTCTGGGCTTACAGCGTGGACAAGAAAAAAGACTCCCCCCGCTCTCCCCACCCTCTGTTTGTAGGAGGTAAATCTAGAAATGTGTCCACTCAGGGCGCTGCCACAGACCAGCACAGACGGGGTGGCTGGAACAACAGACCTGGGTTTCTCGCAGCTCTAGGAGCTGGAAGCCCAAGGTCAAGGTGCCTCAGACTCGGTGCCTGGTAAGAACCTGCTCCTGGCCTGCAGAGCCCACTTCCCGCAGCCTTGCCTCGGTGAGAGGGTGTGGGGCGGGGAGGAGGGAGGCACGGGGTGCGAGGAGGCGCGGGAGAGACACTCGCTTTGGTGTCTTTTTATTGGGGCACAGCTCTCAGGACCGCATCTGAACCCAGTGCCCTTCCCCGGCCCGCCCACGGCTAATACAATCCCAGTGGGGGCGGGGCCGCCCCGCATGGACCGGGGGTTGGGGACACTCCCGCTCAGCCCCAAACGGTAAGCGAAGAAGTGCAGAAATCCATGAAGCATCAGGAGATGCTAAGCGCTGTAAAGTGCAGCAGGTCAAGGCCGGGGGGCCGGGGGGCCTCTGCGGGGACCGTGGGGCCAAACCTGAGGCTGCGCCCGACTCTGATTCGGGGTGGACCGGTCGGGCAGAGGGAGCAGAAAGGCTGTTTACTAGAAGGAACTGAGCTGGGCAGGACCGAAAACTGCGCGGGGGGCCGGGGGTGGGCGGAGGGCGGGAGGCCCGAGGGCAGCGAGGCGCTGGCGCAGGTCCTGGTGAGGAGCAAGGCTGGTTCTTATAACCAGAGGATGCCCGTGGGTGAAGCAGGCGCCGGCCCAGGTCGGACTGATTTGTAACAGCATGACTTCAGCTGTTGCACAGAAACTTCTCCGTAGAGAAATGAGCGTGGAGCGCAGAAAACCGGGGAGGACACTTGGTGGGTGAGGGTGACGGTGGCTCGGACGCGGGCAGAGGCCGTGGAGGTGACGCACTCGGATGCGGTCAGTGGCCGCCGAAGGACAGCACAGGGCACCGCGCGGACCGCTTCACCTGTGCCCCGAACCCGGGCTGCCGAGAAGAAGGCGGGCGGGGAGGTGAGCACCTCCGGCGCCCCCTGCTGGTCGCCACCGCAAACGCTTGCCTTTACCGGGTTGTCACAGGGGGTTCCGCGCGGCCGCCCACCTAAGAGATGTGACACCCAGAGCCGGTCACCTGTACCTACCCCCTCCACGAGGTCACTTGCAGTAGCATCATGAAGGAAAAGAATACCAGTAATGACCAGGAGAGAAACACTGTGCAAATTTGCGTTCACGGAATCTCATAGGTGTGTACAATCATACGGTGAAACCCCAAAATCAAAGATAGGAGAGAAAATAAATATGATGTCACAAAAAGGGAGAAAAAGGCACAACTCTTTATTTAATAACTTTATAGTTACCTAACAGTTTTGAAGTGTGGTCCTTTGGTTATAGTGTTATAATAATATTTTATATAAACGACTCTCCATTAACTACTAAGCAAATTGTAATCAAACTGAAGTGTCTAGAAAGGGCACAATTTAGGCAATTATTAAATCATACTGCTATTGTACTGTTCCTCACTTGATTTGATTTTCAGTTTTTAACTCAGTTTTTACAAAGAATAAACCAAGAAATAAGTTACAACAGTGGTCCCACCACCATGGCTAATTTTAGTAAGATAATTAACAGTTGTTTTAAAAAATAATAAGGTTATGGCATTTCCGTCGCGGCTCAGCTGTAACGAACCCAACTAGTATCCATGAGGACCTAGGTTCGATCCCAGGCCTCGCTCAGTGGGTTCAAAATCTGGTGTTGCTGTGAGCTGTGGCATGGGTCGCAGACGCAGCTCAGATCTGGCGTTGCTGTGGCTGTGGTGTAGGCCGGCAGCTGTGGCTCTGATTCATCTCCCAGCCTGGGAACTTCCATATGCCGCAGGTATGGCCCTAAAAAGACAACAAAAAAAGTTGATGTATTCTGAAAACTCAGCAAGCAATTGCAATTTCTCAGAACTTAGACCAACAATTTTTTTTTTTTTTTTTTTTTTTGGTGAAGAAGTATGTTTTCACCAACTAGTAAAAAGAAACAAACTTGCAGTTGGTTGGTTTTCTGGGCGTTTTCCATTTCCATTTTCTAGAGACTGAGCACATCCCCTTAGCGCCTGAACGGAAGCTGGAAACCCCCCACTGCCTGGTCAGCCCCAGACCTGCCACTAGCGATCTTACTGCCTTGCCTTTCCCCAGGCACGGTGCCAGGGGATCTGCCCCGCTGTCCAGGGAGGGAAGCCGGGGGCAGAAGCAGGGACTGCCGCAGGTAAGAGACGCTGGTGCAAGGAAATGAGAGTGAAGGTCCCCCTTGTCCGGCCCACGAGGACAGGGTCACTCCAGCGAGCGGGGCACCTCGGACCGTCCCCTGGGGCCAGGCAATGATGGGAAGGGGGGCCTGGGGGGTAGGGCAGGGGGCTGGGGAGATGCGCGCGCCTGAAGGCAGGCGTGAACTCGGTTACAGCCAGGAGCCGCCCCGCGGGAGCGCAGGCAGCAGGACCAAGCCTGCTTATTCTAGAAAAGCAGAGAACGCTCCCACCTTCCCATTTGGCCTGAAATCTCTCGCTTTTACTCTTTTGCTTTCGTGAAGGGAAGCCAGAAGGAAGGAAGAAAGAGGAAGGATGGGAGGGAGGGAGATGGAATGGGAGGAGGAAAGGAAGCGAAAGGGGGAAGAAGGAAGAAAGAGGAAGAAAGCCCATAACGGCCGCATGGGCGCACGGGGCCTGGCGCGGCTCTGACCGCCGCTGGCCTCTGCGCTGCTATTCGGCTTCGGCCCCAGGGCCGGTTAAAGCGATCCGGGTGGGCCTCTCCTCTCAGTGCCGTGTGACTCGTCCTTCCCGGGGGTGAAGCCTCCCTGGGTGGTGGGGAGGCGAGGACGCGCCCCAACCCTGCGGACGCGCGCAGCCCCTTCGGGCCAGTGCTGCGCCACTGGCTCCGGCTTGGGAACAAGACAGGCCCCCTTCCTCACCAAGGAGGAACCCCCACCCATGGGCAGCGCTCGGCTTTCTCTTCCTGCTCCCGCTTCTCGGCGCCAGCTGCAGGCAGCGCTCAGCCTGTGGCACAGCCAGCCAGCTCACGGGTCAAGTTCAAGGGCCCACCGTGCGCTGCCAAGAGCAATTTCCCCCTGTAACTGGAGCAGACGAGCTGCATGCAGCTCCTGTAATAGTTTCACCAGCTGTCGTATTG
Source organism: Catagonus wagneri (assembly GCA_004024745.2). Classification (NCBI taxonomy): domain Eukaryota; kingdom Metazoa; phylum Chordata; class Mammalia; order Artiodactyla; family Tayassuidae; genus Catagonus; species Catagonus wagneri. Next base: position 13,534,785 of record PVHT020000061.1, read on the forward strand.
AAAGAAAGCTGTTCCATGGGGGGAAAACCTCCTGAAGACTTTTCTTTGTAAACAGCCCTGATGATAAAGACATGCTAAGTCCTGGAGCCCAGAGGCTGTCAAGGGTTTTACACGGTACCCGTTTCTTCTTATCTCCTGGGCACCGCAGAGTTGAACACAGGCTAGAGCTAAGCGCTGAATTCATTAGACACATGTCAGCATCTGCCTGTCACAGACGAGGTTTCCCTGCCAGTCGGGCCACTCCCTGGCTGAGGGAAAGACTGAAATTGTCCAGAAGACTTTCTCAGGATGTGAGAAGGGTCTGGGTTTCATGGGCCTGATTTCTTTGCTTTTACCCAGCAGAAGTAAAGTGCACAAGCACAGATGTAGGTCAACTGAAATTGGTTCTGAAAAATAAACTCGGGAGTTCCTGCTGTGGTTCGGGGAGTTAAGAACCTGACTCGCTTCCACGAGGTTGTGCGTTCGAACCCTGGCCTCACTCAGTGGGTTAAGGCTCAACGCTGCCGTGAGCTGCGGGTCGGGAGGAAGATGTGGCTCAGATCCCGCAATACTGTGGCTGTGGTGTAGGCCGGCGGCTACAGCTCGGATTCCACCCCTAGAACCTCCATTTGCCACAGGTGCAGCCCTAGAAAGACAAAGAAAGAAAGAGGCTCCTCAGAGGACAAGCTGCTGTGAGCTGAGGTCGAAGAGAATGACAAGCCCCCTGGGCAGCCGGCGGGCACCTTGTAAACACCGGCAGAGGGGCAGCCGTGCCTGGAACCAGCCGATGGAGAGGCTGCGGCATGGAATCAGGAAGCGGCCAGAGCACCCGCGTCTAATGGGCGTGGGAACCAACCCAGGGAGGTCACTGCTGTGACCCTGACGTTCTTGGACATGTTCTCCCCCCCGCCCCCCATTCCGTCATTTCCCAAGAAGGAACGTGTCGTTCCCCCCGGAAGGACGTGCACGACAGACTCGGAGTTCCCGGCATCAGACGGCATCTACGACCAGGGTCACCTAGGCCCCAGCCGCGCTGTTCCAGACAGAAGCTCTTACACACAACGCAAAAGTTGTGTACCGTCTATGTGCGTGAACACGGCAGAACTCTGCACTGAGCCCGCCCGCTACCCTCCAGCTCAAAACTCGCTGTCTCGGAAGGCAAGATTTAGCACACCGTGAGGATGTGCTGTGCTTCATTGTGTGGCAGTCGTAATTTCCGTGAAAATATTGAGAAATGGAAGCAAACATCCATTGGAATAGATTTTGCAATATGTGAGAGCAAGGAAATACAATTAATCTTGTATCACTGGGTTGTCTAACTCAGAGGAAATGAAAAAAATCATTAAATTTTTCCTAAGAAAACTTCTGTGTTCTGGGCCCAGAATTAATAGAAATGCTTACAATAATTTTACCCGGGTTTCTAAGCCTGGACTCTGGGATCGCCTGTAATTACCTACATGCATACATGTGCTTTGTTACAGGGAGAGAAACTGTGTATTTGAACAAAATCTGAAAGGGGTTTACCATTGATCTAGTGCTCAGTGCCTTTAGTTTGTGGAAAAAATTGGCACGGAGCTCACAGCAGAACAGATGCAGAGTTTTGATTAGACTGGGGTCTCCCCTTCCGTTCAGTCTTTCAATAGCATCACATTTTCAGGAAGAGTTTGGGGCTTCTGAGAAAGGTCACCCACACTTTCCTGACACTGTCCAGTAAGAATCCGGATAAATCTGTCATTCTTTTGGGGACGCAGAGGGGCCCGGGAAAAGCAGTTCTGCTTAACAGAAACGGGCAGAACCTTGCAAACAAATTATTCATTATGTAAGACTTTAATTTCTCAGTCTCTTAACACTTAGGGAATACTTCAAAGAGGCTAGAAAATTGGCAGTGCATCATTTATCCTCATGGGCATTTTTATTAAATTAAAAGCAGATGCATAGCCCCACACTGAAAGCAGCAAAAAAAAAGCTGTTCTCTACTGCTTGGCTCTCTGTAAAAACCAGCTTTCGATTACCTTGATCCACATTGAACTGTCGCAACTCCCTTTAGCATCCATCGCGGCTTCTAGGAAGCCTCAGGCACAAAAAGCAAGCGCAGTTACCACACTAGCCCCCAAATGTGAAGCAACAGTAGCAAACGACCCTGAATTCCTATGTTGCTGATCTCGGCCCATGTCTAGAACACATGGAGTCAAACTTGCCCTTCTTTCTTTATTAAACTACTGCACGTGAACCACCTCGGTAATTAGGTCAGGAGCCCAGGTCTCCTTCACGCTGGCCAGTCTGCACCGTATTCCCAAACCTCAGGCAGGAGCACCTCCTGGGTCTCTCTGCCCAGGGCCCTCTTTTCAGCCAGGCCGACTGCTGAGAGTCGCTGATCTCTAAACATGTGCGTCACTGCATTAGGCCTTTAAAAACCTTTCATAGTAATCGCTAAAAAAACAAAACAAAACGACTAACATTCATTGCGCCAACGTATATATCCTCCCAGAAATGTGCTGAACACAATTCACGAAGATTTCAGTTAATCCTACAGTTTGTGGAGAGGTGATTTTTTTTAATTCCCATTTCACACGGGAGGAAACTAAAACTTACAAAGCCAAGGAGCACAATCTCACAGAAGCAGACCTGGAATTTGAGCTGAACTTCAGAGGCGCTGCTCTTTCCCAGCTCACCGCCCTCCAGTACAAAGAGCGTGACCTTCTAGGCTAGGAATTCTCAGAGCTGGTCCGTGCTGGTAAAGGGTTTTTAATCAGAAGAAGAATGGAAAAATTCAGATACATTATAACTTACTGGGCTACATAAGAATTTAACCATCGGCCTCAGGAGAATTTAGTTTGCGACAAATCCACATTTAAAAGCCTCTGTTTAGGGAGCATTTACTAGGTGCCTAATAAAACCACCGTGCTAGATATTTTTTGATTCAGGCACTGTCTCGAATCCGTTACTTTAAGACGATTTCACATTCCAGATGAGAGGAAACTAAAGAAGGGTTCAGTGATTTGACTGAAGCTATTTAAGAAGTGATCCAGCTCGGCATTTGAGCATGTGCTGGTTCCCACACTTTCAGCCCTCTCCCTACGCCTTATATCCACCCACGCATTTTATGTGCACGAGGCGAGCACAGTAAGCACTCATCAGCCTCCATTCGCGGAACCCCGCGTTAATGGTGCCCACGTGCTCCTCAGCCCTTCTATGGGCAGCAAACATCTATGGGCCCAGAGAGGCTGTGTGGAAGGACAGTCGATGCCAAAGCGCTTCTCCTTCGGGTGGCTGGCCAGGGTTCCAAACCCAGCTGCCTCACCCACTCTGGGGCAAACCCCAGTGCTACATGTAATTCAAAGAAGCCAACCTGTACAAACTCCACTCTTTCAAGGCTACAGTGTGCTTAATCCTGAAGAACCAGAAAACATGGAAAAGAAGTCATGCAGCCCCAGCAGTGCGCTGGTGCGTGTTTAGTAACTAGCGGGAGGAAGCTCTGATTTACAGCGTCTGTCGACTGCCATGCTATAAACACTCACGTCGTGGCCCATTTCAAGATATCGGAATGATGTCATGGTACACAGGCTGGTAACGGCGAGAGTCACTGGTCCTCAGGAGCTGATGGCAGCCAGCTCTAGCACCCCACTGCCCGTGGGCCTTCTTCTCTTCCCAGTTCATGACTTTCCATGTTAGATCTGGGGCCAGCCACCTAGCCTTCTGAGCAATAGTTTCCACCTCTATAAAGAGGGGAAGATAGTGACACTAGAAACGATAACGTGACTAGAGGGCTGTTAACAGCGGAACAGGTTATCCTGGCAAAGGGAGGCAAAGCACCACTCTGCTGTAAGTGCTGCCCACGCCTCTGAACTCAGCTAGGACGGACCTGATGAGATGCATGGTGTCGTGTGGTCAAGGCTGGTGTCCTGTGCTATCCTGTCCTCCTATCCGAAAGCCCAAAACCACATCCCAGGGTCCGCTCGCCCCCTCCTGACCCCATGACAGAGAGAGGCTGAAGAGAGGTGACGGACCACCAGACGCTGGCCCTGTGGTAGCAGGACACAGGCAGTCCTGCGGCGTGAGTCCAGGAGAGAAGCAAGAGAAAAGCAAGGTTACCAGGCTTCCTTCCTTGGTGCCAGGTGCTCGCTGCCATCGAGAAGGGGGCGCAGAGGAGCAGCACTGCACTTAATGCCTATTCACCCAAAGGGACCCCTCTGCTGGCACCACTCAGCTCCCTTAGCTCAGCACCCGGGATGGGGGATGTTTCACTCCACCTTGGCACTTAAGCTGCGTGGTTGCTGGGAGGGTTAAGTGACATGATGTAAGAAACCAGATTTTGGTCAGAGTTGTGCTGCCCAATTTTATCATCCAGATTTTCTTTGCCTGAGCAGTTCTGAATGAATTCTAACTATTCCAAAAAAAAAGAAGAAAAGAAGTTGAATCTGTTTGCGATTACCTATAATCCTTATAATCACCTGCTGCTAGAACCCGCCATCGCACACATAAGGAGGCCGATTTATCATCTCTGAAGAATATTCAAAAGGATGTGTTTACCGTGGGCTCAAAGACAGCCACAGCCACAGCAACGCCAGATCGAGCCACATCTCTGACCTCCAGCTCAACTCACAGCAACACCAGATCCTTAACCCACTGAGAGAGTCCAGGGATCGAACCCGCATCCTCATAGACACTGGGTCAGGTTCTTAACCTGCTGAACCACAATGGCAACTCCAGAAAAATGCATTTTGATGCTGCAGTTCTCACATGGTTGTACAAAAGCGAGTCCCATTATTTCCGTAGTAATGACCTTTTATTTTTAAATGAGTGAAAATACTTTAAAGCAAATGAACCGTATTAAATTGAATGTGCTAAACTGCATGCATTCTGTATAACCCAGTGAGGAGAGGGTGTTTTCAACTTTGGTTTTGCCTTTGAACTTGTCCTCCTCAACTTGCGATTCCTTAAGCCTTTGGTCCCCCTGTTGTTGCGGCTTCCATGATGCGAATGTGCTCTAAGACCCACCCAGTGGAAAAGGGGTTCTCTGGGTTTGCATGTGTGAAGCGTTAATTCGCTGGGGGCCGGGAGCACCGAGTCCCAGTTCTGTTAAACGGAGCGGGATGTGATGCATTGAGGGGCAGGTGTGGAGTCTGACTGACCTCCTTCCGCGCTTCCTAAGTCTCAGACAGAGATCCTCTGCACTTGAAATGTCCACCAAGTGTGACAAGGGGGAAAAGACAATCTGCCTGCCTAGAACACATCCAAAATATCTAGGCAGAAACCGAAAGGGAGCCAGCGTCACAGCCAAAGGCAATCGGATTGCGACCTGGACGAGGAGGCCGAGGAGGTGGGGAGGCCGAGGGGAGGCTGCCCTTCGGGGCCCGAAGACATCTGGTAGGGATCCCTTTTCTGCCTGTGACACAGCCTCAAGCTGAAGTTCACAGCCCCAGAAGCCAGCAAATGGTAGGAGCCCAAGGAATTGTAAGTGAACTGCCAGCTGAAATTAACCAATTGACATAAATCTGAAAAGCCACCTGCCTTTTCTGAACTTGGGGTCCTGCAGGTGCGCAGATGGTAAGGAAGCCCAAGCAAGAAGGGGTGCGTTCTGCATGGCAGACAGACAGACACCCTGGCCGGGCCAGGCAGCAAGGTTTCTGGGCAGTCAGATCACTCGGGCTTTGGGTCCCCTTTCCGAAAATGCACTGCCCGGTGTGGTAGACACTAGTCACATGTGGCTATTTACATTTAAACTCGAAGACGTTGGAAGGAAATGAAATGAAAAATCCAGCTCCTTGGTTGCACTAACATTTCAAGTGCTCAGTAACCACATGCTAGCACCTTAGAGACGGCAAAGACAGACACTTCCGTCTCCCAAAAGTCCTGCTGGACGGCACAGGTCTAAAGTACAACAAGAAACAGAAAAGTCCAAGACCGCTCTGATGGTTTATGGGGCGCTGTCTCCAGACTCAAGCTCCCTACACAGACTCTCAAACAATTAATCAAAGTGATGAATGACAGATAGGATTTGGTCTTCCTCTAAGCCAGCCTAGAAGTGTGTCAGGATCTAAGGGGGGAAAAATTCTTAATTTCTTCTGTACAGGCAATTTACTTTTTTGAATGGAAAGAAAGTAAGGAAGCCTGTACATTATATAACACTCAGGCACGCAACACTACAAAACTTTGGCTATGGGTTCCCTGGCAGCCAAGTGGTTAAGGATTCAGCATTGTCACTGCTGTGGATCAGGTTTGCTTCCTGGCCCAGGAAATCCACATGCCACTTGTAGCCAAAAAAAAAGGGAAAAGAAAAAGAAAAAAAAAAGAAACCAAACCAAAACAAAGAAACGATAGAACGACAACTTTGGCCAGCAAATCCTTTCTTCGTAAATAATGCGAATTTACACATAAATTCACTCAAGGAGGCCAATTTTAAAAATCTGATTTCCACTACTCAAAAAAGATAATTAAGAAAAAGTAAGTGCTGTGTTAATTGGCCATCACCGATACAGGTCCTTTGGGGGCTTTTGGAGGCTACTTAGGGCAGTTTGAGTTCAGAATGTTCTCAAAAGTACTATTGAAAACTGCTTTGTACATACGTACGTGTGCTTATGATGCGCAGCAAAATTCTGCTTTTCACAGACTGCTGTCCCTTGGTCAAATGATGTTTTCAGTAGGAGTCACGTTTCATTGATTCTGTTGATGCCACGTCTCACCCACAGGGAGAGATCTGTGACCAGGGCACATTTCCCTTTGGAAGCCCGCGGCTGGGGGCGGAGGGGCTCCTTCTCCAAGGATTTGCTCCCTGAGCCCCTGCCCCGGGCTTCCTAACGCCCCCAGGCTGGCTGGAGTCAGAGGCTGTGTCTGTAGCTGCAGCAATTCTCATGAGCATCGACTGGGCTCCTGGTGCCAAGGGGAGGCCCTGAGGGTCCAGCACACTCTGTGAGCGCAGTTTTAAGGTGACGGGGGTAGTCTTGGACCATTCAGTTCTCTGTCTCCAGGCACACGGATTGCACTTGGTTGGGACCGTGTGACGACATACAGCCGATGGCTCGTGAAGAGAGGTGTCACATGACCACTCAGAGCCAGAGCGCTCCGTCAGCGAGGCCAGACCCTTCGGAGGTCTTTCCTCTGACACACAGAGACTCTAGCGATGTTTCTTTTCTTTTTGGGGAGCGGGGACGGGGGGGGCTGGGAGTCCCAGCCAGGGTGCCAGGGCAAGCCTTCTGCCAGGCTGCAGAATGCCTTCTTCACTTGGTATCCTCATACGGCAGAAAGAGGGCTAAACAGCTCTCTGGGTCCCTTTTTAAATTTTTTTTTAATTTTTAATTCCTTTTTTTTTTTTTTTTTTTTACGGTTTTGGCTACTCCATGGCATATAGAATTCCCAGGCCCGGGGATCAGATTCCAACCACAAGTGCAACCTATGCTACAGCAACAACTGATCCTCTAACCCACTGTGCTGGGCCGGGGATCGAACCTGCGTCCTGGCTGCTCCTGTCACGCCCCAGCAGGAACTCCATGGGTCCCTTTTACAAGGGCACTCATCTTACTCCTGAGGGCGCCACCCTCGTGACTTAATTACCTCTCAAAGGTCCCCCCTCCAAACACTATCGCCCTGGGGTTAGTATTTCAGTTTACAGATGTTCAGGGGGACATGCGCATTCCAGCCGTAACAAGGAGTCTGGCGTGAAGAGCAGAGTGGAGGCAAGGCAAGAGCAGAGGGGAAAGCAGCCACAAGGCCGTGACTTTACCCCAGGGCAGAAATGAGTGTCTACAGAGGCACGGCTGATGGGAATTTGGAGGACAAGATCGGACTCCACAACAGTTTGGCAGATAGAGAGGACAGCACGCGGAGAGAGAATCGAAAGGCACCGTGAGCGCACTGACCCGGACAGCCTACGCTGTGTTAACCCGACCACACAGGACCCGAACGGACATGTTATTGAGTTTAGATACATGTGACGACTGCAAACTCCGAGACTCAGATGAGATTACAGATAAACGGGGCCAGATCCTCTGCACCGTTACCAGTCCCTGTCGCTCCCGCTCAAACCACTCGTCCACCTTCATTCCTGGGGGAGCCCCTGGCTTTGACTTTGACTGTTCAGTCGGTACGTTTCACACACACTCTCTTTCCTGATCAGAAGAAAGCACGTGCGATTTAGTGGGAGTTGGATTTTTACCAAGAGATGTTTTTAAAGCAGCAGTGACTTTATTAAAAGAGGAAAAAGAGTAATCGGGTTAAAAAATCCCCCCCCCCTTTTTTTTTAAGCAACTGGAAATAATCAACGTGCGTTTGCGACCCGTTTCTGGATGTCCCTGGAGAATTGCTTTGAAATGGCCTGCCTGTGACCCCTGCCATCCTCACAGAAGTGGTTTTGGAGCGACGCCTAATATGAACTTATCACCGAGCGAATATGAGCAAATGAAGAGGCAGAGTTGTCTGCGGCTCCCCAGAAACAGTCGGCTGTGATCCCGGAGGAACAAGGGAGCAGAAGTCGAGACCAAAAACTTCGAGGCTGCTCTGGTCTTTCGACTGAAGTGGGAGCGGATTTGCAAGCTCAGCCTGGCGGTCCCCAGAACACTGCCTTGACCTTCGGCCTGATATCGAGGCCACCCATTTCTGCTTCCTTCTCTCCCTGGGATTTCAGGAACTGCAGTCACAACACGTCTCCTCCTCCGAGCTTTCAGCAGAATTAGCCCATTAAACACCACGCCGCCCTGGCGAGATGGCAGGAAAGCAGCTCAGCCCCGGAGGGTGAGGACACAGCCTGACCAACCAAAGCTGCAGTCGCTCAACAGAACCCCCCGCTCTGCTCAGAGAGACGGGTCCCCTCTTCCAGCCGGGGGCTCCCCGTCTTCTGGGGCCAGTGGCCTGGGCGCTCACCGGGGCCACCCGAATGCTTGGAATTAACCCAACACTACCCAGACCCAGAGAAGACCCTCAGGATACACACAGTTCCTTGACTTTCCCTTTCCTGACAGAGGAGGTGGGCGTCAGCAGTCAAGGCCCGTCCCCAGGAAAGCCTGTCCCCTAAGGCTCCTTTGAACCTGGAGCCGGAGAGAGAGCAGGTCCCTCTCATAATCCACGGGATGAACACGAGCGAGAACTCACACCTCTCTCTCCACGTCCACTGTAACGCTTGTATTTTTCATCATAATCATCAGCGGCACCCAAAGAATTTCTGCTTTTGTTCTTCTATTGCTACAGCTTTTTTTTTTTTCCTTCTGATCTGGCCATAGAACCTGAAAGGACGAGATGTAACTTTCAAAGCTCCCACTGAATGAATGTCACGCAAAGCCAGGTTCGGGAGCTCCGTTCTTAGGTTCAGGGGAGGATATTTTTGTCAACGTCTTAAATTTTGCAAAAGAGTTTTCACACGTTGTCTGTCTGAATCTCACCAAATTCCTCCGAGATGTGCAGAACTCAAAATGCTCATCCCAGTTTGCAGACAAGGGAGTTCAGAAAACTCCTTGCCCAGATTCTCGGAAGCCCAGCTAGAGCTCAGCCCTGCAGCCCTGCTGGCTTCTCTCCAGAGAAGCAGAGGCGCCCCCCCCCCAAATCCACTGCTGCAACTCTCCCTTCGGTCTGAGGACAAGCGTCCCCCCAACATCCCCCGACCCCCCGACGCCCAGAGGACAGGAGGCTCACTGCGGAGACCGTCCAGGGTCCCAATGCAGTCATGCTTTTCTCCATTTCCAAGGGTCCTTTGCAATAAGGCCTTCTGAATCTTATTTAGGAGGCTGTTCTAATGCCTCTCTTTACATCTTTTTTCGCTCATATTTTCTTAAAGGAGAAAGTCCCTGAGGACTGAGTTCCGGGTCAGCCAGGGGTTAGGAGGGAGAAGGAAGGGGCTGATCCAAACCCCAGCCCGCGGGGGCCCGTCGGGTTCGCCTGCACAGTCCCGAGGGCTCCCTCCATTCAGTTAAGGGCCGGCTCTGGAGTCTTCCAGTGCCCGGAGGAAAACAGCCGTGAGCGACGCTGGAAAAGCGACACGAACTCCTTGGAAGCAGAGACGAGGGCCTCACATCCCTCAGACCCCGTCGATTTACAACCACGAGGCACTTCGCTCCCGCTGACCTCGATCCTGTCCCGGGTTCGGTCCCCTCCCGCCTTTTAACTAACGTTTTAATTCCGTCCTTCGCGCTCGGCGCCACCAAATCAAAGCACAATTTATCTTTCTTTCATTCGGCAAAGCCAAGCAAACGTGGAAGGGGAAAACTGCTAATAAAGGACAAAGGACTTTAAAGAAAATGTGCTGTTTCGTTTCAGTGAATTGTAACAGAGTACAAAGAAGCTTAATCACTGTACTCAGTCAGAGGGCGGTAAGTGACATTACTCATATCCACACACTGCCGGCCATGTGCGGCCTTTGCAGAGTCTGGGATGAGAAAACCTCCCAGCAGGAAGGCAAGTGCAGGATTCTCTGGGAGGGAGGAACCCTGCGGCCGGGATTAGAGATTTCCAGTGTTTTGGCTCTTTTTTCTCACAAGGCAGCTGTTTTACAGCTAAAATCTCAGACTGTCTCACGCTATTGGCGTTTCAGTCTCTCAAGAGCTGAGGCCTAGGAGGTGGCCTGGGTCCTGCTCATCCAGCTGATCCGGTCAGTCCTAACTGTGATGACGGCACTGTGTCACCTCGATGACCGAGCCGGAGAGGACCTCGCGGCCACTCTACCGAGAAGTCGCATTTCCGCCCAGGTATTTCTCGGTATCATTCCTGCAAACCGCAGAGCCTCCGTACGTTGAAAAAGTTCCGCCCGTTGTTATTTGTGATAATTATTCTGTCCCTTCCCCCTAAAGTGACCGCTCACTGGCCCGTCAAATTCTATTAGAAAACCAGAACCGACCTCCCCTCTTAAAGAATTAATAATCACAGTGTCTATGAGGCAGATAATTCCACTGCCATCTAAAAAATTTAGAAAGAAAAGCATCCTTTTTACAGCCTGGCCTGGAAGCCGATGTCTACCTAGTGCTTCGTTGACCAGCTGTTTGCTCAAGGAGAGGACAGTGTTCTGAAATGCATCCACCAGGAACGAGGCCCTAAACTGGAAGCTGGGCACGCATCATGTCATGTGTTCCTCGTAATTATCTAATAAGTGAGGTTTTCTTCCACACGTCGGGAAGCTGACGTAGAGAGAGGTTAAGCGACCCACTCAGAGCCACAGAGTGGCTAAGGGCAGCGTCGGAATTACAACGACAACAAAATGTCAAACTCTACGACTCCTAGTCTTTCTGGGCCTGGCAACGCCGAAACCTCCTTGGATTATATCCAGTCAAGCGTCCACCCTCCAGAGAAGGCCCATCTCATGCAAGGACCAGTTTCTTGAGTGACTTTATGTGTCCACCTCATTTTGTATCTGACAGTATTGGGTCATAATTGCTATTTCTCTCCCTGGCGACAACTAAAAAAAAAAAAAAAAAGTTTAATTCTTTGCAAAGTATAGAAAGCGCTGGAAAAGGCATGGGCTATATGAATACATAGCAATATAATTTTTGGAAACAGCCACTAGATTCTGGATACAGTTCACCACTGAAATGCGGAAGGAGACAGGCTCTATATGTCCTTCACCAATCTCCTCGTATTTAACTGATAACAGTATTTTAACATCTTTGGTCCAGCAACAGCTACTAATCCTAGATACTCGTGAATTTCAGGGTAAGTTTAAACAGTTAATTTTGCATAATAAGCACACCTTCCTCCCAGATCCCTTATTCTGACTAGGTAAATAGCCGGAATATTAACACAGATAACTCTCCAGACCCACACGCGATCTGAGCAGCGGTCACCATATTGGACGCCCACATCAAGGCTGAAAATGTCAAACTCAAACCCGTGAAATTCCATTTCAACCACACCCTTCTATCTGCAACTTTCCGGAGGCTGGAATGCAGATCAGGTGGTAATGGACCCTGTGCTGCTGACAAGGACAAAGTACGACAGGGGACATTCTACCAGCCTTCCTCACACCCTCCCCACGTGCCAACACAGGCTTAGATGCTCTGCACTCGGTATCTTGTCTGACTGTCCCCATAAGGCTTTGGACAGGTCCTTGGCACCTTCATCTAAGAAAAGAGGATGCTAAGTTTGAGGACTCAAGTGTCTAACGGCATAGAACTGGGAACCGGGAGATAAAAACTAATAGCACCAAAGAAACGTTCAAACTACTTCGAAAAGATACCTTTTGCAGCTCATTGGAGGTGGTCTGTCACACGGGGATAGTCGCTGGCTCTTTGCTAGATCCTTCCTCTCAGCCTAGAGATCTGCTCACACACGGTCCTCTGAACGCATTCATTCTGTTCCCTGCTCCCCCGCATTTCCCTGTCACGGCCAGACCTCAACGGGTGCGGGCTTCACATCCCTCGTCTGCCTATTCCCCGGACCGCTCCAGACCCGGTGCTCACTTCTCCCGAGATGGCTCTTTCCAGCTCCCTCAGACAGGTGCGTCCTCCCAGCCCGGCGCCTGCCCCTCTGTCCCCGTCCCCCTCCCCCTCGGTCCTCGTCCCCCTCCCCCTCCCTCCCTCCCTCAGGAAACCTCCTGAAACGTGAATTCCGTTACACGCACCATCCCGGTTTACCCCTACGTTTTAATCAGACCCTTTCGACCTGCTCGTTTAGCTCTTTGCTCTTTTTCTTTCCCAAACCCAGTTATATGGTCTGACTTACCCAGAACTGTTCGTGGGTGCCCGAGGGGAAGACAGTCCCGTGAAGACGTCCTTGCTGCCCTCAACATGTGAACCCCGCTTTACGTGACACTTACTGCTCATTACCTATACACCTGCCTCTGTGGGAACAGCTGAAAATTCAGCCGCCCTTTCAGGGGTCGTGGCTGATGGGGAAAAACAATATGCAGATAATCACCAAATTGTAAAGAACCGAGGGCTGCGGAAACACTGAGAGGCAAGGAACGCATATTGGCAGAAGCAGCGGGGGGCAGAGGTCCCAGGGAGATGATGCGCGAGCTAGGCCGTGAGACATGAACTTGAGGGGCAGGTGCGAAGACGGAGAGGCAGGCAGACAGGAAGGCAGAAGCTAGGGGATGTGGAGAGCCAGCAAGACGAGCCGGCACATCCAGCAGCAACACACACTACAGACTGAAAGGGGCAAACAGCCAGCGCCGCCTCCTCGTTGCTGTTTGCCCTCAGACTCTGGACCCCGCCTTTAGCGGCCTGTGGCTACAGGCATCATCGTAAACTAAGTGATAAAAAAGTATCCAAATAGCCAGGACTGAAGAAATCGGTTCGCACAGGGCTGGCCCTATACCGGAGGGACGTAGGACCAAGAGCAAGTGTCAGTGGCCTGTTCCTCACCGCCCTCAACCAGGACACACGCACATACACACCCAAAACACTTCTGCTTTTATGGCTGCTTTAGTTGTTGGACTTCTGAAGAGGGCTCATTTGAACACAGGCTTCTTTGGTCAGGACATATTTGGCAAAGGGGAGGCCGAGAGTGTTGAAACGAATGACCTGTTTGTACAGAGCCAAGTGGAGGAGAGAACCAGAGCTGGAATCCAAACCCAATCAGCCGGTAGCTCCCTCTTGCTAATGGCCACAGGGAGGGGACAGGAGCCGGAGGGGAAAAGAGAGAGAATGGAGAGGGACAGAGAGGACAAGGGTGGGCCACTGGTCCTGGAATTATGTGGCTTTTAGGCTTTTACTGACTCTTTTCCATCTTGTTTTTCCTCTTAGGGCTCCACCCACAGCATATGGAGGTTCCCAGGCTAGGGGTGGAATCAGAGCTGCAGCTGCCGACCTGCCCATAGCCACAGTCACAGCCACGCCAGATCCTTAACCCACTGAGTGAGGCCAGGGATCGAACTCGCATCCTCGTGGATACTAGTCAGGTTCTTAACCCAGTGAGCCACATGGGAACTTCCCAATTCATTGTGTACCAGTCCTGATAAAAGGGCAAAACTACAGAAAATTAGTGAGTAAACAAAGGAAGCGCCACGATGCACAAAGACTCATTTCAGAAGGCAGACCAACCAGTCAGGAGCCGGAAAACTACTTGTGAAAATGAATATAGCTCCTGGGAAATGGGATGCGATTTTTATTGTGATTCATGTGTTTTGGTGTGTGGACAAACAATAGACACGACGTCTAATAAGAAACACGAAGGCAGTAGAGAAATCTTTGCTTTTTTTTTTTTAAATCCCCAAAAGAAGAGCAGGGATGGCTCAAGAAGGATTTCTCCATCCTAAAGAGAGAGAAATGAAAAGCAGATAACAGACAACATTAAAAACCCAAGGAAAACGCTTAATGCTGTTTTTAGTCTCCATTTTGATAACATTTTGAAAGGTCAACTGTCACATGGAGCATACATGCATCATTTATGCTGTGAAGGTGAAGAACTAAATTGGACATTGGACTTGGGAAGGGAGGAGCACAAGGTTTTTTATCTTTCTTTTTTTTTTTAATGGTGTGTTCAAATCAGCAAGGAGCCATGACATGCATTTTGGGGTGAGCCAGCTGCTTCAAAACCAGCAGTGAAAGGCACTTCTTGAAAAGAGGTACAGAAGAATAAACAACTGAGAAATAAAATCGGTTGCTGATGTTAAAGACAAAGTACTGATTGGAAACACGGCAGGAAAAGCAGAGACATAATTAGCATGACTGATCAGACAACCCTGTCAATGCCTTCTAGAAAGAATGGCAGGAATTCTAAATGGAGGTAGAGCCATGCAGATGGATTGTATGTGGACTTTAAAAGCTTTTTTATTGAAAATGGGACTCGGATGCATTCTGCAATAGTCATATACCTTCCTTTCGCTGAAGAATATGTACGGTTTCAAAATGTGAAGTTTCTATGAGGAAACTGGTAATTTAAAAGGGAAAAAAAATGTTCTCATTGGTTCCCCATGGACTCACTGAGGTACGATTGACCCACAAGAACTGTGTGTGCTCAAGGCGTTCGACAAGTTGTCCTGACACGCGTCTTCATCAAGCCCAACTGGCTTCATCGTGAGTCAACCAGGCTATGAACAGGCAGTGGGATCAAGGTCAGAAACAGCCTCTCTTTGCAGCGGGAACCAGCTCATCAGAGAGCCTGAGCGAGGAAACTACACGGCTTTCCTCGTTAGGAAGGAAGGACTTCACACTGTCAAGGCCAACTGCAGTCACTGAAGAAAACACAGGGTTCGTGACACCAGGGCGAATTCTATCAGGTTATTTCAGAGAATGCAGTAGAAGCGAAAATACAGGAATGCATTGGGAAAAAAAGACAATGGGACTCAGACATGGAAAAGCCCAGAAAGCAGCCGTAGCGATGAAGGGATTCTTGTGAGGCAGACACCATCATCCCCACTGCCTGGGTCGAGGACACAGGGTGTCCACCTCTGAGCGCGAGTTCCAGGTGCCTCGTTCCATACCCATCCCCGCTCTGATCGAGGAAATCATTCCGACCCACACGGTACCACTTCTTTGTGTTTCTTGACCTGCCCGAGTGTGTTAGTTTCCTGGGACCGTCGTAATTCGTTATGTCACCTTAAACAACAGACATCTGCTCTCTCACAGCTTTAGAGTCCAGAAGTCTAACCGGGGTGTTGGCAGAGCCGATTTCTCCTGGAAACTCCAGGGGGCATTGGCACACCCTTTCTTTCTAGCTCTAAGGCTTTTGGCAAGGCAGGGTGCTCCTTGGCTTGTGGCTTCCTTCCCACCTTGGTCTCCGTCTTCACACGACCTTTTCTAAAATCTCTCTCCCTTCTACGATCGGAATGCCCCGTCGCTGACGGAGGGCCCGCTCTCAACCCAAGACGACACCATCCCAAGAACGTTAACTTATTGGCAGAGACCGCTCTCCAGTCGTGTCGCGTTAAGACGGTCCACCGTGCGCCTTATGTGTGTCCCCACCCTCCAGAGTTTAATGTTGCCCTTTTTCGGTGAGAAAGATAATTATTATTTTAGTAATAAAACAGTCTTCTTTGAGACATAAGGTCATCTACAATTTGGTGCCATAATCACGTCAAACTTTGTAGACGAGTATGTACACTGTGTGTGTTTATGCATTTATACCTCTGTGCGGGCACACATTGAAATGTTACACTGTTTTACTGTCGCAAGGGCTAATATTTAATACGCCTTTTATTTTTAACTCATCTTTTAAGCCACAGGGTTCCCTTCGTCCCATTCATTTCCTCAAAATTTATGCGTTAAGAGCCAAGGCCATTTGCAGTTGTGGCGCAGTGGGTTAGGAATCCGACCGGAGCAGCTCAGGTCACTGCGGAGAGGTGGGTTCATGCCCCGGCCCTGGGCAGTGGGTTAAAGATCCAGCTTTGCCACAGCTGTGGCGTAGGCCGCAGCTATAGCTTGAATTCAGTCCCTGGCCCAGGAACTTCCATATGCCGCAGGTGTGGCCATTAAAGAAAACAAAACAAAAAAAAAAAGCCAAGGCTCTTTACTGTGCAGTTTCCCTCAGCCTGGACGTAGCTGACGGTACCCTGGAAAAGACTCTCTTCTTCTTCGCTTTTTTCTTTTTGTCTTTTTAGGGCCACTCCCATGGCATATGGAGGTTCCCAGGCTAGGGGTCGAATTGGAGCTGCGGTTGATCGAATCGGAGCCTACACCACAGCCACAGCAACACCAGATCTAAGCCGTATCTGCGACCTACACCACAGCTGACAGCAACGCCAGATCCTTAACCCACTGAGCGAGGCCAGGGATCAAACCTGTGTACTCACGGATGTTAGATTCGCTTCCACTGAGCCACGACAGGAACTCCAAAAGACTCTCTTCTTGACCAGACTTTAGAAGGGCTTCTCTGGGCCCCCTTTCAACTACAGTCTTTGGGCCTGTCCTTGGCTTGCCTAGCAGCCATAACAAGAATCGTGCTAACTCAGTTTAGCTAGAATCTCCCCACTCTGGTATATGATCCCCCAGGCCATCTTTTAGTGAGAATCCTACTAAGCATCACTGAGAATCCTACTAAGTGCCGGTGAGACTCCTACTAAGTGTCGGTGAGACTCCTACTAAATGTCAGTGAGACTCCTACTGTCAGTGAGAATCCTACTAAGGGTTGGTGAGAATCCTACTAAGTGAATTTGGCAATACTCACCCCCCCACACACACACCCCGGTTCTCCTTAGTGATTTTTTTCCAACCATCAACCCCTTCACCCTGCTTCTTAGCTGTGCAAAGTTTCTGCCAAAAAATCAGCTAATAGCCTAATGAGGCTATCCTTGTAAATGGGCTCTTTTTTCCTGCTGCCTTGAGGCTCATCTCTTTAACTTGAGCCATTTTCATTTTGAAATGTCTTTTGGGGTGGGTTTATTTTCTTTGGGACCTTCTGTGCTTCCTGTACCTCAGATATCGTTTCCCTCTTTCAGTTTGGCAAGTGTTCAGCCGTAACAGCTTCACGTACGTACATTTTCTGTCCCTCCTCTCTTTCCGGAACCCGCGTTATGCATAGGTTGGCACATTTAATATTGTTCCGTGGATCTCGTAGGCTGCTTTTATTTTTTCTGCTGTTCTGATTTGGTGATTTCCATTATTCTGTCGTACAGATCACTTTTTCATTCTTCTGTGTCATTTCATTACTTCTAGATTGCTTTTTTTATCTCGGAAATTGAATTATCTATTTTTTATTGATTCACCTTCACAGTTTCCAGATCCTAGTTACAGTGGTCTGGGCTGATATCAATAATCTTTCTTAATTCGGTTAAACTTTTTCATTTTTTACTTTTTGCCTTTTAGGGCCTTCAGGGCATAGGAAGTTCCCAGGCTAGGTGTTGAATCAGAGTTGTAGCTGCCAGCCTACACCACAGCTCACGGGAACGCCGGGTCCTTAACCCACCGAGCGAGACCAGGGATCAAACCCACAACCTCATGGATCCTAGTCGGGTTCATTACTGCTGAGCCACAGGGGAACTCCCAGTTAACCTTTTTATTACCACTTTTTTGAACTCCAGGTGCAGGGCACCGGTGAGCTTGGTTTCGTTATTTGTTCATTCAGGGGATTTCTCTTGCTGTTTTTATTGGGGGTGTCCCTTTCCCTTTTCATGTCACCTAACTTTCTCTGTCTCTGTGAGTCTAGGAGAAGCCGCTATGTACCGCGGTCTTGAAGGGGTGTGCTTGTGTGTGCGTGTCCCTGTGTGGACTCTGTGTTCGGTGTCTTCGGTGCAAGAGCTGGTTCCAGTGCCGTGGCCAGCCACGTTTCCCTGGGGCGCGCTGGCCGTGACTGCCTCGAGGGGCGTGTGGCTGCAGGATCCTCAGCCTGTGCGGAGTGGGAGGCTGAACTCTCCTCTGCTCTGTGGCCATCGCTGTCTTGTCAGAGTCGGGATCTGCTCCCCGGCCGTTGGAGTAGAGTCCTGAGCGTCAGGCTCCACCAGGGTTTATCCGCTTCAGTGTGTGTCCCACCCCAAAGGCGGTGGCTGCTCACAGAGACCGATGCACCCCAGAGCAGGTGTCCACGCCTCTGCCCGGACACAGCCCCAGGTCCCTACTGTGTTCATCTCGGACCCAGTGCGAGGCTGCGGCAAGAGGCTGGGGCCCCGGAGCACTCGCTAGGCTGGGGCTGGGGCTGGGGCTGGGGCTGGGGCTGGGGCTCGGGCTTCGCGGCCACGGGAACTGAGAGGGCCCTGCTGCCGCCAGACATCTGAGCGGCCTCTGTGGCTGTCTGCTCCCTGGACTTCTCTGCCCCGGACGCATCTCCAAGCTGTGCTGTGGCGGGAACCGGGCTGGGACGGTCACCTTTCCGGACTGGGAAAAGTGTCGAGCGGGCCTTGCCCGCGCAGCTCTCCCTCCGTCCTGACCGATGACAGGCCCGCGCCTGCCCTCTGTCCCCGCCGTTGCCCTGGCAACCAAGGGGCTGCCTCCTCCGTGCAGGACCCGAGGGCTGGGAGAGCCAGTCTGTGGCTCAGCTCACTCCCCGGGGCCGGGGCCTCCCCAGGCTGACCTTCTCTTCCTTTCAGATCCCTCTCAGGAGTTCCCGTCGGGCTCAGTGGTAACAAACCTGACCAGTATCCATGAGGACGCAGGTTCAATCCCTGGCCTCGCTCAGTGGGGTAAGGAGCTGGCGTTGCTGTGAGCTGTGGTGTAGGCCCCAGATGCGGCTCGGATCCCACATTGCTGTGGCTGTTGTGTAGGCCGGCAGCTGCAGATCAGATTTGACCCCTAGTCTGGGAACCTCTGTATGCTGCAGGTGCAGCCCTAAAAAAAAAAAAGGTAGCATCTGAACAGATCCCTCTCAGGGGTGGAATCCATGGCCCTCTCCTTTTTTTCTCTCTTACCTGGTTACGTGGAAAGCTTTCTTGCAGCTTCGGCTGTAGAGGAGTTATTCTGCCAGTCTCCACTCCGTTTTCCGTGAGAATCGTCCCACATGTGGATTATTTTTGATGCACTTACGGGCGGATGTGATATCCTCCACCATCTTGATTCCTGCTTTGCCTCCTAAGAGTTTTTAACACAAACTGGAGAGTTTTTTTATCGGTTCTCTGAGATCTGGCGTTTGGGGCGCATCTTGTACATTTCTTGTGCCAGAACTGCAATCAGAGGTTTCTCTAAGAATCCCTGGCTTGTATTAAAGGAACATTTCAAGATCACGTTCTTTCATTCATTAAGGCTGCGGAGTTCCTGTTGTGGCTCCGTGGGTTAAGAATCGGACATAGTGTCCATGAGGATGTGGGTTTCATCACTGGCCTCGATCAGTGCGTTAAGGATCTGAGGTTGCCATAGGCTGCTGTGTAGGCTGAAGACGCAGCTTGGAGCCAGCATTGCCGTGGCTGTGGTGCAGGCCTCAGCTTTAGCTCCCATTTGACCCCCAGACCAAGAACTTCCATATGCCACAGAGGCAGCTGTAAAACGAAAAAAAAAAAAGCCTGCCTGTTGCTGCTGGATTAGTCATGATTTCTCGGTCTTTTCAGTGGACAGAGATAAATGCATAAATATTTGGAGGTAAGGTACATCATGAGCCCGTGTTAGTATTACGAATATATATTCAGGTCCACAAATCTTTTTTATCACCTCTTCTGTATTACATCTGCGTTTCCTTTCTTCCACGGCTTTCAGGGAACTGAGAGGTGACAGAATTAAGACTGTCCTGTGATGACGCATGTGCTTCATTATGTATGAAATGCGGACAATCTCGACAAATTGATTCTCGTTCTAAATCAGTTAAAACTGCGTTTGCACTCACCTTGCCAGTCACTCCCCCACTTCCCCTCCACGTCACCGTGTCTGCATTATGGGAAATCAGAGCCATTACATGTTACACTCTCTCCCTTGTTAGTCCTCCTTTATTTAAGTTCTATAAGTAAATATATACTTAAAGCTAACCACTAGTCATCATTGGTGATGTTTCTCTGGTTATTTTAGTTGTCAGAAGTTTGTTCTCTAGTGAGATGCCCCAGGATTCTGGACAAGAATGTATTTCTTGAACTCTTGCACGCTGATAAGAGTTTTTTCTATGCCCTTCGTACTGAAAATGTTTTGATAGATATAATTTCTTTGTTTCATATTTTCTTTCCTTAATTATATGAAATGTGTCACTCCGTTTTCTTTTAGCAGAACTCACTGCTGTTGAGAATGTGATAATAATCTAGTTTTTCTCATAAATCACTTTCTCCTTATGTCACGATGACCACTGGAAATTTTTGATTTATATGTTTTTTTTTTTTAACCTCAGGTAATTTTAGTAGAATCATCTTGGTGTTTGTCATTGCGGTTGATAGTATCAGGTTGTTCTTTAATTTCTAATTCTTTTTTTGAGTTCCGTCATTACATTTTTGGGGGCAGGGGGGCACACCTCAGCACATGGAAGCTCCTGGGCAGGGATCAAATCCAAGCCGCAGCTGCAGCAATGCCAGATCCTTAACCTTCTGTGCCAGCTGCAGGAACTCCCTGTCTTATCTTCCATCATGTCCATCGACAGATGAATGGATTAAGAAGATGTGGTACATATATACAATGGAATATTACTCAGCCATAAAAAATAAGGAAATAATGCCATTTGCAGCAACGTGGATGGACCTAGAGAATCGTATAATAAGTCAGACAGAGAAAGGCAAATATCATATGATATCACTTATGTGTAGAATCTAAAAAAAATAATACAAATGAACTTATCAGAAACAGACTCAGAGACACAGAAAACAAAGGTGAAAGAGAGTTTGGAGTTAACAGATACAAACCACCGGATGTAAAACAGATAAACAACAACGATCTATTGTACAGCATGGGGCCCTGTAATCAACATTTTGTGATAACCTATAATGACAAAGAACCTGGAAAAGAAACCTGCCTCCCTGAATCACTTGTCTGTGCACCCGAAACTCACACAACCCTGTAAATCAATTCTTCCATTTTAAAATAACCGCTACCACAAAAACAAGAGAGAAGAGGTATTTACACAAACTTTCAAATAAAACCGGTCTAAAGACAAATCACTGACAGTTCCAAAACCCACACAGTATCAGCACTTAAGACAAAATGAAAGGAAGGCAACTAGGCCGCAGACAGCCCTGGAAACAGAACTCAAAACCACCACGGGTACTCCCCGGAAAGTAAAAATCACAGTGCGCCAATCTGAAAATAGCTGTCAAATCAGGAGTGATTTCGGCGGAATCTAATTCATTATGGAAGCGCTGCAGCAGGAGCAGCCCGCTTCTCTAACAGCAACCACGAGAAACAAAGACGACAGAGAGGAAATGTACAAAGTAAAAGACATTTGAAGAGCTATGTCAGCCCGTGACAGCGGTGGAAGGTTTTTGGAATCCAATTCAAATAAATAAACTAAAACAATTAAAAAAAAAACAAAACCAGGAGTTCCCATTATGGCTCAATGGGTAACAAACCTGACTAGCGTCCACAAGGATGCAGGTTCGATCCCTGGCCTCACTCAGTGGGTTAAGGATTTGGCGTTGCTGTGAGCTGCGGTGCAGATCGCCAAGGTGGCTTGGATCTGGCGTTGCTGTGGCTGTGGTGTGGGCTGGCATCTGTAGCTCTGATTCAACCCCTAGCCTGGGAACTTCATATGCTGCAGGTGCAGCCCTCAAAAAAAAAAAGAGAGAGAGAGAGAGAGAGAAAGGAGAGAAAAATAGGAACACTAAATAGATATTTAACTGGACTAGAGAATGACTACAGATTTGTGGTAATAACACTGTGATTATGCTTTTTACAGTCGTCCTCATTGTCCCGAGATGCCCAGGAGTCTTCAGAGACGAACCGCTGTGTTACGTGGAATTTCCTTCCCAACGGTCCCGGGGGTGCACAGAGGAAGGCAGAGTGTCCGCGCCGTGATCATTTCGGCTTCACTGTGGCAAATCTCTCTACTTCTGAATTTGAAATTATCCGTAATGACAAAAGTTGAAAGATACTGAATAGGAAAAACCATTTCTAAGCGATACCCCTGACGAAGGCAGCAGAGGGCCACAGCACGCAAGGGAGCTGCACGTCTCGGAGGAGGCGAGAAGCCGGGCACCATATGGGAAGCAGCCTGGACTTTTCAGGGTCTCTTGCAATGCCAGCTAGGTTCTAGATCTTTCAGAGACCACGTCTAAAAGAGAAGGAAAACTGGACGGAGATGTGATTCACGGAGTCAGTTAAATAGTTTCAAGCACGCGCAGATGCTATAGAGAGATGCGGAGAGAAATAGACGAGAACTTTTCTAACCGGACAGCACTTTTTAACAAAGTGAAAAACAACGGCCTGCATTTACGAGCAACGTGCAAAGTAAGGTCTGTTGCCGAAGGAGTCAATTCAAAAGAGGTACAGAAAGCACCAGAAAGGGAGGAAAGGCAGAGTCGTTAGGGATGAAACACGGGACCGGGCAATTTGGGGGCGTGGATGAACAGTGTGTGTCTGTGATGAAAGAGCACGAAGAAATAAAGTTAGCCCTTAGGGAGCCGAAGCTCATACTTGAGTCCTTTATCTCCACTTTCTAAGTCTGGATCTGAATTTTTCTGAGCCCTAGTTTCCTGCATTCCCGCTGAGCTGGATCCAGGATTCAGCGTGAGGATTTATGTCAGCCAGTGTGCTCTGTCAGCTGTGAAGCCAGCACTTTCCACCGAAGCAAAGGACGGCACATAGTAGGGGTCAGTAAATCCGCCTCCACTGCTGGAGTTCTGGGCCATCCGAGTTTAAAGGCAAACACGAGACAACTCCTGGCAGCAGGGCTTTCTCCTGTACTGAGCTTCAAACGCTCCTTCCACACAGAAGACTCCATGGTTTTCACTCAGCGTTACAAGGCCCAGAAGAAATCAGGTTGTAAATTGGCCTTTGGACTTTTCTGGTTTTATTTCAACTCTTGTTTGAAATATTGGCTTAAAAAAGGAAAATCGTTCCCAGCGTTTTTAATGTAAAAGCAGATGAAAATCTCAGTTTCATCATGCTCAGAGTCGAACTTGGGCAAATGACTTTACACGGCTAATCCTCGGTGCCCTCATCTGAGTAACAGAATATCCCAGCGCGCCCCTCTCAGATGGCTGTGAGGATTAAATTCAATCACATTCTGTGTATAATCTTATCATAAACATTTTGTGTATGAATGTAACTCTACATGAGCGCTAACTTAATCAATGCAGAACTGAAACCTTTATACCTATTTTAATTACTTTTAGATCATTTTTAAAATTATAGTTGATTTACAACGTCGAGCCAGTCTACTGTGCAGCATAGTGACCCGGTCGTATATACACATACCTTCGCTTTCTTGTTTTCCATCGCGATCTATCCGAAGAGACTGGACATGGTTCCCTGGGCTGCAGAGCAGGACCGCGTTGCTCCTCCACTCTAAATGTCACAGTTTGCATCTACTCACCCCAGACCCCGTCCATCCCACTCCCTCCCCCTCCCCCTCGGCAACCACAAGTCTGTTCTCTATGTCTGTGAGTCTGTTTCTGTTTTGCAGATAAGTCCATTTGTGCCATATTTTAGATTCCACATATAAGTGATATCATGCGGTATTTGCCTGTCTCTTTCTGACTTACTTCACTTGGTATGAAAATCTCTAGTTGCATCCATGCTGCTGCAAATGGCATGATTTCATTCTTTTTTTTATGGCGGAGTCATATTTTATACCCGTTTAAAGGGATTTAGTTACCAAGGTGTTTCTGTGCCCCGCAACGCCCTGTCAGTCAGAGGGACACCTGCTTCTGCTAAAGCTCTGACCCGTTTATTCATGCAGCGCATTTATATTCCTCACCCTCCCTCACTCAGCAGTGAAACAAAAACACAGAACCCCTAACAACTGAAAAGAAATACGCTCCTGGTCAACAGACTCTGAAAATAGTTGAACAATAAATGGCTGCAATAATAATAAATAAAGTTGCTACTAGGACTATGTTTATGAACGACCACGCTGAGCAAGTTCTCTGACTCCTCCTTTCTCAGCGTGTTGTGGTCTTGATTGTACCAGCCAGCGCTTTACGTGGAAGACAGGAAATACACAATATATTAAAGAGAGAGAAAGAACGTCATTCGTGCCCCTTCGGGGACAGATGCCTCACACCCCAGCCCTTTTCCCACCAGGTGTGCTGTTTATTAGGTGATCGCTATGAAGAAGAAAATTGGGTGGGACCAGAAACACTGCCCCAGACTCTAGCCACTGAGAAATCACGTTGCTAAATGTTTACAGCAGACTTTCGTGTACGTTACTCATTTGACCTCTTGTCCAAAAAAAAACAAAGCACCTCTGCCTAGCAGTCTCAGCACCTCATCTGGCCACAGTTTGAGAATTACTTTTTGCTTACAGGCAAAAAGTAATAAGCACTAGGGTCTTCAGCTCCTGTTTCCTATTCATTTCTTACTGCTGGGATTTCGTATCGCTTCCCTGCTGAGCGGCCAAACGGGGAACATGGTAGGAACCGCTGAGCCACATTGGGAACTCCCACACGCATTTCTTACACTGGACCATCCCACGGTCCCCCAGATCTTCATTCAGTGACCAACGACCTCCTCACCCCGACCGGCAGGTGCCACCAATGTGAGGCCACCTGGGCTGTGGCGCAGCTGCACCTCTCCCTGCGGCGCGGGTGTGATGACAACCAGGCCAGCGCCAGCAGGCTTGGCTGCTCAGGCTCCCTGGGGTCCACGCCTGCCTTTTTCTGACGGATCAAAAAACACTGGCAGCATTTGCACTCGATAAAAAGGCTTCCTTCTATCGTGCTTGGAGTGTCTTCAAACTAATTGATTTCCTTTGAATTCGGCACATATTTTCTGAGCACCTCCTATTTGTGACGCTCTTGTTTTTATGGACCCCAAGAATTCCAAGGGTTTGGAGGGAGCATGAGACAAATACTAAAAAGACTGGCACAGAGCAAGTGACAAGAAAGAGCCAAAAGATGGATCACGTTTGATGAGAGAATCAGAAAAATATTTCATGAAAAAAAATGGCCTTTGAGATAAGGCTTGAAGGATCTGTCAGGTTTCATAATAAATACGGGAGCAGGAAGGATGTTCATGACAGAGGTTACAGCATTTTTCTAAGCGGGGATTTTCCTTTCAGTGTGGTCAGCACCTGCTCACCTGCTGTCAGCACCCTCGGCTTCCACGAGGGGACAGAAGTTTTCTTTTCCTCTCCCCGGAAACCCAGCTGTGGGATGTGGAAAAGCATGTTCTTCAGTGGGCTAAAAGCCACTGTCATTTGTCAACTCCCATTTTCAAGGACAGAGATGACAAATGGAATGCTGAGCCGCTGTTACTTGTCCAGATAAAATTTGCTCTAAAAATTGATAAGATATGCCTCTGCCATTCTCCTCATTGCCACCACCGATACATCAACTGTCACCAAGTGATAGCAGCCTACAACCGCCAGTGGCCAGATACTGATTTTCTCCTGTAGTCAGAAGCGGTTGAAGTTGTGCTCTCTCTCTCTCACACACACACACACACACACACACACACACACACACACACACTACACTTTAAAGTTTATGCCCAAATGAATTAAGTATGTGTCTTTCAGAGAAAGTATTGTCATTTTCTAGGGCAAGAGTTTTTTTCATCCTTTAATTAGGAGTAATTGGAATAAAACTTTATCAAGGTGCTTACAAGGAGGCACCCCCCAATCATACTTAAATCGAGGTTGGTAACGCCCGGGTGGCTTTTCTCGGTTCTCTCCAATTGGACTTTTGCCACGAACAGGTTATGTTCCGGAAGGAGAGCAGGTCTCCCATTCACAGCACAGTGAAGATGCTGAGAAACAGGCGTTCTAGCCTCCACACATCCACTCGCACACACATTTCATTGCAGTCCGCTGTCTGAGCTGTGCTGCCCAGCACCTCCACGAGGGTGGTTAATGGAGCATGAACTATATTTGGCAAGATCTGTGATCTAGGAGTAGGCCAGACCCTAAGCAAAATTATGAAGTAGGAAAAGAACACGTCTTTAATATCCTTGGATTTCTCTTTTGAATGGTTTCCTTGCCTGGCTGCCCAACCCTCCCTCTCTCTGACCTCTTTCAGATCTTCCGTCTTAAATAATATCCTACAATCAAGACCTTTCTTACCTTCTCCTTTGGTTCTCAACATCCATATATCCTGTATTCCCTTCCGTAAAAGACATGGTCTCTGTTCGTGAATATTAAACCAACGAGAATTTCCTTGCTGGTAATTTAAGGCCTGTGGCTAGGCCAAAAGATTATTCATATTCTTCAAATCACACCCTCTGATGTCACACTCAAGGTTCTGCGCAGGTAAGGAAAAATACAGCAAAGCACCCAGTGAACCACAAACAGCTCGATAAATGCGGGGACTGTTACCACAGGCATCCCGCCCCCGGAAGACAGAGCATTCCTGTGAAATCTTTGGTGAGCAGAAAGGGCATAAAGCCAAGGAGCGGTTACTGTAGGACACAGCTTGTAAGATAAAGCGCAGATGCTCCCAGACCAGTTCAAAGCTCTGGTGCCTTGACGTTGAGATGCTGAGTGCACTTCCCAGGAAGGAGCTTGGTGGCACTACTCTTGCTGTTGGGGTGTGCACTGCCCCTGTAATCGCTTGCTGCAACACAAGCACTGAGCACTATCTCATGTTCCACCTTCTTTGTAAAAGCAAAAACCCTTCAGATTTCTTTCAGTTACCTGAAATAGGTGCTGGTGGGGGGGGTCTTTGGTAA
Source organism: Catagonus wagneri (assembly GCA_004024745.2). Lineage (NCBI taxonomy): Eukaryota > Metazoa > Chordata > Mammalia > Artiodactyla > Tayassuidae > Catagonus > Catagonus wagneri. The sequence continues at coordinate 13,561,778 of PVHT020000061.1, forward strand.
AAGTGAAGTAGTGTAAGTGGGGGTACTTGTATCATTACTACTTCTCTTCCTGAATCAAGAGTCAGTAAGACTTGAGACGGCTGCAAGAGCAGACAGTGAGCATCTTTCTCCCAGCTCCACGAGTCAGAGACATCAGCTTAGTAGTTTGAAATTAACTGTGATTTACATGGTAGGAGTATTTACACCATGATCATTGGCAGACACTGCTTACGAGGGCTCCCTCCTGCCAACTCCAGACGGAGAACCAGTTTTCTAGTGCATATAATATTAAACTTTGTGATCTTCTGGCCCATTGAGTTACCCCATCTTCTCCTTCAGGCCTCCTCCTCCCTGGCCAACACAACACAGAAGAATGTGGCCACACAGAAACAGAAGTCGGCTAGCCGTAACAGCTAACCCCCTACATTTTGCCTGCTCACTGGTCTGTCTAGCACCTACGTTGCCTAACACTTAGCGTACGAAATGTCTTAGCTGATTACATAGATACATGCCAATCTATACATGTGCCTACTTGTGCCAACACTTCTGTGCTCACACACACACACACACACACACCCCTGAGTCTGAGCACAAGATAGTTTAGATAGATGATAGATAGATAGATAGATAGATAGACAGACAGACAGACAGACAGATAGCAAGCTAGCTTCAGGATAAAGAACAACTTTATTTTCCACGTTAGAATAGTTACTGGTTTATTGCTCAAGGCCTGCAATTCCTGAAGAAGTAAGTATTAACTGACAGGATAAGAGGCTAATTAAATATGCAGAAAATCATGTTATGATGCACTGAAGTTTTAATATCCTCTTAGGAAGAGGCATTTTGTTTTTTTGTTTTTGTTTTGTCTTTTGCCTTTTTAGGGCCACACCCTCAACATATGGAAGTTTCTGGGCTAGGGCTTAAATCAGAGCTGTAGCTGCCAGCCTACACCGCAGCCACAGCAATGCGGGATCCAAGCCGCATCTGGGACCTACACCACAGCCCACAGCAACGCCAGATCCTTAATCTGCTGAGCAAGGCCAGGGATCTAACCCGCAACCTCATGGTTCCTAGTCGGATTCATTAACCACTGAGCCACGACGGGAACTCTGGAAGAGGCCTTTTGAAAGGCAGCTTGTCCAAACCAAATCTTTTTCAGTCTTCAAGCGGTACCAACGAGCTTCCTGGATGCAACAGTTTAATCTTATCCCACCCTGCCTCCAGCTCCAGAACCTTCCCTTACTCTTTCCTTCAGTGAAAACGCTGCTGGCTTCCTCCCAAATGTCCCTCCCCGAGCCACTCCGCGGTCTTTGTCAGACCTCTGCTGCACTCAGCACCGCTGCTCTGCCCTGTCAGTCCCTCTCTGGCCACGCTGGGTCTCACCTGGACCGTCAGCACCCGCCTCCGGGATTCCTCCTGGCCCTGCCCGCTCCGCAGCTCCCAGCTCTGACCTCGCCTTGCTCTTTGACCCCTGACCCCTGGGTGGGCACCACGCGTGGGCTCTTCCTCCCGGACCCGGTGCACAGGATTGTTGGCTGCTGGCGCGTAGAAGGCTCCCGTTAGATCTGCATCGCACAAGTGAATGCGCGCGCGCACCCGGGCGCACACGTTCACACCCAAATCCGCACACTCGTCTTCCCACACAGCCTCTGGCACTAACCCAGGCCCCCCCTGCCTTCCGGCAGCGCCTGTGGCTCTTTTTACTGCAACGACCCTGTCTGCCTCTAGGGCACGGACGGGGCCTTGGGCCGGCTGATGCTGAAGGAGCCCTTCCTAGAAACCCTTGTCCTGAGCCCCGCGGGCCTCCGCCTGCCTGCTTCTCCCGGCTGCCACGTCCGCTTCCTTTTAAACAGGCTGTCCTTGGCCTTGTCTGTATCTTCCCGATAAATCCCGGCTCTGCAAGCCCACGATCCCCCAATGCCGATGTGGAGACCGGATGAAGCCTCTGTTTGTAGATTCCGCAGACACCAAAACGCCACGCTTTACTTTCCCTTCATGGCACCACCGGGTCCTGATGATTCGTCGCAGGCTTGCTGGGTTTTCCTGAGATTCCTCCGTCTCCCAACTTCCAGCCATTGACTAAGTCCCGCCCGGGCCGCCTGTCACCACCACGCTGCGTGGCTCATGCCTGAGGCGTTTCTCCTGGGAACCTTCACGACAAAATTCTAACTGAGCAGAGACGGGGTCTTTCTTCCTCAAGCCGCCCGCCCGCCAGACTCCGCAGACTGGCTGTTCTCAAACCCCAATTCGATGCCATCACTTCGTATTTCCCACCGCCAAGCGCCAAACAGCAATGTTCGCATAAGGTGGTTCGCAGACTACCGCCATCAGAATATTAAAAGTCAAGCTTATAATTTAGATTTTTGAGCTCCAAGCCAGTTGAGTCAAATGAATGGGTCCCCAAATCTGCATGTTCAGCCAACTCCCTGGACAAGCCTTCTACGCAGTAAAATGTGAGATCTTTGGCCCACAGGCTCCTCTGTGGGACGTGTGAGGCCTTTTACCATCTGGCCCCTGCCCACCGTTTTAACCGTATTTTCACCAGCCCCTCGCCCCAGGCCTTGTTGGGCTGTCAGGTGTGTCTGCGATGACCTCTCCTGCTTGCTGCCAGATCGCGCCCGGGCTGGGCCCCACACTCACTCCCTCCGTGAGCTCTCCCACGACGCCTCTGCTTTTAACCCGTTCCTTTCCTAGTTCCCCAGAACCTCCCCTGATGCCGATATGACAGGGCGTCGCTCTGTGTTACAGTCACGGTTTCAGGACTGGTTTCCTTGGTGAGCCGGGTACTTCTAAGGAACAAGAACCAGGTTTTAGGAATCTCTCTACCCCGTTTCTGACACATAGTAAGTGCTCAATAAAATGATAGTTCAATGAATGACTGAAGAGATAAAATTGTACCATCCACCACCATGACACCAGCAGCACATCCTGTGGACAGCAACCTTTTGAAAGCGCTTAAATATAACCACAGCGGAGTTGACCGCTCCCTGGTGACTCTGAAAGGGTCAGGCATTCCGTCAGACCAAGAGAACCCAATTTCATTCCTGCCATCCAGAGGCCGTCACAAGGAGATGGCTAAATCCGGATCATCCTTCGTAATCAAGAGCGTAGACAGAGTCAGCTGGTTTGCGTTAACAGAGCCAATCGCAGAAAAGCCCAAAGCGAAGACCTACTTGTCTACACTAGAGGGTAACTAAAGCTATGTTTAAAAAGCTGAGTGGCCCCCCCCTTGGAGACTCCCAGCCGGGCTCCCACCCCAAGTATCAGCACCCTTTACAAGACGGTGGTTCCGGAACTGCCACGAGAGAGTTCACAGCTGGAACGTCCATCTTCCGGAAGTTTGGCTCCAGTGGGCTTCCAGCCTCGAGGAAGCCTCGAGGAGGGAGCAGCCCACCCCAAACAAACCAAAACCAGTAAGGACAGCAGATCAACAAGCCCTCCATGAGAGCGTGATGTCAGCTGCGGGCAGAGGATGAGCCTTTTTTTTTCCGATGCAAACACTCTTTTGGCTTCATGACTTCCTAGCAATTATAGCAGGAAAGGTCTGGCTTTACTAATACAATTCAGCTCTGAATATACTTAATATTTTCACAGCGGGAATACTGAGAACAAAGCTGATGAAAGCCACTCGGCCCTGGCCAGGCTAAGCAGACACAGAGACTCCGGAGCAATAGCGCAGTATTAATACTACTTCTCAATATTGTTAAAGAAGCTGGCTTTCATCAGATACCCTTTGGGGAATGAGCTGCAGGAACATGGGCATGTAAGTCCTGCACAGCATGAAACACTGAGGTTTAGAATAAAAAATTTAATGTATGAAGTACAGCTAATGTTTTTATCAACAACCTGGGACAGTGTCATATTCTTTTCTTGTTTATGTTTTATTACTGGGAATCTTTTTTTTTTCATTTTTCAAAGTTTTACCAAAGTTGAGTCGATTTACAACACTGTGTTAATTTCTGCTGTACAGCGAGGTGATTCAGTCATACATGTCTGCATGTCCGTTCTTTTTCGGGTAATTTCCCTGTAGAGGTTATCAGAGAACCTTCGGGAGAGTTCTCTGCTCTACAGTAAGTCCTCGTTGGCCTTCCTCGCCACGTGTGAGGGTGTGGCATGCCAGCCCCCAACCCGCACACGTGTGCTGCAACTCTGTCCAAACTGATTAAGCATTTTTCATGTTCCAAAGAATGTGCTGGCAATAGCATCAGAAATAAACAAACAGCCCCTATTTCCCAAAATCGTTTCAGTCCCGGGGCAAGTCCTGTCCCTCCTCTGCTCTGACCTCCACAGTGTCTCTGGGTTAAAGCCCGGGTCGCTGCAGGGTCACACGCACTCCTGGTGCTCGCACCTCGACCTCATTGCCTGCCGCCCTCCTCTGCTCGAGTGGCTCCAGTGTCCGCGTCTCTGCTGCCTCCGAAGACTTCAGGCCCCCTCCTGCCTTTGTTGAATGACTGGGCCCTGGGAGGGGACAACTGCAGTTTGAATTTCGGGGAACGGAAACTAGAAGTTGACCCAAGATCCTGCCAATCAGAGGCTTGCTCTTGAGTGTCCACGGGCCGACTGGCCAGGGTGCTGTCTGGTGAGCTGGCTGTGCTCTCTGAGATGGAGACAGCCTGCTAGGAAGTCTCGGTTCCCTGGATGGAACACCTGACCATGCACTTGGCAGGGCAACATGCCACCACGGGGCACTGTCCCTTCTAAGTCTGTCATCCAGTGTGATGCCAGCAAGCTCCAGCCTGTGTCTCATGTGCAGCAGCTGGTCCGTGGTGTGGGGAACCCAGCCCTGCCATTGAGAAACACTGGGGCTCGTTAACCATCTCCAGCCACTAGGACAAGGCCTAATCATTTCGCTGTACCTGTAACTGATCCTAATGCCGGGACTGTCTTGACTGCCTTTAGGTTTAAAAGGCGTGGGAAGCGAAGCTGCTGCTGTGGTGCCACAGGTTAAGGATCCGGTGTTGTCTCTGCAGTGGTTCGGGTTACTGCTGGGACATGAGTTGGATCTCTGGCCCGGCACGGTGGGTAGGGATCCAGCATTGCTGCAGCTGTAGCAGAGGTCCCCACTGCAGCCTGGATTTGATCCCTGGTCTATGCCACTGATCAGGCCAAAAAAATTAAAAAAAAAAAAAAATGAAAAGCACGGAAGCTAACTTTAAGTCATAAGGATGCATGTACTTACATAAGTGTGTACATATATGTACTTAGCCATAAAAAAGAATGAAATTCTGCCATTTGCAACAGCATGGATGGACCTAGAGAATATTATGCTTAGTGAAATGTCAGACAGAGAAAGACAAATACTGTATTATATTGTGTATATGCGGAATCTAAACAGTAATACAAACGAATGTACACAGTAAAGCAAAAAGAGAGACGCAGATATAGCAAACAAACTAGTGGTTGCCCGTGGGGAGAGAGGAGGGGTAGGGACAATTTGAGGGCAGAGGATAAAGAGATACAAACGCCTACGTACAGAACAGGTAAGCATCAGGGGTGTATGTGCAGCCACTATCTCGTAATAGCGTCTAATGGACAGAATCTGTAAAAGTACAGAATCGCTATGCTGCACACCTGGAGCTGTTACCACATTGCAAACCAACTATGCCTTCCTAAGAAAAAGAATGGAAATTAAAGGCACTGGCCTAAGGTTTACCAAAATATTATCTTCAATATACTGTACTGGGTACTCACTCACCAACTAGTAAAGCGTAAACACATAAACTAAATATGCAGCAAATTTATTATAAGCGTTGCTTTGGGGCAGGGGAAGAGAAGTGGATTGAGGAGGAGGGCGACTTCAGGGCTGTATATTGTATTTTACTTTTCAGAAAACTAAAGAAAATGTAACCACATATTAGAAAAGCACACGGATTTTTATATTGCTTTGACTTTTCATTGTTTTTTTTTTTAATAGAGAGATATTTTGAAGGCAAAAACCGTTGATCTGGGGTAGTCTCGGGGACAGAAGGAAAATTCCTGTACAAGCTCCTCCAGGGCAGGGCCCTTGCCTTCTTCGTTTTGCTCCCTCTGCATTTCCCAAAGTGTTTATCATTCTGAAGAGGCGCAATGAATGGTAATAACTCAGCAAAAGTCTATAAGCACCTAATGACACGGGAAAGGCACTGGTCTAAAGATAAGCCTGTGCTGGGGCCTATTTCCAAGGCGATCGTTTCCTCATTCTTCCACCGAGACTTCCCAGAAAGCAAGCATCGTAGGCTAAGACCTCCACTCCCTCTGAACCCGGACTGGGCAGCTGGGACTCCACAGGCTTAGAACCCTGAACAAATACGCAAGGATCTACTGACTGGGTGCCAAGGACCCAGCTTGATAGCGACGGGGCGTCACTTCCTTCCAGGAAGAGCGTTCCAAGCCATTCTGCTTTTCTCCTTCAACATTAGATTCCTTCCTGATGCCCTTATAAAGCCAACAACTCTAGTAAAACTGCTCCAACAATAATAATAACACCGGCAGGAAAGGGCAGGGAAAAAGCAGCTATGCAAATCAATAAAATGCTTCCCCTCTGAGAATCTAAACGCTTCCCCCAAATACTGCAGGCGAAGGAAAAACAGATTTCATTGCGTGGCCACAAAGCATCACTCTGGCATCCGCTGTCTTTGAGAGATAAGCTCTGCACTGGCAGGAGGGACGGAGCGGGCCGGGAAATTGAGGAGGGAGGGTATTTTCCCAAAGCCGTATTAACACTGCTTCTCACGCTTGGCACAGATTAGGACTTTTATCACTGGTTCACACACCAAGAAACTATACTGAGCTGTCGTTTTTTTAGGGCGGAATGGACCCAGCGTGTTCCCTTTCTCAGGATGCTGTGAGATGCTGCGCCTAAACCCTGACATGGAACCCACATCCCACTAGACCAGAGCTTAGCCTCGCTTAGCGATGAGGGCAACACTCCGGGTGGATGGATTTCTGGAAACGTCTGCGTTAGAGAGGGGAACAAAGGGGTCACCTTGGCCCTCAGGTGGCCGGGTGGTCCTCCGGGCATAAGAGTAAGGGGGAGTCGGCAAGGTCAGGCCGCGGGAAAGGTGGTCCAGGAACTCAGGAGGGAAGATCGGGGCGAGGACCCTGCCGGGGGGGGACACAGCGGCGGGGGGAGTCAGAGACGGCGTCCGGCAGGCGGCGCCGCAGGCCAGGCCGGGATGCTGTTGGGTAAGAGGCGGTGACCGCGATGCGGCCGCCTCCGGGAGGAGGACCGCGGGCCGGGCTTCTGCGCTCGCATCCGCGGTCTCGCTCACCCTTCATAATGGTCATCGGATGAAGCAGCTACCACGGCTCTCACGTCACATGGGAGGAAAGGGCACATCGGAGACCGAGCAGCAGGTGAGCACAGACACCCGATGAGAGCCCAGTCCCTCTAAGTCCGCAGCCCAGGGGCGCAGCCGTTCGCCCCCAGGTCCCCTCCAGGGGCCATCTCCTGCGGTTCCCTGACCGGAGCCTCCGGGCTCTCGCCCTCGTGGGACGGGTTCAAGGCGTGATCAGCCTGTAGCTGGAGGTCCTCCACGCGCACACGCAGGCCTTTCAGGGCAAGGACAGCGTCTGAGCATTTTCCTCGTCTCTGGGGGAGGAATCCAGCTGCCATTTCAAGTGCACCCACAGCACCCGCGCTGGTGGGGAGATGGCCACGGGCGGCCTGCTGTCCCAGGCCATGCACGAGAGCCGTGACCGCCGGTTACCCAGGCTATTGCCTGACCAAACCCCTGTAACTCAAAGACCGTCTTTACACTGAAACAAATTAAGCCGGTTTTAACTCTCCGTGAAGAACAATTAGGCGTCTCGGAACAGCGTCAAGGTCCAGGGTCCAGCCGCAAAGACGGGCTGCCCTCTGGCGCTAGGATTAGCCGTTTCCCAAGCAAGAGGTAAAAATAATAATAATTGTCACCCGGTCCTCAGGCGGGGACCCTCTAAGTCTGGGCCACGGGCCAGTACGGGGAAGACACAAAGGAAAGCCCAGGGCCCTGCCCTCCGGAGGCTGGCGCTCCCTCTCTCCGGCATGAGAAGGGCGTCTCTGACCCTGTGCGGCCTCTGAGCGAGTCCGGAACCGGGAGCCGGGGCCACGGCCTGGGGCAGGCAGGGGAGCGTCCCCGGGGAAGTGCGGTGCGGGTGGGCTTCTGGACCAGCAGGAGTGCGGTGAGGAGGAAGGACAAGGGGAGAGTCCACAGAGCGAAGCGAGTGAGCCAAGGCCCGCGCCCAGGAGCTCCACAGACGAGGTTGGAGAGTCGGACCAAGGGCTGGAGCCCAGACGCGGCGGCCTTGACCCTGGGAAGAGGAATCAAGAGACGGACGCGTGCCGCTGAGACCAAACCGGAGGCAGGCAGGCGCAAACCCCGCCACCCCGTGCTTCTGTAAATGTTTCCATCCTGCTTGGATGATGCGACAGTCCAAGGAGAGCTAAGTGGTCTCAAAGAACTCTTAGAGGCCTCGATCCTCCGAGGGCTAAAAACTGCAGCTTTCATGGTCAAAGCGACCCCGTTCTTTGCTTAAGGGTTTGAGAGAGGCAGCAGTCTCTGGGCAAAGCTGCCAGGGAAAAGGCGCACTTTTAGAAATTAGCTGGCATAAGTGTCTCTTTGGACAAAACGGGACAAAAAAGAAAAGGCTTTTTTCAGGGTTACAGAAATGCCACGAAATACACAAGGCCAGGTCTCCTGGGCTTCCAGGCCCCAAGCAATCCAGCCCCTGCTGCCTCGCACCCTGATTCCTACCACTCTCCCCTCCTGCTGGCCACTTTCCAGCACACGGTCTCTTGTCTTGAAGAATTTCACAGGTTCTTCGTCCTTGCTGTTCCCTCTGCCTTGGCCAATCCTCGCTGGTTCTCTCCATGTCTTATTCCCTCACGCATTTTTTTTTTTTTTTTTGTCTTTTTAGGGCCACACCCACACCATATGGAAGTTCCCGGGACTAGAGGTTGAATCAGAGCTACAGCCACCAGCCTACACCACAGCCACAGCAATGCCAGATCCTTAACCCATAGAGAGAGGCCAGGGATCGAACAAGCATCCTCATGGATGCTAGTCGTGTTCGTCACCACTGCGCCATGACAGGAACTCCACTCACCTATTTTCTGTCTCTGCTCCAGTATCACCTTACGTGGGACCCCTTCTCTAACTACCCTAAATGGCAAAATACACGCACACAAATGCACTCTCACTACCCCTGGTCCATTACCCACTTTATTCTCCAGAGTAATACTCAGGACCGGTCAGTTTGTATGTGCGTTTTTTTTCTGTCTCACAAGAAGGTAAACTCCCTGAGAGCAAGGATAGTGATTGTTTGTCTGCTGGTTTTCACTGCTGTTTTCTGGTGTCTAGACCAAGGCCCAGAAGGTACTTGTATTCAATTAATATTTGATGGATTAACAAATAAAGAATCTCCAATACAGAGTCAGTAAAGAACCCCCAACTTCTTCAAATATCTTCAGAAATTTAGATAAGAAGATAAAAGCTCCTAGAGGTCTTCCGGCTTAAGAAAGGGGAAAGAGCAAAGAGAGGACTGCCCTCTGTGCATTTGACCCTGAAGACCTGGGCCCCCATTCTGGTCATTAAAGCTTCGTCAGCTGTGAAGCTGAAGGAGCTCAGTCCTGAGATTTTGGCATTTCCCAGCACATCCCCGGGGATGCTGCTGCTCCTAGAAGAAGAGCCAGGAGTGAGAACAGAAGAAGCGGATGAGGCACACTTGTTCATCTATCCACACTGCGCCCTCTGCCTTCCTGAGTCATGCAGAACCTGTGGGGAAGGACGCAGGTACGCTCAAGTCTTGGGCTCTGTGACCAGGGCCAAGCCTGGAGTCAAGGCGGGTCGGTCTGGAGCCAAGGGGGACACAAAAGCAACATGTAGGGACCATGGGTCAGTGGGGACCAGAGACCCACAGACCGGGACTTCCCATCCTGGCTCAGTGGTAATGAACCAGACCAGTATCCATGAGGATGTGGGTTCAATCCTTGGCCTCCCTCAGCGGATTAAGGATTTAGCATTGCCGCGGGCTGTGGTGCAGGCTGAAGATGTGGCTCGGATGTGGTGTTGCTGTGGCTGTGGCGTAGGCCTGCAGCTGCAGCTCCAATTCGAACCCTAGCCTGGGAACTTCCATATGCCACAGGTGCGGTACGGCCCTAAAAAAAAAGGCACAAAAAAAGGAAAGAGAGAGACCCTCAGACCAAATGGAATATTTCTAAAGGGACTAGACACCTAGGCAAGAGCAGGCTTGTATAAATGAGGGGTGTCAGGAGAAAGCAAGCAAGTTCAAAAGCATAGAGATGAGCAAGACTCAGAGAGGTCCCCAAGGGGCCCTGGAAGTTAAAGGCAGAGACTTCCCATCAACAGGAGGAAGTTATTAAAGAATGAGCCATTCTGGACAATATCGTCCTTCGCCAAAATGGAGCCCTGACACACTGGCAGCCCATCAGTTATGGATTATTCTACCATAATCCCGCATCAAGAAAACTGGGAAAAGAAAAGCGGGAGTGAAAACGGAGGGAGAGTTTGGTCATTAAGACGCCCGCTACAGTTAGGTACACTGCCGAAATATCTGTTTCTTTATTACTGTGATGTCAGTCACGTCTTCACAGCAAAATATAAACATACACATGTATAGCCGTGCTTATATTTATAAAATCTGAGCTTCCGCTATAACTGGCTGAGTGTACACTCCTGACCCCTTCAGCTACTTTTTTAAAAAGGTGTTTGATCACTGTTTTATTTATTTATTCAGGGCTTTACTAAATGTCAGGAAAATGAGTTTTGCCTAGAGATCACAAAAGGAGAAGGGTTTCTGAAAACAAGAACAATCATGCAGCGCTTTTAGCCGAGTACTTAGCCACTGAAGTTTTACTTTCCACTTGTCAGCGAGAAGAATGATTCTGGCCCTCCCAGCAGAGAGGTGACACGGCAGAGCGTGTGGACAGACCGGGGGTGGGGGTGGGGGCTGGCTGGGTGTGTGTGTGACCCAGGGAGGGGGCGACCCCCAGGGGGCACCACCAAGAAACGCACGCCTCCTTCTCTCCCTTTATAATGCCGGCACAGAGAGGCTAGGCAAGTCCATTTCTGGACCTGCAGAAGCTGATACCACAAATGACCCAAAGTACACAAACAGATTTTAGAAATAAACCTTACATTACTAGTAAGAGAGAGAAGGCAAGAAGCCAAGGACGTCAGTTCACACATTATCTTTGTCTTTATTGTCTTCGCCAAACTATGGAGCCTGTGAGCTTCAACTTTAAGGCCAACAGAGGGTAGAAGAAACAGAATATAAGCCTAGAGCTTATTGAAGAGTGAAGTTTAGTGGGAGAACCGAAACACTCAAACAAAAAAAAATCATTTGCAACTCCTTGAGGGCAAACTTAAGAAACAATGAACTCGGCAAGCAAACAAGAACAGCCAAGAAACAGCCTTAAAATCAGGATGCTCACTCGAGGATTTGTAAATAGAAAGCGTTTTAATACCTTCCCATCCAAGTCCGTGTTTTCTTTGTAGTTCACATAATCTCCAGTGGAAATGTGGTCCAGCTTTCCTGAGAGGGTGGGCAGTCCAGGAATATGTCTAAAGAAGATGCGATTTTTCTCCCCATGAACACCCATTCACGCGGACCTCAAAAAATACCCACAGGTAAAATTCCAAGAAAAATAAGCATTTCATAGTTAAAATACACAAGGAAATAAGGAATGAGGCTAATCACCACCAACAACAACAAAAATAGAATCAAACAAGCAAATCTGAGGTATTGAGAATAACTAGGCACAAAATACAAAATGCTGGATTTTGAGACTTTCTAGAAACGAAGTAATGAAATAACGCTTTGAACGAGAATTGGTCCTGACTGTCCTCCTGCCTCACCACGCGATCAGCTCAGGAGATACATAAACATCTTTTGACCAAATTCAACATCTGCCTCAGATAAAAACTCAACGTGGGTATAAAAGGAACATACCTCAACATAGCTAAGGCTGCAGCAAGCCCACAGCTGATACCACACTCAAGGAAGAAAGCGTTTCCCCCAAGATCAGGAGCAAGACCAAGATGCTCACACTCACCACTTTTATTTAACATAGTATTGAAAATCCTAACCACAGCAAACAGACAGGAAAAACAAATAAATTCATATACACCAATACTCACATTAATTGTAAACGGACTAAATTCTCAAGAGAAATACTCTTAGACTGCATAAAAAATAAAATTGACTCAACTACATGCTATTTATAATAGAAGCACCAAAAATTTGAAATAAAATTTGAAATTCAAGGGTGGACAAAAGCTATTTTAGGATTATTGTAACTTAAAGAGATCTGGGAAACTAATGTCCTTAAGACATAAAGCATCATTGGAGTTCCCGTTGTGGCTCAGTGGTTAACGAATCCGACAAGGAACCATGAGGTTGCAGGTTCGATCCCTGGCCTTGCTCAGTGGGTTAAGGATCCGGAGTTGCCTTGAGCTGTCGTGTAGGTTGCAGGCACAGCTCAGATCCTGCATTGCTGTGGCTGTGGTGTAGGCCAGCGGCTGCAGCTCCAGTTAGACACCTAGCCTGGGAACCTCCATATGCCTCAGGTGAGGCCCTGAAAAACAGCAAAAAAAAGATACAAAGCATCATCAATGACAAATAGGTAACTAAAAATGTAGTATTTATTTTAAAAAAAAACTCTTTCTCTTCCTCAAAACAGGTCACCCCCAAATAAGATTTCAAGACTGAGATTATTGAATTTCCCCTAAACTAACTAAATCAGTTATTTGGGTTATGTTGGCACAGACTGTACTATTTTTTTAAATAAATTCACTGCTTTTATCAGAATAGTTTTAACTGAAATATAGTTAATTTACAATATTGTTAGTTCCAGGTATGGAGCAAAATTATTTCATTATTCATTTTTCAGATTATTTTCCATTACAGGTTATTATAAGATTGAATATTGGTCTCTGTGTTATACAGTAAACCCTTGCTGTTTATCTGTTTTATACATGGGAGTGTGAATAGTCCTAACCAAGCCTCACTCCCTTTCCAATTTGGTAACCAGAAATTCATTTTCTATGACTTTAACTCTGTTAACCAAAAAATTGTATATAATCTTAATATTAACCAAAAAATGGTCTTATAGTGGATAAGCGTGACCTGTTTCCTCCTAGCCTTCCATCTCTGAGAAGCTAAAAACTGTTTTCAGACCAAAAATATTTTCCCATTCCAGCCACTAAAGAGCACGATACAACAGAGTTAGCCTTTCAAGTTATTACTTCCTTTCATCAGACAAAAACAAACCAAAAAAAAATGCCCTGTGTAAGTATAAAATGTTATTAACAAATCTGTGGGTTTTCACGAGTATGTATGAGAGAAACAGATACAAACCCACCACAACCCCAGAGAGCAATCAGATCCAGAGAAATCAATACAGTACAGTTTGCTTTTGCAGAGTTTATTTCATACGCACGGCAGTGGAGAAGCTTTCACCAAATTAAAATCTCCGAAAGAGATGAGAGTGTGCGATATGAATTACCGAAAACCACTGGTGTAAGAGAAAGACATTTTGGGAAGACTAAATTAAGCCACTCGATCAGAAGGCCGAGAATAAGGGTGGAGAGGAGGCGAGGAGGCAGACGACGAGAAGAGGTGCACTGAGGTGGGAGAAGGGAGGTGCCGCCCGGCGGCTCCGGCTGCCGAGGGCCCAGCAGCACCCGGCTGCCTTTCCGGGGTGCAGAGCATTTCAAGGGCCGCTCCGGCCTCTGTGCAAGGCAGAATTGCCCAGACAGCCTGGCTGCCCGGAGAGTGTTCATGTTCAAGGACGAGCTTCCTTAACATACAGCTAAATGTGATTCCATTTTTATGGTCCAGGGAGACTATTGGCTCAGAAAAATTCACAAATTGAAAAAAAAAAGAATTTCACACATTGGAAAAAAATAAAACAAATAAAACTTTGACCAACCACAGAATCTGGATTTAATTTTGGAAAAATGTGATTCATTTTAAATCACAGTTAACGGTACCAGTGGCCCATCTGAAAACTTCAATCCTTGGGTGACTTTTAACATTCCTACAGAAATGAAGCCACCACACGACTATAGATTCACCAAATATGAAAGCTGCCACATCCTCCCGTGTTTAGCCTGATCCTCATCTGAAAAATCCAAGGCAACCGAGAGCCAATCCCTTTTGAAATATGCTTTCCCTGAAACCAATATTACCTTGAATATTTTAAAGCTGATTTTTTTTTAAGCTCTCACCAAAGGGAGAGTCTTCCTTAGGTCTAACATAATTTTATTTTTAACTCTATGTAATGGTTGAAAGTCCTGCGTTTTATTTATTTATTTATTTATTTACTCGTTGTCTTTTTAGGGCCACAACCCTGGCATACAGAGGTTCCCAGGCTAGGGGTCGAATCGGAGCTGTAGCTGCCAGGCTACACCACAGCCACGGCAACGCCGGATCCGAGCCGTGTCTGTGATCTACACCACAGCTCACGGCAACGCCAGATCCTTAACCCACTGAGTGAGGCCAGGGATCAAACCCGCCCCCTCATGGATCCTAGTCAGACTCATTTCCACTGAGCCATGGCGGGAACGCCAAAAGCCCTGCATTTTAGGGTCAAACAAACTTGGACGTGTCAGTGGCTATCAGTCCTTGGACAACCTCCTTGAGCTTCCCAACTTCGCTTTTATCCTCGGCTATAAAAGGGGGCAGGCGGTAATACAAGAACAACTCAAGGGTGGACCCAAAGGAGATGGTTCACTGAAAATATCCCACACAGTTTCTAGAACACACAGTTCTCCAGTACCTGCCGTCACATTTGCCAGCCCTGCGCGAGGGAGCCCGCTGGCACCTGCCTTTGCATCCAGCTCTCCCTGCCTCCTCTCATCCTTTCCTCCATCTTTTCTTCTGCAAACTGAATCCTGACACCTTCTCTCAGGTGTTCTCAAATAGCTCAGCTTGGGCAATTCTTGAGTGGCGTTTGTCTGCTGCACATGTGTTTTAGAGATAAAAATAACAATATTTTCCTATTCTTATCATCTAGACAATGCTGAGTTTGTACTTAATCTGACATTTTGTTTGAGTCACCCTTGACCCATAATTCCAATTGAATTGTAAATGAAACCCCCTGTTTGGGTCACTCCTCATGTTAGAAGAGTTTGGATGTCCTGAAAAATCTGTGTATAAATTACTTACTCTCCAAATGGTAGTCCCATTTTAAATATACCAAGAGAGGTGGGGTCTAATGTACCCTAAGGGAAATTATTTTGTAAAGCAAAGCATTCGTCTTCAGTATCATTCTTCTTTCCCCATCTGTTTTATAAGAGTGAACTTATTATTTATCCTCTTTGCTTAAAGCATGACCTCTTGGAAGATTTTATTAGTTCTCTGCATATTATAACCCGATGGAAGAGCACAGTAACTTTGAAATCTTTACCTGAATGCCTTTCTGTCCCTCCAGCTGTATTAAATGTCAGTGCCCCCATCATTAGCCAGAGAGTTACTAGAAAGACAAGCGAGATCATCACCATTTCAGATGCTAAAACTACGACAAAAATCAATTGGACAGATAATTTAGAAGGTTTGGGCTGTGTGTCTCTGTTGCTAAAAGGAGAACTTTCAGAGAATTCTAATTCAGTCTTCAAAACACATTTCTTGGGTGAGAGCTGGTAGGATAATTGTGTTTAAGAGTAGGGTGATTATGCTATTTCCATCTACTTTGCATAAATTTGAATAATACATTCAAGCGGCCCTAACCTCACATATGTAACAATTAGTGCAATTAATTTGTACCGATGTATTTCAACTCTGTATTCCAGGCAGGACACACATGAACTGTATACCAGGAAAAGAAATCAACCAGTTTAATAACCTCCCAGATAATATTCCACGAAGACATATTGTGTGGATTGTCTGAGACGGGACACTGAGGTGTCAAAACAAATAACCTGAGACTCAAGAGGAGGCCGCCGTGACCAGGGGGTTGGAACTCTGAGAGCAGGCAGAACGCAGCGTCAGACGGGGGCCACGTGCCTGGGGTAAGCGAAGGCCTGCTGCTTTTAGCGGTGCCTGGGTGGTGCAGTGGGGGAGTGGAACCTGGTATTTCTATAAGCTCAAGAATATGAAACCTCAGACCAGCCTAATAAAAGACTCTAACATGCATTAAGTCCTAATTCCGTGTCAAGCGTGGTTGCTCAGCATTGGGACGTATATTACCTCTGTTAATCCTCAGCATACAGCCCGAGTCTGGTGGGCTGTATCCTGAAGAACTTGCTGCTGGGGTGCTGTGACTCCAGCGCCCTTAGGATAGGGGTCAGTTTCCACTGAAGTCAGGGCCTGCCCAGTGCATCTAATGTCATCAGATGCGGGCCCTCTGGGGCCCCACCGCCCCCATTTCCTGACAGGGGTGATTTTTTAAAATGCTCCGGAAATTAATAATAATAATAATAATAATAATAATAATATCCGCCCCCTATTAGCCACCTCGCTAAGTGCCTGTCACGACTCCACGCCTTTTAGGTGCATTTCCTCCCCGAAGTTTATCAGCAGTGCTGTCACAGATGTGGCATCAGACCAGGTTTATAGATTCGGAAGCTGGGGCTTGTGGGGAGGGGGGTGCATTTGCCTGATTCACCCTCGGCAGCCTGTCTCACTGAGCTCACGCTGCCCTCCAGCCCGCTTGGACACAGCCAGCTGCCAGGAAGTGGGGACGGAAACGGCCTTAACTTTATCTCCAACTCCCCTGATTTAATTTTCACCGCAGTCTATACGGGAAATAAGTGGGCAGAGAATTAAGCCTGGACCTATAAGCCCGAGCAGTGAGCACTTAGGCTACCCAGGGATATTTGAGATTCTCTGTGTTCTCTGCAGGTGGAGGCTGCTTTAGTGTAAACGGTTCTCAAAGCATGGCCCTCGGACCAGCAGTCTTAGCATCCATCACCTGGGAGCTCACTAGAAACGCAGTCTTGGGCCGCACCCCAGAGGCATCAAACAGGAAGCTGGTCCGTGGCGGGTGGCAGTGTGGTCCAGCAGCCTTTGTTTTGAAACCCCCTGAGGGATTCTGATGCTCGCCAGGTTGCAGAACCTTTGGTTTAAGGACGTAACAAACAGACTCCAGAAGAGCTTAGCAGTGAAACCGCTGAAATACGGGAGATGAAGCTTTTCCAGGCGGGTCTTGTGAATTTCATACTTAGAGCCTCATAAGAAACAGAGTGAAAATTTGAAGGCTTTTTCCTTTCTTTCACACTTGGGAAAAGTGAAGCCCAAAGAGGTACAGCGTACGTGATTCCCGGTTCCAGGCCGAGAGAAGTTGTGCCTGAGCTTGCCTGACCCCCACTCCCAAACCTGAGTTAGCTTCTGCGATCCAGCTTACCTTTCAATTCCAGATGCAGTCCGCACCTGTAACTTCTCCCAAGGCTGTGTTTAGAGACCACCTGATGGTCTATAAATGGAAGAAGATCTTCCTCCTTATTCTGAACACGAAGTAGCGTTTCTTTTCTTATATTTCTGTTCTGCATCAATATTGCTCTACTCACAATTTTACAGTTATTAATTAAACAATTTATTCAAATCAGTGTAACAATTTTTCCTTTCTCTTTTAGCTCATGTCTGGGCTAGACTTGGACTTCTTACTTTTTAAATTTTTTAGTACGCATTTTCATACTCTTTTTTTCTGAAAAACTCAGAACTATGGTTCTTCATCTTTCTGGGAAGAGAGTCATCTCAAATTACTGTAGCTGTGATGTGCTCAGGGGTGGTGTCTGACGGACCCTGCTGAGCTCTAGGAAAACACTTTTCTAAAATCCTTTATCCTTGTGGCCAAATCTACGTTTTCACACTCTCGTAGAGCAAACCAGACAGCCGGACAAAAATATAGTCCAAGTGATGGGTCATTGTCAGAATCTGAATATTACCCTCTAAATGAGGTTTTCATGGGGCTACTTGCCAAGCAGTTCTTGCTACACATAACATCCTTATTTTTTCCTTTCTTGAGAAGATGATCTTCAGAGATGATCTTGATCACTATTTCTTGCTGAAGGCGCTTTGGATCCCACGGACCCACTCAGGCAGGAGACGAGGTCACGCTTCTGCAAGAGTCACTAGGAGCTGCCGTCGTGGCGCAGCGGAAACGAATCCAACTAGGAACCAAGAGGTTGCGGGTTCGATCCCTGGCCTCGCTCAGTGGGTTAAGGCTCCGGCGTTGCCGTGAGCTGTGGTATAGGTCACAGATGTGGCTCGGATCCCGCATTGCTGTGGCTATGGTGTAGGCCGGCAGCTATAGCTCCAACTGGACCCCTAGCCTGGGAACTTCCATATACTGCGGGTGCAGCCGTTTAAACAAAAGGAAAAACATCTAGGCTGTAAAACCCCTAAAATTATGTTCCAGTATAAAGCTGGTGATTCTAAAGCTTGATCTTGTGGAGACCCTCCAGGGAACTGCTTTCCTTTTTTTTTTTTAATAGCTACACCTGCGGCACATGGAAGTTCCCAGGCTAGAAGTCTAACCGGAGCTGCAGGCCTGCACCACAGACACAGCAACGCCAGACCCGAGCTGCTTCTGTAGACCTAGCCGACAGCTTATGGCAACGCCAGACCCCTGACCCACTGAGCAGGGCCAGGGATGGAACCCACATCCTCACAGGTACTATGTTGAGTTCTTAACCTGCTGAGCCACAATGGGAATTCCCCAGGGAACTTTTGAAAATGCAAGACGTTGAGTCCAACACAGACTTCTGGGGCTGGAGCTGATTATAAGAATACGTGTTTTATAAGCCTCTCGGGAGATTCCAATACACGCCTAACAGTCCGTGCCCAGGCAATTTGAAAAATACATTAAATTGTGAGATCGCTGAGGCACTTTGTCAAAAAGAGTAAAAATTCCAATCTGTTTTTGTCCTTGCCCACAGCACGCAGGAGTTCCTGGGCCAGGGTTTGAACCCGCACCACGGGTGTGACAATATCAGATCCTTAGCCCACTAGGCCAACAGGGAACTCCTGAGTGGCAAATTCTGACTCCTCTTTATTAGATCAGCCACCCTTCTCTGCATCCAAACTGCTCCAACAATTTCTATCTATCTGCTGATTAATTCGGAAAAAGAAATTACTTGTGGGACAAACCCCGTGCCTATTCCAAATTGTTGCAGAAAAAAAAAAAAATTTATCACCATAACAGAGAGAGAGGTACCTTCATTTCAATAAAGGATGAAAAATGATTAGGGCAAATTAATAAGTGAATTTATCTACAACACAGAAACAGACCCACAGACATAGAGAACAGATGTGTGGTTGCCGAGGGAGAGGGGGGAGGAGCGGGGCGGACGGGGGGTCTGGGGTTGGTCAGTGAGAACTCTGACATTTAGGATGGGCGAGCAATGCGGTCCTGCTGTGCAGCACAGGGAACTCTGTCCAGTCTCTTGGGATAGAACACGATGGAAGATGACAGGAGAAAAAGAATGCATATACATGTATGACTGGGTCACCAGGCTGTACAGCAGAAAATGACTCCATGCTGTAAATCAACTACACCCTGATAAAAAAAAAATCACTTTAATAAAAAAATTTTAAATAAAATTTTAAAAAGGATTAGGGTGATTTATTAACAAACTACTTGGAAGTTAAGACTCCACCCACACGGAGACCCTGATTCCATGCTGAGAGCATCATCCTGGGAGCCCACGCCACGAATCAAACATATATCAATATCTCTTATGAAACATACAGGGAATGTCAGGGAAAACGCACCTCCCAGGCCCAGTGCCCAGAGAGGGCCTTCTCTCCCCCTCCAGTGAGTCTGGCTCATATCCCACACCCCGAGGGGCTCGAGAAACCGAGTCTTGCCAGTGAGTCGGCAGACTCCAGATGCGCACATACTGTTTCCTCTGTGAGATGCGACACTCATCTTGACACTATCTTCCAAAAGAACTGTGTTGGTCAGTTGTTCATCTTGGAACCTAAAATCTAAATCACAATCATTTTTAGAAAGCACATAAGTGGCCCATTAAAAAGTCATCTTCCAAAGTCATAATAGATTTAAGACGTCTGGTGTCAAACGGGTGCTCAGAAAGCCATCCATAGCAAGAGCAAATGAACCAAAAAAAATATTTTAACCAACCTAGGATATTTTTATTTAATGCACTGCTGCAACACGACACTGGAAGAATGAGGTCTGCTTTTTTCTTTAAAGAATACAACCGATGCCAGAAAGAGCAGATAAAAGGAAGAAACCATCTCAGCAGGTCACTAATTTATTGGTCAAATCAATTATTCATTACTGCCAAAGAATAGTGATTACATGGCCACAGTTTAATTAGCACAATACAAAGCACTAGTCTTTCATTTCTGAGACTTCTCTGCCAGGGCCTCGGGTCTCGGGCCACTTATGATCCTTTATTACCAGGAAAGATGCCCTTGAAGAGCATTTCTGATCACTTCTCTTTGCTCAAAACTCCCCACAGTCTCTTCCTTGCCGACCAGAGTCAACGTCCCCCGCCCTTCTTCTCCAACTCAGCTCTGTTCCTCTGCTTCGTACCCCAGCCCGGTCCTCCTGGAGCTCTTCGCAGCTGCCGGTATAAACTCCAGCAGTTCTCCACTGACCTTTTGCTTATTCTACTTTCAAAGCCTGAAAGGCCTCGGGCCCCAGCCCTCATGACCTCGCCCTCTTCCATCGCTAATTTCCCCGCTACGAAGTCCCTTCCTCTCCCCTCTTAATGCTTCTCCGAACCCCATGCCATTGTCTTCCCTCGTGCGGAACTCCACTATTTTACGTCCAGGTATCAGAAAACCGTCCTGAAACATTTCCCTGTCTCTGGCCATGAGACTGAGGATGCTGGCTATTTCCTGGTAACTCCAGGGTTAACAGACTGCCTGTTTCAGGGTCATTTCTCATCAACCATGTTTTAAGTTTTTTTTTTAATTTTTTATTTTTCCCCATTTTTTAAAATTTTATTGAGGTACACCTGATTTACAATGTTGTAAAAACTCATGCTGTACAACATGAGTCATCATCAACCGCTTTTAAATCATAGATGGATAGATAGATAGATAGAATAGTGACCCTTTCATTAGAAAATAAAATTTCTTCACATATCTTTGATCTTGTCCTCCGTCCAAGCAGAGCTGGATGCGGCATTAGGAAGCAGCCTCAGACACTGTCAGGTATTTTCCTGGCATAATTACAAAGTGACTCTGGGGAAAATACAACCCCACATCTGGGGAGGTGAGTGTGCGTGTGTGTGTGTGTGTACGTGTGTGTGTGCGTGTGTGTGCACGTGCGTGTGTGTGTGTGCGTGTGTTGTGATGATGGAAGTGGACAGAGGGACCTTGAGGCAGCGGACTTCAAAAGCAGAGCGTAAGATGGATGAGAACTTTTATTGATAAGGGAAAATTCTAACCAGCCAAGCCAACTGCTTTCTCAGCTCCAAAGGCACAGTGCAATTCACTTTCTTGGCACCTTCACTGTTGAGCCCCTCCTTCTATTTGGCCAGTCCATGTTCTAGCACTTTCCATCTCAGAAGTTCACCCCAATATTCTCCCCTCAGCTGGATGTTCTGCCAAAAACATAGCTTTCTCTGAAAGAAAAAGACTCAAAAGGAGAGTCGGAGAGCTCTGAGTTTCATTTGGACCCTGTGCTTCATTTTCTTTGGACCCACTATCTAACTTCTGCAGAAATTCTGGCTCAAAGGCTACTTAATGCCTATTCTCACTGATGATATAATTAAGATGTTAGAGAAATTAGATCAGATCCATGTGCTGGAACTGAACAGAAACTCCCAATATACTTGAAGAATGGCTTCCATACATGTTTTCACCAACACACACACACACACACACACACACACACAAACTCAAGCGGAAACAAGTTTCACAAAGCAACATAGATGGTCCCAAAAGTCCTAATGGGGTTTTAAGCTCTAATAACTTCAGAAGGCTAAGCGGTACAAACTTAAAACAGGCTCTTTTGAATGTTTACCTAAATCTACTGTATATCTGTTTGGCTTTGCGAACTTCGAAAGGTTTTTCATTTTTTCAGTCAGCATTCGCCATGTTTCATCAGAGGTGATGAAACAAAAAATTAAAATTTAAAATGTGTCCTCGAGGCTACACTGAAAGCTGATCGCGGACTTTCATGTGGCTGCTCTGTACGCACCTTTAACGTCCTTTGTGTGCCCTGATGACTTCTGATCTATTTGATTATACTCTTCTCTGTCTTATTTAACGTTACTGTATTCTGTTTGTCTTTTCTAAATACTGATCTCGCCCCAGTAAATTGGTTTCACGACCCACCAAAGAAAAAGACAGCTCCGGAAGCCAGGAGCGGGTGTGCCTGGTGAAGGGAAGGCAGCCCCTTCCCTGGGTTCAGAAGCCCAGCCGTTCTGAGCTGGAGGAGGTGCGGGTCCATTCACTTCCCAAATCCCTGGTGAATGAAAGCTGTTCACGCAGCAATGGGTGGGGCGTGGGGGCCGTCTCGGTACAGAAAAATAATTCCCGCCACTGCCGTCATAGTCACTTCACTACCGGCAGGGCTGACCGTGCCCCCGGCTGTGTGTCACAGCAGGAAGTCATCATTTTAACAGGGTCTGAAAGCAGTGGGTTTGGGGGATGTAATGATTCCGTGACATCATGGAACATTTTCTGCACTCAAGGAACATCTGAAAATGTTTTACTTATTAACAGCGTATCTTGTCCCCTACCAGCTCTCTGCTCCCCATCTTGCGTCCTTGGGAACAGAATAATGGTCTTAATGAAAAACACCCAGAGTGGAAATGACAGGCTTTTAAACAGCAGTCACCGCGTTTAGAAGCTTAGGAGAGAGGAGAAATAAAATCACATCCGCTGTGACATATTCTCTGGCTAAAGATGCCTGGTTCTGATCACGGCAGTTATACCACCACCACCCCCAGCATATGACACTGTAAGACTACTACTACTCCACTCATACTCATCTAGAACTTTTCCAGCTTTTACTTTCTTAGCTCTAGTCACACATGCTTTTCCTTTCTCTTACTTCAAACTAGAACTATCTCAAGAACTCTGTGTACCACCTCTTGTATGTTTCACTGTAGTTTAGAGTGTTTTCAGCTGCAAGTTAACAGATAATTAACTAATAAATATTGACACATAAGAACACTGTCATGGTCTCAAATAGCAGAGATGACGTTCCCAGGATCAAATATTCAGTGGCATGATGATATCATCAAGAATCCAAGTGTTTCCATGTCTTTGCTCTGCTATCCTCAGCATGGAGACCTTCATCCTCAGTCTTATTGCTTCTTGGGCTCAAGGTGGCTGCCAATGACCACTGCTCCGTACATCTCATCCACTCTGGCACCATCCGGAGTCAAGCCAGTGAGGGAAACTTCTCACACTCGCTGGTTCTCATCAGCAGACTCTTGCTTAGAGCCCATTGGCCAGGATTGGGTCCCATGTTTATGTACCAATTGTAAGGGAAGCTGCGGAAATGGGTCTCTGGCATTTTTAATTTCTGCAGCAGAGATAGTCTGCACTGTTAAGGAAGACTCCTAGTGTTCTCCATTGCCCACTGCGTATTTGACCTGACTACTCTGTGGCTGCTCTTTCAGTGACAGTGAACACAGGGATTTGGTTTCAACACTTTGTGAATCAATTAACCTACAGCTTTATCAAAGGGTAACTCCCTCTGCCTGGGGAGCAGCCACCGTCACAGCGTTGCTGGAAGGCGGGTGCGCAGACCATCAGCATGAAGCCGCTCCCCAAGCTACCAACCAATTAACAAGCGCTCCCCGAGAGCAGCAGCGGTTTTTCGACAAATCCTTTATTTACGGTACTGTCTTTATTTTGCATGTGAGGGCACTGGTTGTAAAGGGCTGTCTCCAGACGCCAATCCCCCATCTCCAATCCGTCCTGCGTCTGAAAATCAGAGTCACTTGTCATAAGGAGCATTTTAACCATGAGACCCAATCAGCAATGACGAACAGGAAACTTGCTACAAAAAAGCTTAGAGTAAGAGCCAGGGGCGTCCGATGGAAAGGGGCAGAAATAGCTTGAAAGGGTGTGCACATGCGTGTGCGTGTGTGTGAGTTGAGATTCAGATTTCGATCTGAAATTACCCACGGATGGGTATTACTCATTGATGGTCTAAGTGTAAGACCCACTAGGCCATCAATGAGTAATACCCATCCGTGGGTAATTTCAGATTGAAATGTACCTCTGATGTACACCATTAATAAGAGGGAACACTGGGTGTGTGTTTGTGTCTGCATGTGTGTGTGTGTGTTGGGAGCCAGGTCCATGGGCACTCTGTACTATCTGCCAATTTTTCTATATATGTAAAATGGTCCTAAAAAATAAAGTATTTCCATCTTTTTTTTTTTTTTTTTGGTCTTCTCAGGGCCGCATCCACGGCATATGGAAGTTCCCAGGCTAGGGGTCAAGTCAGAACTACAGCTGCCAGACTACACCACAGCCACAGCAACATGGGTTCCAAGCTGGGTCTGCGACCTACACCACAGCTCACGGCAACGCCAGATCCTTAACCCACTGAGCAAGGCCAGGGATCAAACCCGCATCCTCACAGATACTAGTCAGATGCGTTTCCTCTGTGCCACGATGGGAACTCCCAATATTTCTATCTCCATGCCCTTTTCTACCAGCCCAGCACCTGGCAGACAATAGTGCTTAAAAGATTTTAATGGATGTGTTAAGTTCCTTGAAAACATAGCACATACTGTATTAGGTTTTATTTCTCCTTTAGTCTTTCTTCTAGAATAAAAAATAAAGTAAAAAAGAAAAGAAACAGATAAGAAAAAGCTCCTGCCTTCCTGGAAGCAATCTCAAAAAGTTACTTCTGGAGATCCCGTTGTGGTTCAGCAGGTTAAGAACCCAACACGGTGTCCATGAGGACACAGGTTCAATCCCTGGCCTCGCTCAGTGGGTTTAGGACTCAGCCTTGCTGCGAGCTGCGGTGTAGGTCACAGACGCAGCTCGGATCTGGTGTTGCTTTGGCTGTGGTGTAGGCCGGCAGCTTGTCTGTGGAGTAAAGCATTTGACTCTCACTTACCACTTCCATTAGTATCATTAGATAACTCCAACTAGCCCTTTCGTAGAGAGCAGGGTTCCACCCACCAGGCCTCTGTTGTCCCCACCGCCAGCCTTGACATAAAAACGCCCAGTCTCTGTCCACTTCCTGGGAGCTTCTGTGCCTGATGACTGTTCCCTCAGATTCCCTCTGGAACCCAGTGGTTAATTCAGACCATATTTCCTCCTTATTTTCTTTTTTTCTGACTGCACTCATGGCACGTGGATCAGGGATCAAATCCGAGCCACAGCTGCAACCTAAGCCAGAGCTGCAGCAAAACCAGATCCTCAACCTACCGTGCCACAGTGGGAACTCCCTACGTTTACTCCTTTTAAACAGAACACATTGCCCACGCACACAACAAGGACAGATTCTTTCTAAAACACAGTCTTTCTTTCTTTGTGGTGTCTTGGGCGTTAGCATCAGGGTGACGCTAATCTCATAAAATGAGTTTGGAAGCGTTCCCCCTTCTACTTTTTTTTTTTGGAAGAATTTAAGAAGGACCGGTGCTAATTCTTCTCCCAGTATTTGTTAGACTCACCCATGAAGCCGTCTTACCCCAGATTTAGAGTTTTAATTGTTGATTCAACATCCTTATTTGTTATTGGTAAGTTCTGGCTTTCTATGGCTTCTTGACTCCTGTTGGTAGGTTGTGTGTTCTAGGAATTTATTGATTTCTTCTAGGTCACCCAATTTTAGGGCCTATAATTTTTCATAATAGTCCCTCAGGATCCTTATTCCTGAGGCACTTACTGTAGTGTCTCCTGTTTCGTTTCTATGTGGATCTAAGATGTCCTACCTATGGAGCGGCTGGACTTGGAGATCGATAAACGGTTTGCGGGTCACTAGATGGAAGGGCCGGTGGGAAAGTGACAAAAGAGGAGATTTCTGTCCCACGGGAGCTCAGCGTGGAGGATGCCACCAGGCCTGTCGCGGGCAGCAGCGGAGAGAGGGGGAAGCAGGTGCTGGGCGCAGAGGGACAGGGTCGGAGCCTAGCCTTCGCTGGCCCTGTGCCGCAAAAGGCATCCAGGCTCGTGGCTCTGAGCTCCTCGCAGCTGGCAGATTCTCAGCTCGGCCACCTCACCTCAGGCACACGCATCCAGAGGGAACTAAAGAGACACTAAAGCAAGCCATCGATTTCCTACTATCAGCTTGCAGTGTACACCACAGCAGCACCACTGCTACTGCAGTCAGGTGAAATGAGCACAGCTCTGAACCGAGTCCGCCTTATTATTTGCGGCAATTTTCAAATGCAGTCTAGCTCTGACTTCTGCCTTTGCTCAGGCACAGAAACATGATGCAGACACCGAAAGACACGGAATGCTCAGACCTCCCCCTTTTTCCAAGGCATGTTATACCAGGACCTCAAAGACACGTGTGGACACATCAGTTCCCTAATGAAAGCCCCCTACAGATCTGAACGCTGCCCACTCTTACCCTCCAACACATAGAAACCACCTCTGAGTTCGGTAAATGTTTGCTGAATTAATGTGTCAGCCCCCACACCAGAAAGCTGAGTGAGCAAACACACAAAAAAGAACTCTGCCATATCTTGAATTTTTCCATTACCGCCGCCTTCCTAATGAGCCAGCTGGCACTCTGAGAAAATCAGAGATGTATATATTAAGAATGAGCAGAGACACATTCATTAGTCACTTATACCAAGAGGATAAAAATGGCCTGCCCCAAATGTCGGCACCGCCACAAATCTTTGAAACAGAGATCAGGCTTTGATCCTCCGGTCCAATATATTTCTCACATTTGTGTGTGTGTGTATGTGTGCAGGTGTGTGTTTGTGTGTGTGCGTGTGTGTGTGAATGCACACAGGCACATCCACATGTGAAAGTCATGTGTACGTGATAAATAGTTAATAGATGTGCAGATAATAGAGAGATACATAGATGACAGATGGGCAGACAGACATAGAACCCTCCGAAAAACAGTAATATAATTCTCCTGAAGATATTGTTTTCCTAAAATCTCTCTGCCCTGAGCTTAAAACTTTCTTACACATTTCTCTTTCAAATTCTCTGCAGAGACCCTCCGGACAGCTGTCATTCTCTGTGGTCCAATAGCTACTGCATATAACCATCCTAAACTTCTTCGTTCTTTTACCCTTTTTTTTCTGTCTTTTTAGGGCCTCACCTGTGGGATATGGAGGTTCCCAGGCTAGGGATCAAATCAGAGCTGTAGCTGCCGGCCTACACCACAGCCCATGGCAACGCCAGATCCTTCACCCACTGGGCGAGGCCAGGAATCAAACACGCATCCTCGTGGGTACTAGTTGGGTTTTAACCCCTGAGTCACAATCGCATCCTCTCTTTAGGCTTCTGAGCTCGACGGCTGTCTCCGTGTTCTGAGAGCGGTGAAAAGACAACTGGTTTCACTGCTGCTCTTCAACTGAGATCAGAAAGAGTTTGACTCTATCGGCTATGAGCCCAGCACCGTGCTAGTTGTGCTATAAATATGGGGGACGGGAAAGTTGGGGTGAGCACCTTCTAGCACTAACAGATACGGCGCTTCCAGTTCGACCGCGCAGATAGGGTGAAGAAAGCAGAGTTTGTGAGAAGACCAGTCCTGGCCCAGGATCGATGCTTCTCCCGCCCCGAGGGCTCAGGACTCACATCGTCTGTGCCCCTGGTGTCAACAGACTCCTCCGTCGGTGGTTCTTCGAGTGGGGCCTCCAGACACCCACACCAAAAGCACTCAGGGCCACACCGAGGGCTGGCTCTCAGGCCAGGCCTCAGCCGCGGCAGATCTGAATCTCTGCAGTACGAGGACGGAGAATATAAATCTCACCGAGTTTTCTAGAGAAGTGTTCTGCACTTTACAGTTTGTGAATCACATCACTAGGGGTTCAAGGCGAGGTCACCACCATCCGTGCACCTCTCCTCGTCCTCAGAAAGAGATGTGTTATTGCTGATTATTAGAGAAATGCCAATCAAAGCTTCAGTGAGGTACCACCTCGCACTAGTCAGAATGGCCGGCACGAACAAGTCTACAAATAGCAAACGGGAGACGGTGTGGCGAAAAGTGACCACTCTAACAGCTCAAGGCAACACCGGATCCTTAAGACATCTGAACTTAATAGAACCTCTTCTTTTTTTTTTTAATTACTTAATGAATTTTATTTTATTTTTTATTTATCTATTTATTTTTGTCTTTTTGCCTTTATGTGGAGCCACACCCGCAGCATGTGGAGGTTCCCAGGCTAGGGGTCTAATAGGAGCTGTAGCTGCTGGTCTTTGCCACAGCCACAGCAACGCGGGATCTGAGCCGCATCTGCGACCTACACCACACCTCACGGCAACGCCGGATCCTTAACCCACTGAGCAGGGCCAGGGATCGAACCTGCAACCTCATGGTTCTTAGTGGGATTCGTTAACCACTGAGCCACGAAGGGAACTCCACTTAATGAATTTTATTACCATTATAGGTGTACAAAAATCATCACAACCAAATTTTATAGCATTTCCATCAGAACCTCTTCTTTCAAAGGAAAATCCTCATGGAAAATAAAAAGAAGCCTTTTGTAATGCTTGTCCTGGTGAATTGGGGGACCACAGGCGTTGAGGGGGCTTGACCTGAGGTTTCCTTGGGGCACAAAAATATTTAGGGCAAAAATGTTCCAAATTAAAAAAAAAAAGAAAAGATTTCTACTTCACTGAAAAACGTCTCCCCACAAAGAAACAGCCTCTAGGGACTTTGGCGAAAACCGTTCAGATGAAATATGTTCGACATCTAAGTCTTCACAAAAAGGCTTCTTGGGTCCTCGCCCATGAACTTGCCCCTCGGGGCACTTCTGAGTCCGCCGCTTCCTGCCCAACAGCTTTGCGGTGCTGTCACCGCGTGAAATTCAAGGAATGGCTCAGACCTTGAACGAGCGAGGAGTTGTGACGTGAGGGGCCCCTTAAGTCACAGACAAGAAGGTAAGACCATGACCGCCCCGCGGGACCGGGACGCGGCCGCCCACGCAGCCCAGCAGCCCCTAAGCCCACCTTTCCCCACGCACCTGGCCCCGTGCCCCGTGCCCGTGCCCACCACCACCCGTTCTCAATCAGCCCGTCTCAAGATGCCGAAAAGCTCTGCTCCCCCAAAAGCGAGCCCTGCAGGTGAGGGCGGCGAGGCCACTGCAGAGAGTCCGTCGGCGGCCCGCACTCACGCAGGGACTTCGTCTCCTGGTCGGACGGGGGACAGCGTGTCTGTTCCCCAGGCAGGAATTGGTCCAGGCGTCTCTCCTTGACCCCAGCGGTGGGCCTGCTGCCCGGTGGGGCCTGGACGACTCGGCCCGAGAGTCAGTTCCTCCGTGCTGTTGGAGCCCTTGCACAAATACTGCCCCGGAAAGACCCCGCTGTCCTTAGAGACGGCAACCAGCGGCTCTGATCGGCCGTGACCTACGAGTCACCTTCATCTTTAAAAAAAAAAATACATATATATATATTGGAATTCGTGCTGTGGTGCAGTGGGTTAAGAATCTGACTGCAGCAGCTCAAGCTGCTGCAGAAGGCACAGGTTCGAGCCCTTACTGGTTGGGTATAAGGATCTGGCATCGTCACAGCTGCAGTATAGGTCACAGCTGTGGCTCAGATCCAACCCCTGGCCCAGGAACTTCCATCCATACGCAGACGGTTTGGCTGTTAAAAAAAAGGAAAAGAAAAGAAAGAATGATTTAGGAGTTCCTGTTGTGGCTCAGCAGGTTAAGAACCCAGCTAGTGTCCATGAGGATGTAGGTTCGATCCCTGGCCTTGCTCAGTGGGTTAAAGATCCGGCATTGCCATGAGCTGTGATGTAGGTCGCAGATGCAGCTCAGATCTGGCGTTGTCGTGGCTGTGGTGTAGACCAGCAGCTGCAGCTCCGACTCAACCCCCAGCCTGGGAACCTGCATATGCTGCAGGTGCAGCCCTAAAAAGTAGAGGAAAAAAAAAAGGCCAAACCTTGGAAAGAAAAGTCACCCACAATTCAGCCCAAGGGACTTCATCTTGGCTTCTTACGGCCCCGGCCAATGCATCACACGGTCCCGGCGTCAGCAGAGACACCCTCGGCTGCACGTCCACGGAAAGAGCAACGGCAGGCGTTCCTGCTGCCCCCGGGGGAGGCGGGGAGGTTCTTGAAACTCAGAGGCTGAGTCTCAGACAACGAAGAGTGATCGCTCTTTTCCGGTTTTTCAAATGCTTTTATCGTATTTAAAATTCCTTTGCGAGATATACAAATATACAACTAGTTCAATCCACTACCAACATGTGTGGTTATCCCTTTATTTTTTTATTAAAGGATAGTTGATTTATAATGTTGTGTCGATTTCCGCTGTACAGCAAAAGCGACCCCGGTTACACCCCAGAGACAGCTCACTTCTCCGTGTTCATTTCTCAGCTTTGGTAAAAATTGTACCTCGCTCCTCTTTACCTGTTCCTAAAGCGTTGGTGTTTTCCACTCTGCTTGGGGTAAGTTACCCTTTTAGTTTCCCCCCTGTTTTGTAGGAGGCCTCTTTTTGTTTTTCACCTTCACAGCTTGCATCCCACAACGTTATCTTCCCATCTTGGTGTGGACCAGGGGGAGCGGCAAGAATGCGAGACTTGACACCCAAAAGCCTGAGCTCAACTAACCCGAGAGAGTACCTTGCGATTCCCTGGGGAGGGGGGTGGGGGCAGGGGCAGGACAAGTGCTCCTGGGGAAGATCAGGGTCATTACAGGAAAAAAGAAAAGGAAAGTCAAAGTTTCCTCTGCACAGCCTACAGTGTGAGCGAATTTTCTACCTCTCTTTGTAGTGTTTTAATGATCATCCCCAGGCGTAGAGCTTTTCCCAGATTTTTGGTTCTTTCTTCAGAGTCAGTTCCCAGAAGGGCTATAATTAAGTTGAAAGTTTTAAAGCATCTTGATACATTCTGCCAGATTGCTTTCCAAAAAAAAATGCAGCACTTTTGATTCTTCAAAGTGATGTGGGTGAGAGTAACCGGTCCTCTTTGTCCTACTTTCCAAGAAGCCCTTCCGTTTCCAGGAAAGCTGCTGAGCATGGATGAGCAGCAGAAAGCCTGCCTGAGTCACACTACGTGCTGGCTCAGGGTTGACTCTTGTTCGTAGCAGGGACCTGGAGTCAGATCCCGGAAGTCACAGCCCCGGCCCTTCCACCTCCAAGGCACGTGACCTTGGCACCTGCTTCTGTTTCTCAGCTGTGGATGGGGATGAAAAGTCCTGCTTCCTGGGGTCCTTGTGAGGGTTCAGTGCAATGCATTCAGGAAAAGGGCATAATAACCTGCACCTATTAAACGCTCGATAAATGTCAGCTATTTAATCGTAGCTTATAAACCCCTGCATGCCTCACCCATCTCTGGCCCGTAGGACTAGTAAAATGCCAAGCCCGTGGCAACGTTTGATAAACATCTGTTGAGTAAATACTGAACACGTCCATGCACATATTTTCATCCTCACACCGAGCCAGCAAAGCAGGAAGAGCTCCACAAGGCAAGTTGCGTGAAGATCCAAGCACCAAAAGTCAGGAGCTCCTCCATCCCCACAGAGGAGACAAAAAGCAACCCCACAGGATGCTGATTCAGCAAAAAGCTAGTGTCGGAGAGGCAGGGACGAGTGAGAGCGGGGGAGGGGCACACAGGCATCAGGACCAAAATTCAGAGAGGCACTGAATTAAATTAAACAGACAGACAAGAATTGGAAGGATGAGGGTAGAGGGGAAATGCACCTTTTTCCACAGCTGACATGGACGTACAAGAGAATTTTTATCCAACCAGCTGGCCCAGATAATAACGCATTTTCTCTATAGTCAGGAAACCATCATGAGCAGAAGGCTGGGACAGCCCCAGGAACTCTCCACCCGAGCTGTCTCTTCTTGGGAAATCTGCCCTCTTCTCCTGGGAGGGCTTTTGCCCCTTGGCTCATTGACAAGATAGTGGACACTCACCTCTGACCCATGCCGAGACTGGCAGAGGTGGCCCCGCTCTTCCAAGCAGGGGTAGGTCTGGGGCCCCACCAGTAAGGCACAGAGCCTCACAGCAGCCTCCCTGACTCGCCTGTGAAGAAGCACCCCTCCCCAAACAAGCCAGAATCTCCCTTTGAGACAACGTGGTCTGATCCAGAGTTCACGGCCTGCAAGCCTAGGCCCTTGTTAAACCTGAGTGTTGCTGGAGCACCAAGTTTTGGCGTGTTTTGATTTGGTTTCTGTTTTTTAAACTGTTACCAATATTTAAAGGTCACAATCTCCAATTTGTTCGGAACATTCTGAAGACGTCCATCACTGAGCCCGGGTTTACTCCAGCATCAGCTGGCCCTCAACCCAGCTGCCCCCTCTGGGGCAGGCCTGAGGCCTGCCTTCTCCATTTCTCACAGCCTTCGCCCTTCCCTCCCCGTCTCTTAAATTCTGACCGCACTCTATGTGGGGCCACTTGAAGGAGGAACTTGGCTCTGGTCTCACTTTTTAAGCACTACTGACCCCTGTTACTGTGCTGCCTGGGGTCTAAAGCCCGGAAGCAATATGGCAACTGTCACCAGCTCCTCCTGGCTGTGTGTGCTGCCTAGAAGGAATCACATAAGCTTCCCTTTGTATCCTCAGGGCCCTGGCTCTCCCTCCTCTTACTGGAGAAAATTAAGAGTTGGTCAAGAGGAGTTTCTCTAGCCGATAATCTCAACACACAAAAAGGGAACCAGGAGACCGGAGGTGGGGAAAAGCACTCAGTCAGCAGATTCCAAAGCCAGCGTTCCTTCTCAGCTTTGGAACTCTCTGTTCCTTCTCCTGAATACTCAGTGCCTAAGGCGATCGTCCATCTTTCTGGTTATCCAAAGGGGCTTTTGGGGCCCCCAAGCCAGTAAAGCAGAAGCTGAACGAGTCTGAGCAGGGCCTCCAACTACATCGTTCTAGATCACTACCTCCCTCACTGGGCTCTCTCCGCCTCTAGCCCCCAAGTTGCAGCAACACTCTGATCCCAGCCCTGGAATGGAGTTACTTGAACGGTCAGAGCTCACAGGCTTTAAGGAAGTACGTTAATGGCAAAAAATTGAAAAAAGAAGAGAAAGATTCAGAAAAGTTACTTGAAGGAATGGGGCTGGTATTTTTCCAAATTAGATGAAAACTGTAGCCCCACAAACCCAAGAAGCTTAGCAAACCATAACGGTATAAATATTTTTTTAAAAAAACCCAAGACACATCGTAGTCAAAGTTCTGAATGCCAATGTTAAGAGAAAATTCCAAAAGCAGCCAGCGGACAAAAGACAAGTGTACACACAGGAACAATCAGTGCAGCAGCCTCGTGCCCAGAAGACAGGACTTTCTGCCGAGCACCTGCGCTGACCTTCAGCACCACCCAGAGTCCGCTGACGACGGCTGCACTTTACACGTGATCGGGTCAGGTATTACGGACGCTTTCCACGCATTTTATTCTGGGCTGCATTTTCCCATTAGGATAATAGGACAAGGGTCTCTGCACATCCCAATTACCAAATCCCTAAAAGAATCTGCTGACAAACGGAAAGTTTGAACCGCCTCCTATAAAAGAGGCCGTACAGAAACACAGGCTCTTATGAACCGTTGTCTATATTTAAATATTAAGCTTGGAACAATATTTACATATCCCCCCCCCCCAGAGTTTATGAGACTCCATTGAGAAGAAAAGAGAGACCCTCCATAAATTTTTAAGGATGGAAATATTCACTGATTTATCACTCTTGTCCATTTGAAAAGAAAAAGCGCAGAAGCAAGCAGAGAAATAGAAGAGCAGAAAGGTGCACGCCTCCTCCCATAGCACACCTCCTACCATAGCACGCGTACTTATTCCCGAACCCACTCACTCTTCCTCATGCCCCCCATCACTCTGGTCGTTCCCGAACTCGCACACCCGGTGACAGCTCTCTCATCGCATAGCAAGCTGGCTGTTAACTCAGCCTAGCTCCCCATCTCAGAAATACACCCAAAGGCACCAGAAATATAGGATGAGAGAACACACGGAGGCAGCCTGGATCCAGCCCTCCTCCTGCCTTGGGGCATGGGGGGTAGCCTGTGGCTTCAGAGTGTGGTGAATGGCATTATAAAGAAAGGATGACGTGTGATTGGATTTTATAATGAATCAGTTGGGAGGACAGAAGGAGAAGGAATTTTCTACATTCTTCTTAAATGCACCTTCGGATTTTCCTGTTAAACCTATTTGGCGATGAGGCTCTCAGGCCTAAGCCATTCCGTCACCTTGCCTGCGATCCCCGTCTGTTCTGAGCACGGGCACAGCCAGCCCTCAGCTGCTGCCCCCCGAGGCCTCTTCCTCTGGAGCCAGCCTCCGGAGTTTTAACCCACCCATGCCCCGAAAGGCCCGTGCACCAGCTCTTCGCCCCACTCACCACTAAACACGCCTTCCTGCGCAGCAACAGCGGTGGACGTCGAGACCAACGTACCAAGTAAGTCAGACGAGGAGAAATACCATGTGGTATCCTTCGTATGTGGAATTTTGTTTTAATGATACGAATGACCTTATTTACAAAACAGAAACCATCTCGCGGTCTGGGAAAACAAACCCATGGTTACCGAAGGAAGAGGGTGGGGTGGGAGGGAAGTCACTGGGAACTTGGGACGGCAGGTGCACGGGCAGTATGCAGAGGGGCTGGTCAGTGGGGACCAGGGAACCCTGTTCCATGACCACCTGCATGGGGCTGGATCGTGTACATGGATCAGACAATCACTTTGCTCCACAGAAGAACAACATTTTTAAAAAAATAACATACACCTTTCCTCACTGGTTACACACAGTAGCTCCCAGAGGTGACTCAATGACCTCTTAGGTGAAATTTCCAGCTTTGTCAGACGGTAGCAGAGCCTTCTCAGAATGCACTGGGACAGTGAGTCTGGCCCTGTTTCGACACTGGCAGCTGTACTGAGCAGAACCCAGCTGCAAACTAGATGACTTAATAAGGTCTTTTTCATCTGCAGAAGCTCTGATTAGAGGCGTGTCATTTCTGTCTCCATTCCAGAATAAGCTTTGTTACTTTCTAAAGACTGAGCAAAAAAAAAAAAAAAAAACTCATTTGGTTCTTTATGAGGCCAGAAGTATGGAATCTGGAGACGTTCAGGTTTAATGACACACTTGACCTACCATGTTTAGAGTCTCCATAGCAACAAACCTCGTCCCAGGGTCTGAACGTGTAACAGTAACAACTAACACTCACATGAAGAAAAGCCCCTATATGGGCAGTGGCCGGGCAGCTTTGAATTTCCCACGTGTCCTGGGAGTCTGGTAAAAACCTTACCTTTAAATAGTAGCTTTCACACCAAGAAGCCAAGGAGTTTGCCTGGACTATCGCAGAAGAGAATTTCGCGTGCTATTTTAAAATAAAAGAGCTGACACTCACGTGGCATGCGCAGGCTGCTCAGAGTACCGGCGGGGCTGAGGGAAGTGACTGGAGGTGCGGAATTCTTGCAGAGACCGGGTGGAGTTTTACCCGGCCCTCTGCGTTGGTCGTGTCCCGTCAAAGGCCCTGAGAGTCGTCTCCCCTCGGGTACCTCCAGCTACACTTCAGAGGCCCCCGACCTCTTGCTTACAAGACCCCACTGTACAGCACAAGGCACGATTCCAGTCTCTTGGGATCGACCATGGTGGAAAATAACATAAGAAAGGGAATATATCTATATGTGTGACTGGGTCGCTTTGCCATACAGCAGAAATCGGCACAACATTGTCAATCAACTATACTTTAATAAAAATAATTTTTAAAAAGAAATCCCATTGCTTGATCACTTATATTAAGACACCTTTTTTTTTTTTAGGGCTGCACCCGTGACATATGGAAGTTCCCAAACGAGGGGTTGAATCAGAGCCACAGGTGCCAGCCTACGTCACAGCCACAGTAGCGTGGGATCCGAGCTGTGTCTTCGACCTGCACCACGGTTCACAGCAATGCCAGATCCTTAACCAGCTGAGCAAGGCCAGGGATGGAACCCCCAACCTCATGGATACTAGTTGGCTTTGTCACTGCCGAGCCACGATGGGAACTCCTTAAGCTTATCTCTATGTCAGCATTTTCCAGTCAGTCACACTACTTTCCATTTGTGCAGAAAACCATCCCCAAGTTATCCTTAGAAGGACCTCCCTACAAGGCTGGTCTTTGGCTGGTCTCTGGGAACTTGGCTTTCGGGAGGGTTCCCACCACCCTATCTTATGAGAGACCCCATGTGCCCACACTGTGGACGCAACTCACATGGTTTGTGCTGGACACCAGCTGCCCTTCTGAAGGTCTGGAATTTGGGCATTTGCTTGGCAAAAGATGCCTGTAGGATGATCCACCAATAAAAGCCCTGAGGACTGAGTCTCTAATGAGCTTCTCAGAGGGCGGCACTTCTCCTGTGTCGCCACCGTTGGTCACTGGGGGATTCGCAGGTCCTGTGCGACTCCACTGGGACGGGACCCTTGAAAGCTCGCGCCTGGTTTCCTCGGACATCACTCAGGCACTTGCTCTCTCCGCCCATCTGCTCTTGACCCTTCCCCTTGAAATCAGCCTCGCACCGCCGCAGGATGGGTTGTGTGCGCCCTCCTGACACAGACTCGAACTTGGCGTGGTCGTAGGGACTGCCGACGCAGCACTGTAGTCACCACGTTTTGCAGTTAGAAGGCATTACCGTCACTTACACCTTAACAACGAAGTCGCCCCTTGTTTAAATTACTGGAGAGCGGGCGCCTCGAATGGACATACTCATTTCTCTCCATTACTCCCAACAGATGAACGGTAATTCTCCTTATTTTCTGATCTTGATGCCAAATGTCACTGTCCCCCGAGAAGCCTGCTTCCAGAAGTCCCTCATGTAAGAAGTTGAATGTGTAACAGTCCCACTGCATTCAGCACTGTCTGGCAGGACTTTAAATACACTGTTCCTTTTTTTTTCTGGAAAACGTTCTGTTTTTTCATAAGCTTTGAAAACTCTGTCTTGTTCTTTCATTTTAACACAGAATGATCCAAATTCTATTCATTTCTTTCATTCTCATGCACAACACTTGCTTGCAGTTACCCCTCTCTGGGATCTCGTTAACCCCCAGTCACTTCAAAGGCACTTGTTTTTCGAGACAAGATGCTTTGAAAAGAAGACGCTGTTTTTTCTTTGGCAGAACACTTACAAGGCAAAAGTTTCCACTTGTTATAATAATCTTATTTAATTGGATTTATTAGGAAGTGGAGAAAAGATATTCGGGTTACGAATTCCAGGGTAAGACCACCCTCTTAGCACTTGACAAAAGCCAGACTATACTTAAGGAAATGTGATCAGAGGGCCTGTGACAGACTGCACTGGGCTGGAGGCAGCCCCACCATTAATGTAACGCATGATGGATGCACCACAAACAAAAGCCTGGCTTTCTCTGAGAGCACATGAAATCACAGAGAAGTTTCCAGGAAACTTTGGAAACCTAAGATCTGAGAACCTTTTGGACCAACATAAGCGGTCAGTTCATGCCTTTAAATCTTACCAGCCAA
The DNA here is from genome assembly GCA_004024745.2 of Catagonus wagneri. Lineage (NCBI taxonomy): Eukaryota > Metazoa > Chordata > Mammalia > Artiodactyla > Tayassuidae > Catagonus > Catagonus wagneri. Next base: position 13,599,213 of record PVHT020000061.1, read on the forward strand.
GCTTACAGATGGCAGCTTGAACAGAAAGGAAAGGAAAACCCACAGCAAACCAGAGTCACTCTTCAGAAAATTCTAACCCTTCTCCCTAAATCCTCAACTCCAAGTTGGCAGGGTGAGCTTATTCCCTCGACAGCCTCTCACACCCAAATGATATTCCCAGCTCTGACACATCATGAATGATTGTCACTCATCAACGGGTCCCTGTGTTCAAACCCCGGCATGACCACTTACTGGCTGTGACACTGACCGAGTTAACTACATCCATTAGTTACACCGGGCCTCGGTTTCCTCAATGCACATGATAATAGCCTCTACTTAATAATGTTGTTAGCATTAAATGAATTCATACATAGTTAATACCTAAGTCACTGCCTGGCATCTTATAAGCATGGGACTCTGATTATTTATTGACATTAACATTATCGTAGCCACTTGCGGTCACATCTTTCTTTTCACAGAAAGAGAAAAGCTTGTTTCCAAAGCTGGCAAAGGGCTCTGTGACCCAATCACTCCGTCTTCATGGCTGAGTCAGTAGAAGCAAAAAACATGACCTGAACCTACAAAAAGTAGCAGGATCCAGCCCAAGTCAGAGCGAGGGGGCAGGAATTACAACTGGTTCGTGACAGGGCTCACGCCTTCACTCAGAGCCAAACATGGCAGCATTTAAAGATGTGACATAATGCCTTAAGTCCAAGATGTTCTGCGAATTTGTTTCCTTGACTCGGGACTGCCAAGCATGAAATTTCCTGAAAGCCTCTTCTTTTTTTTAAAAAATGATTTTTATCTTGTTCCCTTATAGTTAGTTCACAGTGTTCTAGCAATTTCTACCGTACAACAAAGTGACCCAGTCACACATACATACACACATTCTTTTTCTCACATTATCCTCCATCATGTTCCATTATAAGGGACTGGGTATAGTTCCCTGTGCTGTACAGCAGGACCTCATTGCTTATCCACTCCAAAGGCAAGAGTTTACATCTATTAACCCCAGACTCGCGGTTGCCAAGGGAAGGGGCGGAGGGAGTGGGATGGACTGAAAGCTTCTTCCTAATTTCAGTTTTTCTGCACCACCCCACCCCGCACCTGAGAACAAGTCAGCATCCAGACACTGTGACCTGAACTCATCTGACTGGCTGGCTAAGAATCCACCAAGCCCTGCAGATGCTTTTTCGAGTCCTACGGTCTGGTGGCATTTGGATACTCTGAGTTGAGAAACACCAAACCCTACCTCTGAGCATATACCAAGTGGAGCTCAAGTTCCCAAGAGGCTGTGAGAAATGGTAAATGCACCTACCGAGGTTTAGAGATGACTTGCTCCATGTGAAGTGCAAAGTGTTTTGATTAGCAGTAGATGAGTCGTAGAGTTTCTTTAAACACATATGTGCGTGCATCTTACTGCTTTAGCTAGGAAAATTATCTTCAGCTTCGAACATGAATCTCTGAAACTGAACATGGCAAATAACGTGAATTTTCTTTTTTAGCCTGGCGAAAGGCCTACCCTTCATGATTTAAAAAAAAAAAACAAAAACCTTTCCCTGGTTTTGCTTCAAACTTTTATAGTTTGTTGACACAGTGTTAACTTCAGCTTTGGATTGGAATTTGCGAAAATCATTTGCAGATGGGAATCACAGCACTACGGATGACGACAGCCCAGCGCCCCACTGACCACCTCTCTCCAAAGCAGTTTTAGTGACATTTTTCGTAGACACATTGGGGCGGCCAGGGGTAGGCTCTAAAGTGCATTTGTCATCTCTTCATCCCCATTCATTTTGCCAGCAATTTCATATTCCCTAGAAACTAACCAAAGGGGAAAAATTACGGGTCCAGATATCTAACAGTCAGATGCATTACTGTCTTGCTGGATTTTTTCTGTCGAGCGGGCCTGTCTAGGTTTTGACGCACAGAGCAGCAGCTGTTATTCACCTTGTACACGTCAGGAAACCAATCTGAAGTTGTAAGAGGTACCGTGACGGAGTCAGAACACCCTAGCCTTTAAGGTATTTATAACCTAGTAAGAAATACAGTATACAGAACTTTGACAGGTCCGTGCCCTCACACACATATACACACACTGGAAAGTATCAAAGATTGAAACCTGAGAACCTGAACTAGACTTATGGGGATTAAAATAGGTAGCTAATGTCTACGAAAGGCAGAAAAGATCCAAGAGGAGGAAAAAGAAATAATTTACTGGGAAACTCTGCAGTGCAGTAGCTATAATTTCACACACAGTATCTCCCATAATAATCCTGATGCCAGCCTGGCGTGGTCAGCACCATTTTAGAGAGAAGGAGAAGTCGGAACCTAAGCCAAGGTCAGGGGATCCAAAATCTCAGCTTTTACTCAATAGAACCACCAGGCTACACGCCAATAATTTCCTTTCTTTGGAATAGTCTTCTCTATATTTTGGAGATTTTCAAGTCCATAGCGTGTGCACACATGCACATAGAATATATACTTTATTCTCTCTGTTAGGAAACATCTGGAAGGCAATGGTAGTCCTGCTCCTTCGTGGTGCCTGTCATAGCTCAGCACTGACTGGCAGAGGCAATCTGCAGGTGACATAAAGGAAAATTTTAATCAGTCCCCTAGTTGACATAAACTTTTATCTCCATTAAAGTGGCTGCAATTAACTGTCTACTTTAACCAGTGTAGGGGAAGCTCGACTGACTAAACAATGAACAAAAGGATGGAATCAGGGCGGAGCGGAACTTCCTGCACCTCAACCACAAACCTCCCTACATGAGCCCCTGTCTCTGAATCTCTCTGACTGCACAAAATTCACAAAGTACAGTTTTAGAGACAACCAGACCAGAGTGCTTCAGTCCGTAGCCTGAGCTTTTCAGAGCAATACTCCCATGGTTTGGTCTCAATACGGGAAAATGTTTTTTGAAATTTTTAACGATAATACAAAAGTGGGTTCCAGCCTCTTCTTCAACTGTCTGACAGATGAAGACATGGCGGGCAGGACCTGTGCGAGGTTGTTCCCAAGGTCAGCCCCCTGAGCATCCGGAGAGCGAGCGGCTAGAGAAGTCGTCAGGTCGCTCTGCATCAGCAGGAATGTAAACCCACCAGATGTTCTTCTCATCAAAATATTAGTCTGGAATATTCCATCCCAAGTGTCATGAAGCAGAATTGAGGAAGTCAGTTCTGTGATCCATATAATTACTCTGATTTGGGGTTTACAACTGCTTAGAAATCAGAACGGGAGGAGAGCAGGAAATGGGAAATGAGGATGAGCCAGAACCCCAGTCAGCAGGACATTTGAAAACCGTCTGCTTTACTCGCATTCTAAGGAAAACGCTAAGAACTTGGATTCGCAGGAGTGGGAAATAGGTGCCTCCTTCGGCAAACGGCTCAGACGGTCTTAGATAATCGAGAGGTTTGGCCTGACGATTTAATGTAAGTGAAAACAATAGGATGCCCTTCTGTTCCCCCAAATAACTAACGTTTGTTTTCCTAGTAAATTCCACAACCTTGTCCTTTAGGAACTTAAAATAGTTCACCCTGAGATCAGGCACTGAGCTCTACGTCATAACACAAAATGTTACAGGACAGAAATAGCAATACCCCAAGAGAAAAATAAATGGACTAAGGAAATGATTAGGCAACACGCAGATGAGAACCAAAGACAGCTCATAAATGGCCCAAAATCATGAGTAGTCATAAAAATAAAATAAAACGACATCATTCCAGGCCAGACAGACTGCCAAAAATGTCAAAGGTGAATAGTTCCAAGATGTCAGCAGCAAGTGGGTCTCAAGGCCAGGGAACTGGGAAGAATAAAATTTCCAACCCCTAAAATAGAGAATATTGGATAAGATTTGTGAGAGAAAAAAATCTACAGTCTTGTTTTTGACCTGTTAGTCTGTTTGTTTCAGTCTATTTTATTTTTTAGGGCCACACCCGTGACATATGGAAGTTCCCAGGCTAGGGGTTGAATCGGAGCTGTAGCTGCCGGCCTACACCACAGCCACAGCAACGTGGGATCCCAGCCACATCTGGGACCTACACCACAGCTCAAGGTAACGCTGGATCCTTAACCCACTGAGCAAGGCCAGGGATCGAACCTGCATCCTCATGGATCCTAGTCGGGTTTGTTACTGCTGAGCTGTAAGGGGAGCTCCTTGACCTGTTAGTTTTGAGATGCCTACTAGATATCCAAGGGGAAGTGTCAAGTAGGTGAGTGGTTTTATAGGATGAAGAATTTGATGGCATCCTGATCCCTGGACTTGATGAGATTAACAAGCACTAAGAGACCAGATAGCACAGACAGAAAAGAGAATAAGGTCAAGGAGTGAGCCCTGGTCTTCTTCAATATTAGTATCAGCAATGAAAGGAGAACCCAGCCAAGGAGGCTGGGGAGGATTTGGGAAGTGCCCAGGAGAGCCCAGGAGGGAGGCGCCCCTAGAGACAGGACGTGTACTGGCCGTGCTGAATGGCCCTTAAGTTCAAGCAGCAATAGGTGGGCCTGGTCATTGGAAGTGACCAGGACTGCAGAGGAGGGGAGCCAGCTGGGTAGGGAGCAGAGGAACGTGGAAGGTATTTCATTGGATAACGTTTGGTACTTTTTGAATTTGTATTCATGTGAATGTATTATCTGTTCAGATTAAGAACAAGTAAACAAACTGCCTTAGCCATTAAGGCTGCTCCAACAAAATATCACAGAATGAAGGGCTTACAAACAGCAGAAGTGTGTTGCTCATGGTTCTGGAGCCTGGAAATTCAAGATTCGGGTGCCAGCATGACTGGGCGAGGACCCATTTCCAGATCACAGACTTGTTATACCCTCCGGTGGCAAACGGGACCCCTCTGGAGCTTCTTTGACAAAGTGCCAATCCCATTTCTGCAGGCTCTGCCCTCACGACCCAAGCACCTTCCAAAGGCCTCACCTCCTCATACCATCATTTTTGGACTCAGGGTTTCAATATATGCATTTGGGGGGGGGGGCGCACAAAGAGTCAGAGCATAGCATAAAGAGAACTTGATTTTTTTTACATCAAAGAGTAGAGTTATACAAGCAGATTAGGTACAACTGAAGAAAGAATCGATGAAACATAGGATACGTGCAAAAAAATTGCCACATTACATAGAAAAGTGAGAAGTATGAGAGGTTACAAGATATGGACTATACATGATAAGTTTATCATGCATTTATCAGTTTCCCAAAAAGATAGAATTAAAAACAATAAGGCTAGGTGTTGTTTTAAAATATTATGTCTTGGAATGTATCATAGATGATATGAATTCTACAGATCTAGGAAGTCCAAGATATTCCAAGTAGGAAAAAGAAAAACAAATTCACACCAGACATATTACAATAAAGTTGAAAAACAGAAAATACGAAGAGAAGGTTGATAAAGCAGCCAGAAAGAAAGGCTGGATCACCCAACAGGAATGACAACAAAAACAGCAGCAGATTTTTCCAACTCAATAACAGAATCCAGAAGGCAGTAGAATCATATCTTCAAGGTGTGAAGATAAGGAACTGTCAAGGCAAACTTTCTTAACCAGCAAAACTGCGTTCATGAAGTCAACAAAATCATTTAGAAATAAACAGTACCTAAGAGTCTACTGTCAAAAATCTTTCCTAAAGGAAATTATAAGGGAGTGTTTCAGATAAAGGAAAAATTCCAGAAGGACAGTCAACATAAGAAAAAAGATCAAAGCAGAAACGCGCATGCGGTTCTGAGTCTGCCCCAGCTGTGCGGTGACCAGACTGAGCTTCCAAGCATGTGGCCCTCAATTTAAAAATCTTGACTATTCTTGACTGTAGGAGACGTCACAATAGTTGACAGTACTGAGCTCTTGAGTCTCAGTGGCAAAACAGGTTGATATGTTTATCTGTTAATAAAATGTTGATCGAGCCATCCGGGGACAAGCTCTTAGTAAGTCATTCCAGACTTTGCCTGCTGCAACTTTTTGCTATCTTCCTATTAAAAGTAACTCAGTTGACTTCCTATGTTCTCACCTGGCTCAAAACACGTCCCTTCTCTCTGACCAATCCAGGGCTTTATTTGAGGAGTCTCTGCTGTGGACACTGAAGCTAAGACCGAATCTGGACCCGCTAAGACTGTATTCCTTGAAAGTAAAGTCACGAGAACCCATTTCGAAGCCAGGGAAGCGCTGGCTGCCAGCACTGTACAGAACAAGAACTACTCTACTTACTCTGTTCACTCACGCCCTCCAAAGTTCTCTAATCACTTCCAGGCCAAATTCTGGCTTGAGGCTGGGATAAAATAGTGTATTTTTACAAGTTTTCCTTTTTGTCCCATTGGTTTGCTGCCTAGAGAGAGAGATCCTATGGTCTAGTTTAAAGCCATTAACTTCACACAATAAGTGGATAGAGAAAGCAAGGATCGCTTAGCAATACTTGAAGAGGCAAATGAGGCACTGAAAATGCAACAAACGGTGAAGCGTGGACAGATAAATACACGAGCTAACAAGCCCAGAGGATGGAATAAGAAGATTCAATATCCTCTCCAAAAGGAGAGAACAGCAGCTATAGAGAAGAGAAATTCACTTTAAAAAATAGCTGAGACTGTTCTGATATTGAAGGGGGACAAAAGAAGAGCGATCTAGCCACCCAGTGCTGAGCTGTCCCCTGCATGCGCCTGTGCTCTGGCACCTGTGATACTGTAGGGTGAGCATCAGTTTTCCTGTCTATCTCCTCACTCAGACAAACCACGGAAGGGCGGGAACTCTTAGCATATTCATTTCTGCATCGCCAGCACCCGTGCAGAGTTGTGCAGAGCTTCATAAATACGTGCTACGTACAGGCAATAGCAAGTGAAAGGTGCTTACTGAGAAACGACTTACGACATGTTTGTTGAATGACTACATGTTTGTTCAATGACGAGGCCAGGCACTGTGAAGTACGATCGATCGTTTTTCTTGCACAAGTTTGCATGACCGCAGCCCCTCCCATCCACCGGATGCTGTAGCTGGGGTCGGGGCAGGTAAGAGCTCCAATTCTGAAGGGAAGAATTTGTCAAAGAGCTACAAGTAAGACAGGTTCTGAGACCTGACCTGCAGCTTCTCATTTCCTTCTCCCATTTATCTAACACAGGATTCTGGTTGTGTGTGAAATAGAGCATTGACTTTAATCTGAAGCATATGGAATAGGAACAAATGCCAAAATAATGTGCAAGATAGACACAAATTGAAAAAGTAACAAAAAAAAAGCTAAAATGTACTATGAGCCACTGAACCCCAGTGGAATGGTATCGTTGCCTTACTCACTGGTCTCCCCCAAAAAATCCTGAAAGCAGGAGAGGTCAAGCAAACTTAGATTTTCTGGAAGTCTAACATCTCTGCTATTCCGCCAAATATCTAAGTTGTGACGCCAACTGATAACACTTGGCACTCACAGAGATTTTCATTTTCACGTATCTGTACAGAATCTAAGAATTAATCCTGACAGTTCTACTCCATGGGACGCTGTTTAAGAGCCAGCAGAAGCATGTGTGTCCACATGATTACTGGGTAACCTTTGCATACATTCATTTCTTTCCTCTACAATTTCTCATCATCCACAACTTAAATTCTCATGGCAGCTTTTGGGCCAAGTACCACCTTCAGCGCATCCTTCTGCGTTCTTTTTAGGAACATGTCGCCCCTCCAAATTAGCTGACTCTGTTTTGAGGTCACTCAAATGTATCTCAGGATTTCAGTCTGAAAATGAAGAAATTGCCATGAGCCCAGGGGGTCTTCCTGAGTGAGGAGCACAGCGCTCGATGTTTGCGGAACGTGGCTGCCAGTCCCTGCCTTCCGAGATCATTCCCACAGGATGAAAAGAGAAGTAACACAAAATCAAATACACAAAAAAAAGGCAATTTCAGTACTCCACAGGAGAGAGAGAGAAGGAAACTCCTCAGAAGAATTGAAACACCCTTCCCTTCCTCTGCTCCACCAGTTTTTCTTCACGGAAAAAGCTAGATTCAGACACAGTTGCCTTATTTGTCAAAGGCTAGAACGGCTCACCACGACCAGACAGACGGAAAGTCAAGTTCTCTACTCAAGCCCACTGCCACTGAGAAGGAGTAAATACACATTGACACTGAAAAGCTACGGAGTTTCCCTGCTTCCAGCACGTTCTGCTTTGAAAGCAGGTGAGCCTGGATTGCGGCCACCTGTGTTGACATCTAAACTCAAGTCCATGGGACTGGTCACTTGGTTCAGAGAGTGGGCTGCCATTAGTCTGCTGGCTATGGGTCATGCTATGCAATTCCTGATGAAACACTTGGGTATTTGGCAGCATTTAAAGGCGAGTCCTCTCCACCTCCAAAAATCGTAAAACATCTTCACAAAACACCTAAAAAAGGAGGGTCACCTGTGCCATCCCCACGTGCAGAGATGCAAGGGGAAGAAAACACAACTTCTGAAAAACAAAAGTCCCACACAACCAAGGCACCGATCATCACATGGTCATAAATATTCCTGCAGCTCCTCTGAGCGATTTGAAGTCAAACGAATGTAAGCCTAATAAAATAAAACCATCAGAGCCAAGATTTTTAATTTAAGTGACGATTGAAGGAACAGAGCAAGGAGGGGGGAAAATTACACAGACCGTTTTAATTAAACACTCCAGAAAACCTGATCGTACACCTTCCCCATTTTACAGTTATGACTTAACCTAAACTGTTCCCAGCCGTGGACTTTAGGGAGCCCAGCTTAACCACCCGTTTACAATGGCCGTAAATTCCTCAAATAGGATACCCACCACTCAGGAGGTCAGATAATGATTCTCTGAAGCCCCCGAGCATCTCGGAAACATGACTATCCTCACAACCCCGCATCTTAAGGAGACTGGAACTCTCTGGAAGCCTCAGCTGACTCCTCTCCGGGAACAGCGCCTCCCTGCGGTACCGCGTTCTCTGCAGCTTGTACGTCGCCTCCGTGTCCATCGGCGCCGGGAGCACGTGCCCGCTCCGCCCTCCCGGTCTTCCCCTCGGCTTGCGGAGTGGGGGCGTCACCGCGGGAGGAGTGGGGGGAAGCCTGACTGGGAGCCAAGCAAAGCAAGGACGCCATAGCGATGCTTGCAGATGACTGTGCAGCGCGGAGACGTCTCTGACTGGCACCTCCCTCCATTAAAATCCAACCTAATGGTACGGACGCGGCCCAGCCCGCTGCAAGAAAGAAAATGCGGAACGATTCTTGCTTCAGGAGGTAAAAAGAGTTCTGGCCAGACTGAGACGGATGGAGGATCCTAGTCAACAGGCTTGAGGTTCAGGGAGGTGCACAGTCCTAGTATCAAACTTGACGCTCAATGGAAAATACGCAGAATCCCAGTGCTGCAGACGGGACCCCATGTTCCAGTTTGGAATAGGCCTGCTGCGTCATGAACGGGGGTTCACCCCATCCCAGGTGACCAGGCACACAAAGCGGTGAGACAGTCTCCGTGCCACAAGGCCGGTGGGTCAGGGCCAAGTGTCTGGCGAGCCTCCCAAGCTAGCCCGGCTAGCATCCCAGGCCGACCCACGGCTTCTGGGAGAAGACTTCAGCGTCTGCACCTAGAACGGGCTGGAGGAAGCGGGGGGGGGGGGGGGTTTAGACCGCAGATTCCCTCCTCCTCGCTGAGCCCGTGAAATAAGTGAGAAGATGCGCGGGGGCCCTCTCAGCGCCTAGGAGCGGTTCCAGCTCACAGGTGCATCTTGCTCAAACCGCGTTGCAACCCCTTAGGTACCATTCAGCCGGTGTCTGATGTTTTAAATCGCTCGAAGGAATCTGTTCATCCTTTATATTCTAAATACACTACATGGTCATGAGGGTTTATTACATTTTAACATCTCTTAAACCAGGATTCGTCTAATAATCAACAGAATCTCCCTGTACCCTTGACCAGGTGGCCGTGACGGAGTGGCCGTGGCCGTGGCCTTCAGGCATGTGAATGTGGTTGGCATTCCTGGGATTTGTCTGGACGGTCACAAACCCTAAGCATCTCAGCCTACTCAGCATTCAGAGACCATTTGAAGAAGCAATACAATTGCTGGTTGCCATTTTCCTATCAGATCAAAAAACTCTTAGGTTTAAAATGCGTAAGCAATGAGGTCCTACCACACAGCACAGGGAACTACATGCAGTCTCTTGGGATGAACATGCTGGAAGATAATACGAGAAAAAGAATGTAGACATAATATATACGGATGACTAGGTCACTTCCGTGTAGACAAGAGATTGGCACAACACTGGAAATCACCTCTACGTGGATTGTTTTTAAGTTTTTTTTAAAAAAATGCCCCATCAAAATATGCAAAAAGAGTATGAGTGGTCCAGAGGAAAATGCGAGAGACATGAAGGACATTTTTAAGGAAAGCCCTTGGTAGCACAGAGAACAGAGGTGAGGGGAGGAGGTGGGCGTGGATGACAGACCTAAAAGCAACTCAGAAGAGTCAGGCTGTCATATGAAGGAGCTTCAGGAACACATCAGCCAATTTATTTTGCTTATATTTTCCTTTACACTTGATGCACGCCAGTGATACATAATTTAAAATACATGTCTCGACCAGTCTAAAAGAATTATTTCGGTAAGTTTTAAATGACAAAAGAGTGATTTTATCTAAGAAAGTAGCATTACTACTTGACTTGAAGAAATTTCACTTACTAGAGGTACACAAATACAGCGGCTGCCAGTCAGGACTTTCAGATTTGGTGAAATACAGCAATAGTTCTCATTTTTCCAGGCTCTATTTTGCTACTCGATCCTTTGAACAGTGATTTCTTACAACCACCACGCCATCTGCTGTGTTCCAAACACACCAAGCTTCCTGGAGCAACGCAGACACGCTGTGCAGAGAGCACCGGCGATCACCAGCGTCCTTGTCTCCCTCTGACTCCAGCCCAGGCGGTGAGTTAAGACATCAGGCACTACTGCACCTGCTGTGTTTGTCGAAGCCTCTGCTCGGATTCAACCCCTAGCCTGGGAACTTCCATAGGCCCTTGTGTGGCCATAAAAAAAGGGGCAGAGCCCCTCAGCCTGGATCCCTGAGTGACTAGGTGGAACCGAACTCCCGTAGCTGCTGATGCCTGCTAGACTCTGTTCTAAGTGAAAGACAAGCTTTCGTTGTATTAACCGTGGTGAAACACGGCGGAGTTTGTGGTTGTTGTTACAGCAGTTATCCTGCCAGGCGCTCTCAGACCTTTGCCCTTGGTCTTTTTTCTCCTCCAAGACACTCACTGGCTCAGTCCCTCACTTCCCTGAAGTCTGTACTCACGTGACATCCTCAGAGAGGCATTCCGGACCTTCCTGTCTCTCGTGCCCCCTGTGCTGCTTTATTTTTCTCTGTAATGCTAATCACCATGGATTATTATATCATAGGTTTATTTATTTGCTGTTTTGCCTCCTCTCCAAAAAATTAAACCCTGTTTTGTTCACTGGCATCTCCCTCCTTGTGCCTAGAAGGGTGCCTAATACTCAGTCGGGTCTCCCTAAATATTTGTGGGGTTAGTCAAAGAATGAGTGAGCCGCAGGAGACAGGTAAGACAGGTGAAATTACTGCTCCCATTCTAGTCAGAGAAACCGAGTTTCACGCGGAATGAGTGACATCCCAAAGCCCTGGGCAGCGGCCAGGATGAGACTGGTGAGGTCACGGGCGAAGTTTCAGTTAGCAAGAGGACCCGTTCCTGGAAAAACGCAGGGCTCTCAGGCAGGTAAGCATTTTTCAATAACCTTCAAAACCGAAGATGTGAAAACAGCTCACCATAATTCTTCCTATCTTCTCATTCATTCCTGATAAAAGGAAACCACTCACCACAGGCACACCATCCCAGGAGCTCTCGGCTTCTACACCAGAAATGCCCAGACCTAAAAATATCCTCGGCTAAGCGAAGCCTGCCCCCCAAAAAAACTTATTTCACTACGTTGAATCTTTCTTTTTCCATCCACCCTAAACGCATCCAGGCCTCATAAAGCCCACAAACTATTTCCCGGAAACCAATTAATAAATAATCATCTAACAAGTGGACCAAAGCTCTTACTCTCAAGGAATTCCCAAATGCTAGGTTTACAATTAATCTCTTTTCTTATCCAGACAGAAGGGTTAACCCCTTCCCGCACACTCCGTGTCCCTGCAGTCCTTCCTGTAACCCCAGTGCTTTCTTCTAAGTGCCAGGGCTGGACTCGGGTTTGGAAAAAGTCCTAAAGTCGGTAAACCTCCATTTCCGTGCTTTTGCTTAGCCCCGTCTTCACTAAAATCGACGGAGATTAGAACTATGCCTCCCTCAGGCTTGCCTTCCACAACAGTTCTGCATGGGCGCCCCAGAAAACTAGCTGTGTGATTTGTGTTGTTGTTTTGAGAAGCACTGGGGTATTTAACTGTTTAAGCCAGAATTCTCAAAATTATTTTTCTCTTTCTTTATCCATTTTTTTTTTTTAATGACCAGACCCTGGTATATGGAAGTTCCCAGGCCAGGGATTGAACCGGCACCTCTCTCCACAGAGACAAGCTGAATCACTAACCCTCTGTGCCACAGGAACAACTCCTATTTTCTTCTTGATGCCTATTAACTTCTCGCTGAATTAGCGTTCCTTGAAAGCCTCTAGGTCTTTTTCGCTTTTATTTTTGTTTTTTGCTTTTTAGGGCCACATCTGCAGCATATGGAGGTTCCCAGGCTAGGGGTCTAATCGGGGCTGTAGCCGCCGGACCTATACGACAGCCACAGCAATGTGGGATCTGAGCTGTGTCTGTGACCTACACCACAGCTCACGGCAATTCAGGATCCTTAACCCACTGACCCAGGCTAGGGATCGAACCCGTGTCCTCATGGATACTAGTCAGATTCATTACTGCTGAGTCATGACGGGAACTCCCTCGGCTGTCTTTACATATGAACACATCAAAGCCTCACAACAACCACGTGAAATAGTTATCACAATATTTCCTGTTCGTTCCCCTGCACAACCTACCATGACCTGCACCACCTCAGCAGTTGGAAATGTGAGGCGTACCCATTTGCAGGACCGTGGCGCCACATGCATGGGGAAGAAAGAAAGAAGTCCTTTTGGGAACCAATCTGGTTTTCTGCTTGTGTTATTTTACACGGGACTGCCTGATGCCTCATTTTCAAATGTCTCTGAATACGCTTTCCTTTAATGCAAGCAGGACACAAGGGGTCCCCGGGTAAAGGAAGAAACAGCACTGAGATCAGTACTTCTTTCTTCTTTGAAATGCACACTTCTGTCCTGGCAGCGTCCAGATGGGTCCTAAGGGAGCTTCGAGTAGGATTTTTGTCAAGTGCTTGCGCTGGTGCTGTCAATACTAACTCCACAACGAAACCTCAGCAAACCCACAGATACGCGAGTCCACAGTGAAGTGACAGAAATCAATCAGGAGACCCTGTGGCTGCCAAATTCACAAGTGATCATGTCACCGACCAAGAGGGAGCTAAGCCTGGCCCTTGCACGGGGCGTGGGAGGCTTCAGATACACAGCGTAGAAGTGATAGCGCAGGAAAAAGTTGTTTTGCGTTTGATAGCCAACAAAAGCCAAGAGAATCGACGTAATATCACCTGGTGATTTCCCTGGCTGATGAGTTGAAGGAAAATTTTATTTGACTAAAAAGAATGCTGGAATAGGACCAGAGATGCGACAGAAACAGTGACAAACACCTATACGCTCATTATTTCCTTCATTCATAAATCATCCAGTGGCTGTGAAATAACCTGTCAAGGACCCAGGTGCTGTGGAGGAAAAGTGGGGGAAGCAGCACCCTCAATAAAAGCAACTCACAATCTAGTCGCAGGAACACACAGAAGCAGATAAACATGCGATGAGTTTCATCAGAAAGTTGGGCACAGGATACTACAGGAGTCTAAGGGGACACGGCAAAGCTGGGAAAACACTTCCTGCAGAATGACACCCAAGCTGAGTCTTCAAGTGTCAGGAGGAGTTGGCCTGGGGCGGGGGGGGGGGGGGGGGGGGGGGGGGGGGGGGGGGGGGGGGGGGGGGGGGGGGGAGGACGCCTCCCCACAGAGCCAGCTGTAACTGTTGACAATGAAGCTGAAAAAATGACTTCTTCAAAGCGCTCTGTTGTTCAAATTGTGCATGTATGAAAAAATTGCAAGCTCAGCAATATCTATGCATAAGTCGAGATGGAATGAAAAATGCATTGCAGAGTTCTGGTTGTGGCTCAGTGGAAACGAATCTGACTGGGATCCATGAGGACGCAGGTTCAATCCCTGGCCCCACTCAGTGGGTTAAGGATCTGGCATTGCCGTGAGCTGTGGTGCAGGTCGCAGACACAGCTCAGATCTGGCGTTGCTGTGACTGTGGCGTAGGCCAGCGGCTACAGCTCTGATTCGACCCTTAGCCTAGGAACCTCCATATGCCGTGGGTGCGGCCCTAAAAAACAAACCAAAAAAAAGGTGATAAGTTGTTGCAAGCATTTCCTGGTTCTGGCCAGACTCCGGAGGTGCTGTGCTAATTTCTTCGTTTCTGCAGCCTGGTCGGGATGTTTCCTGTGAGCTAAACGGAGGCATTTTAGCTTAACGCTCAGGCCTGGGAGGCAGGGTCCCCAGAGACTGTCATTATGTACACTTTAAGCTTTAGACAACAGGCTTTCAGTGATTCATTCGTATTCTGAGTTTCCTGGTGGCTCGGTGGGTTAAGGATACAGCATTGTCACTGCTGTGGCTCTGGTCACTGTGGTGGTAGGGGTTCAGTCCCTGGATCTGGGAACTTCTGCTTGTGGGTGTGGCCAAAAAAAGGACTAGAGGGCAGACTGAGGGAAGCAGGTCCAACATGGAGTCAGTCTTGTTCTCCCCATTCCACCCACAAGGATGCAGGCAGTGTGGGCCTCTTCTTTCTCAGAAAGGCTTGTTTCTTGCTGGACGGAAGTTCATTTAGATTTCTTTGCATCTTATGAAGGGTTTTTTAAATGACATGGGTAGCTAAGCTAGCATTTTCGCGTTTCTTAGATTATGTGGGGATAAGAGCCACGTTCTCCCGGCGCTTTCTAAATCCTAACTGGAAGCGCCCATGTGACTTTGGAATTCTCCATGCTACCATTTTCATAAAAGCTACTGCGTAATGAATTCATAGCTACCTTTGCGTTCTTCCTCTTTTGGTAATACTGTAATAAAAACAACTGGAAGCAGCATGGACCTCTGGGCCCCCCTGAAATAAGAGAGGGAGCGGATTAGGTCTCTCAGTTGATTATGAATGTTTCCACTTTTATGCACTGCAGCCCGCAGTTCCCACTTCTGCATTCCTTGCTCCTGACTGTGCCTCTCACCAACTGCTCTGTCCCCCCGTTTCTCTGGCTCCACCCCCGTTCCAGGCCAAGACAAATATAGGACAGCCTTCCTTCTGTCCAAAAATCAGACTTTCTGAGGCTGAAAATAAACACCTAAGTAAACATGTGTCCTCATTCCTGCGACGCTAACACTGCCTCCCTGGAGTAGCTCTCAGTCCCCAGCACGGAGATTTCTGGAGAAACCGGTTCCGGTCCCATTAGGACTGAGCCAAATGGAGCTGAATTTTTCGTATTAAAACTGTCAGTGCTGGAATTAGACAAAATTAGAAATGGCTCCTTTCATGGTGAAAGGAAAACGTCAGCCACCCTTTCTTTAGAAATTGAGCATCTTTTACCAATTCACCTCCAGGAAGTCCTGTCAACAAACTCGAGATGCGCCCTGTTTTGCAGATGGCACCGCACTTGGGGTTCATTGCTCGCAGTCATCACTAAATGTAGTGAAACATTCCTTTGTCGCTACATCATACTCACACTGAGGATCCAAGGCCTGGGAGAATATAAATATTTTTATGTAAAAAAGAATTATAACCTGATTTGCTGCTCCCCCACCCAGATGTTTACATTGCTGGTAATTTTTTTTTTAATCGACTCCATTGCAGGCTGATCTTCAAAATGATAAAAGCTACAGAGATGCTTGATTTTCTTTTTCCCACGATGATTAAAAAAAAAAAAATACCCAGAGCTGATGAAACATGAAGGCATGTAATCTTTAGAAGCAGCTAAATCCGAGGTGACTATACTCTACCCTCCGCCTTCCGGGGAGGCACCGTGAGGCCGGGTGGGCAGGTGGACTTGGCTTTGAGTAGAAAGACAGATGTCCTACAAAGAAAGAGGAGGCAACAACCAGGAGGCTATACAATCACGTCCAGAGAACATGCTAGAAGTCAGACCTGGTGAAAACAAACCCACTGTCGAGACCAAGGTCAAGGTCAGAAAGTCAGGAGCCACGGAGACAGAGGAGGGAGCAGTTGAGATGGAGCAAGGCACGTTCGGGTCCAGGGCACCGGCTGTGAGCACAGCAGGGTTCTCATCAGACACTGGTCACGGGACACGGCGGTGCGGGGGCTGATTTGAAGACGCAGCGTTCAGGAAGGATGAGACCCCCCCCCATTTCCAAAAGGGAAGCAGAAATGTCCTCGTGTTTCTTCTGGACTGAAAATCCTGGCCGTTTCATTGGCCCATTCCAAAGGATGCTGAGGAATTGAGGGAAATCTCTGCCTTTCTCTTTCAAATGCCGGGTATTCACACAAAAGAACCGCCCTGTCCTCTGGGTCTGTGGCCCGCCTCCACTGGGCACCTTCGTTCTGCTAACAGCGTCTTCAATCCTAGTTCCAATGGACCCGATGTATCTCATAACTGGCCCTTTATTGCCCAGTTTCTAAAACTGGAGTTCTGACTTACTCTTGGGAGTTTTACTCCCTGGAGACAGAATTCCTGATCTTCAAACCCAGAGGTTTAAGGCTCTAACGTGTGGCTTGAGTTCCTGGGCACTGGCCCCACCTGCTCGGGCTCAGAGACATAACCAGCGCGGAGTCCCTGTCCAGTTCTCTGACCCCCTCCTTCGGAGCCTCTGTCCACCGGCGTCACAGCCCTCGGTCACCAGGGGCTGGGGCGACCGCTCTCAGCCTGCACGCCAGCCCTCAGCCTATCTCTGCCATTGCTACCCAATGACACAACTGTCAGACCAGCCTGTGAGCCGCCCTTTCCTCAAGAGGAACGCAACAAGCCAAATAATCCATATTTGCGTTTGTTCCCAAATGCAGCGCCCAGCAGTCACCACCATCCAAAGTTTGACATGTCGGACCCCCGCCAGCAGCTGACGCAGGAGCAGCGTCATGACCTTAAGAACAGCAGGGACGGGGCCCAGGGTAAACGAGCATATTTCTCTAAATATTTTGCATTATTGAAAATAAGAATGCCTCTATATTTCAGAGATGTTAAAATATTTTTTTTTCTTTTTCCGTGACATACGGAAATTCCTGGGCCAAGCATCAGATCTGAGCCATAGCTGCAACTTATGCCACACCTGCGGCAATGCCATATCCTTAGCCCACTGTGCCATAGTTGGAACTCCTCAGAGATATTAAAATATAGACTAAAAACGGATGAAGGATACAGAAAAAGATATATATATGTGTATATATATATATATATATATATATATATAATATGTACTATATTACATTATATATAATGGAATATTATTCAGCCTTTAAAAAAAGGAAAGGAAATTCTGCCATTTGAAACAATATAAATGATCCTGCTATGCTAAGTGAAATCAGCCAGGCTCAGAAAGACAAATATCTCCATTGTAATCATACATGAAATGTTAAAAAAAAAAAAAGAGAGAAAGAAAATAAAAGCCAAAACCAAAAACCATAGTAACAGGGTAGAATGGTAGTTACTAGAGGCTGAAGGGTTGAGGAAAGGGGAGATATTGATCAAAGGGTACAAGTTTTCCATCATAAGACGAATAAGTTCTATAATAAAACTAGAACAAAAAAAATTTGTAAATGTGTATTGAAACACAAAATACCCCAAACAGCCAAAGGAATCTTTAGAAAGAAAAACAGAGCTGGAGGAATCAGGCTCCCTGACTTCAGACTATACTACAAAGCCAACGCCATCAAAACAGTGTGGTACAGGCACAAAAACAGAAATATGCATAAGTGGAACAGGATAGAAAGCCCAGAAATAAACCCATACATCTGTGGCCAACAAATCTATGACAGAACAGGCAAGAATATGGAATGGAGAAAAGACATACTCTTCAATAAGTGATGCTGGGAAACCTGGACAGCTACATGTAAAAGAATGAGATGAGAACATTGTCTTACACCATACACAAAAATGACCTCAAAACAGATTACAGACCTAAATATAAGGGAGATACTATAAAGCTCTTAGAGGAAAATATAGGCAGAACACTCTTTGACATAAATCAGAGCAATATTTTTTTGGACCCACCTCTCAAAGTAATGAAAATAAAAACAGAAGATAAACAAATGGACCTAACGAAACTTAAAAGCTTTTGGATAGCAAAGGAAACCATAAAAAAAAAAAGACAACCTGCAGAATGGCAGAAAATCTTTGCAAAAGAAGTGACCAACAAGGAATTAATCACCCAAACATAAAAAAATCTCATACAGCTTTATATCAAAAAAAAACCCAATCAAAAAGAAATGGTCAGGAGTTCCCTTCATGGCTCAGTGGTTAACGAATCCGACTAAGAACCATGAGGTTGCAGGTTCAATCCCTGGCCTTGCTCAGTGGGTTAAGGATCCAGCGTTGCCATGAGCTGTGGTGTAGGTTGCAGACGCAGCTTGGATCCTGCGTTGCTGTGGCTGTGGCGAAGGCCAGCAGCTACAGCTCCTGTTAGACCCCTAGCCTGGGAACCTCCATATGCCGCAGGTGCGGCTCTACATAAAGGCAAAAAGACAAAAAAAAAAAAAAAAAGAAAAGAAATGGTCAGAAGAACTAAATAGACCTTTTTCCAAGGAAGCAAGGAAGACAGACAAACAGGCAAAAAGGACATAAAAAGATGCTCAACATCAGTAATTATTTAAAGAAATGCAAGTCAAAACTCTGAGATACCACCTCACGCCAGTCAGAATGGCCATCGTCATAAAGTCTACAAACATAAATGCTGGAGAAGGTGCAGAGAAAAGGGAAGGCTCCTGTTGGAGGGAATGTAAATCGGTACAACCACTAAGGATAACAGTATGGAGGTTCCTTAAAAAAGCTAAATAAAGAACTGTCGTATGATCCAGCAATCCCACTCCTGGGCATCTATCCAGAGAAAACCATGACTCAAAAAGACACAGGTACTCCAGTGTTCATTGCAGTCCTATATACAATAGCCAAGACATGGAAAAAAATGAAATGTTCATCAACAAAGGAGTGGATAAAGAAGCTGTGGTACATATACACAATGGAGTATTACTCAGCCATAAAAAAAGAATGAAATAATGCCATTTGCAACAATATGGATGGACCTAGAGATTATCACACTCAGTAAAGTAAGTCAGACAGAGAAAGACAAATATCGTATGAGATCATTAATAGGTGCGATCTAATAAAAAGGATGCAAAAGAACTTATTCACAAAAGAGAAAAAGACTCAAAGATCTTGAAACCAAACTTATGGTTATGGAAGGGGCAGTGCTGCAGAGAGAGGGAACTGGGAGGTTGGCAGTGGCAGACACGCACTAAAGGACGTGGAGCGGACGAGTCATGAGGACTGGCTGTGCAGTACAGAGAGATCTAGCCAGCACTCGGTGATGGCCTAAATGGGAAAAGGATCTGAAAAGGAATGTACATATGTATGTGTGTAACTGATTCACTTTGCTATACACCTGAAGCTAACAGAACATTGTAAGTCAAATATATACCAATAAAAAAAAAAAATGTTAAGGCCACACCTGCATGCTTTTCTTGGCTTCAGTTTATTTTATTTTATTTTTTGCTTTTTTTGGGGGGGAGCACACCTGCGGCATATGGAAGTTCCCAGGCTAGGGGTCGAATCAGAGCTACAGCTGCCAGCCTACACCACAGCCACAGCCACAGCCACAGCAACTCGGGATCCAAGCCACGTCTGTGACCTACATCGCAGCTCATGGCAACACCAGATCCTTAACCCACTGAGCGGGGCCAGGGATCAAACCCGCATCCTCATGGATACTAGTTGGGCTGATAAACCTCTGAGCCACGAGAGGAACTCCGAAAATCTCTCTCTTTTAATACAGAGTTGCGTGGGGCCTTTAGGATATAAGAGGTGCGTGTCTGTATCCCTGACAAAACCCAGCCAAGTGTTTTGCCACGGGGATCTTACTAATTATTACAGGAAGGACTGCTCACATCAGAAGGCGCCGTGTGTCTGGCTGTCATCGAGATCTCTGCAGACCAGCAGCAGCAGCCTGAGGGCTTGCCACACGTTCATAGCCAGGCCACTCCCCAAAGCCACCTACAGAAGCTGAATTTTAACAAGATCCCGGGTGACTCATACGCTCATTAGAAGTCTCATAATCGCTCCTCTAAACTCTCCCGACACAGTGCAGGAACTCTGCTCCAAGACAACTGAGCGCTGAGCCAGTCAATCCATCAGCAAAATATTGCCTGACAGTCTGCTCTTCGCTGACGCCCAAAAGATGGCCAAGCATGATCCAAGCACTAAAACACTAGTGCAGGGAGTTCCCGCCCTGGCTCAGTGGGTTACCGACCTGACTAGTAGCCACGAAGGATGCGGGTTCGCTCCCCGGCCTCACTCAGTGGGTTAAAGGTCCTGCATTGCTGTGGCTGTGGCTGTGGTGTAGGCCGGCAGCTGTAGCTCTGATTCGACCCCTAGCCTGGGAACCTGCATGTGCCACGGGTGCGGCCTTAAAAAGACAAAACAAAACAAAAGAAGACACTAGTGCAAAATGGCATCAAAGGAACGACGGTTTGGCAGTAGCTTTCTGGAAGGCACGGGATAAACGAGAGCGGGAACTTGAGCTGTGATGGGATTTGTCTCAGAAGGATCGCTGGCAGTCCCGGGGGCCTGAGTACAGCCTTGACGACCCTCACCTCTGCGGAGCTTCCCAAGGGGCTTCTCCTGAATGAAGATGTAACAGGAAATGAGCAAAAGCAGTGCATCCGAGCAGAGCAAAAACAGGGGAGGCCAGAGGCGGAGGCGCGTCCCCAGCAATGACTTTATAACAAATCTCTGGGCGGCTGGAGGCAGCAGCTCAGCTGTGACCGTGACCGAGGGAGGGACCAGCTCCGGTCACCGCCGTGGCTCTGCTCCAGCTCCAGTTCTACCTCCTGTTGAGATTTAAATCTCTCCTGTTGAGATTTAAATCTCTCCTGTTGAGATTTAAAGTGAAAGAAAGGAACGTCCTGAAGGGGACACGCGTCTGTATGGTTCCTGGTGGGATTCGTTTCTGCTGTGCCACGACAGGAACTCCCCATTGTGGTTTGATTTTTATGCTTTAAATAAAAAGAACCCATTACAGGTTGCAGACAGGGTAGTGCTACAATGAAAGGTGTTTTCTGGAAGTTATTCTAATGTCAGTGGGACCCAAAGTGGCAGGGAGCCATCGGTAATGAGAAAACACTACAGTAAACTCACAAGATAGACCTGGACTAGGATTTTGGGAACAGAAAGGAAGGGGGAATTTTTTTTTTTTTGTCTTTTTGCCTTTTATGTAGAGCCGCACCCGTGGCATATGGAGGTTCCCGGGCTAGGGGTCTAACAGGAGCTGTAGCTGCCGGCCTTCGCCACAGCCACAGCAACACGGGATCCGAGCCGCATCTGCAACCTACACCACAGCTCACGGCAACTCCGGATCCTTAACCCACTGAGCAAGGCCAGGGATCAAACCCGCAACCTCATGGTTCTTAGTCAGATTCGTTAACCACTGAGCCACGAAGGGAACTCCAGGAAGGGGGAATTTTAAAGAGGAAACTCACAGTAGCAATAATCTCAAGTTAATATGAAACATACTCTCCACAGCGTTATAAACTATTTCTTGGAATTGGCCGTGGACAGCTAGCATCATGATAACTAGCAGTGATAACTAGCATCACGGCTCTGAGTTTTCAAATGGGAGCTAGACACCACAGACTCCAGGATGGTGCAATGTGGCCAAGAAAAAGCTCTCGTGATATCTCTGTAGAGAAAGTCTCGGTGAAGCCAGTTCCTGCCCCCGATGCAGTCACAGAGCGGGCTGCTGCCGCTGTCACTCCCCGCAGCTGCTCTGCAGCCTATGACATCCTGAACGGGTCTCCACCGGAAAACTGGCGAGAGCTGAGGTCCCCCCTGGCAGCACAAACGCATGTTCTCCCTGAGGGTGGCGGGTGGGTTCCGGAGCCCTGATCCAGATGGGTCCACGCAGACCTCTGCAAAGGAACTTCTGAATAATTAATTACTCCGGTGCTTTTCAGTTCCCTTAACTACACACAGAGCGTCCCCGGCGGTTTTCCACGTTTTAGAGAATCACTCCGCTCAGCGGGACGCTCTGTCCTTTTCCCTTTTCTCCTGGTCCTCAGGCAGGAGAAAGCAAGTCCGACGAGTGACAGAGGGACCATTCACAACTTCTCCCAATACAGGCAGGAAACTGCTGTTGCTAAATGAGTCTGCATTTTCTATTCCTCATCCTCACTCTGCCATTTCATGCTGCAGGACCCACTTCCTACCAGAAATGGGGAAGTTTGGCAGTGTCCGCTGGGACCGATATCCGGGCTTAGTTTGAGCTGTGGTGCACCAGGGCCCTTTCTGTGCGGGTTCGAGGCCTCTCCAAGAAGTAAAACTCAAAAAGCCTCGGGCCTGTATAAGAATCACCAGACCCGGATCATCCCGCCTGCCTCTCTGTAGTTGTTCCAATGTTCCAAGGACCTCGCCACCCCAGCAACCTGGCCTTCTCCTTCCCGCCCCCACTAGGAAAGGCAGGTGGCCCATTTCTCCCCCCGCCCCTATAGGGGCAACATATGCCCCCAACCAACCTGCAAGTGTATCCAAAGTCCCCCTTCCTTCCCCAGCCAATCAGCAGGTGTATCAGAAGACCCCCCCCCAATCCTTCCCCAACCAATCAGCAAGTGTATAAGAAGACTCCATACTTCCCCAACCAATCAGCAGGTCCACAGGCGAATGGCCAGACCACTCCCCCACTCCCTTGTCTCTGGGCTATAAAAAGACAAGACCAGCCGCCGGGATCCGCTCTCCCTGGTTATCGGGAAGTTGGCTGCTGTGTTAACCTCTGTCTTGCCTCAGTAAACTTGTCTTTTCTACACCTTGCTTTGAATCTGGGAAATTCTTTTTCCACCTGCAGGCAGAGACCATAACACTTTTCTTGATGGCCCAGGAGATGGGTCAGACCAAGACCTTAGCTGGGAAGGGGAGAGTCGCGGCGTCACAGCTGTCCTCTGCACCGCTGGGTTTTTATTTCACGGCCCACGGTGGCTGAAAACTTCTCCATAATGCTGTGCTTCCTTTTCTCTCAGACCGAGTCTGGACTTTCACACTCAACCCACCGTCCCATTTAGACCAGATTAAGCTATCCGATATTGATAAGTGAATATAGGATTACGGCCAAGAGCCAGGCAAGAAAAGAAAATTTTTTTTAGGGCCACACCTTTGGCATATGGAGGTTCCCAGGCTAGGGGTCGAATTGGAGCTGCAGCTGCCAGTGTACGCCACCGCCACAGCAATGTGGGATCCAAGCCAGTCATGGATGCTAGTCAGATTAGTTAACTGCTGAGTCACGATGGAAACGCCAAGAAAAATGTTTAAAGAATGTAAAATCAAATGAGAAAAGTTGACACCCTAGATGAGGAAATGCAAAAGGCAACTAACTACTCATATCATTCTGCCAAACGACTAGAGACCACCCAACTGGGGTGAATAGAGTTCAAGAATTGCTCCTGTCCAAAATAGGAAGGAGTTCCTGATGTGGCTCAGTGGGTTAAGAACCCAGCTAGTGTCCATGAGGATGCAGATTCCATCCCTGGTGTCGCTCAGTCGGTTAAGGATCCGGCGTTGCCATGAGCTGTGGTGAAGGTCGCAGACATGGCTGGGATCCACTGTTGCTGTGGCTGTTGTGCGGGCTGGCAGCTGTAGCTCCGATTGGACCCCTAGCCTAGGAACCTCCATATGCCACCGGTGCAGCACTAAAAAAAAAAAAATAGGAAGGTGTAAAAATAGACCGCGATGGTGAAATCCATAAAAAATTTGTTTTAAGACCTTTTGTCAAATTTAGGAATGTTTTGCAATTGTAAGGATAGTCATATTTTTTCTTACTGAAACAGTACAATTTCAAATCCAAGTTACTTGTGATAATGTGATTTATAATTACATATCAGAGTTCCCAATATCTTTGGAACTTCCTGAGTGAAGAGGGCTATAAAGATGTCTTTTGTTATGTTAATGAGGTTAGCTTATGGAAAGCCCCTGGCTGAGCTAAGAATGAGGGCTGGTTGCTAGGAGCACCTTGTGATGAGAGCGTTGAAATTTCAGCCCAATCCTAGACCTCCAGGCAAGGGACAGAGTATGGAAATTAAATTCAGTCATCAATGGCAAATGATTAGATTAAGCATGCCTACAAAAGGAAGCCTCCAGAAAAAACCCTGAACTGCAGGACTCCAAGCGCTTCTGGGTTGGTGAGAGCCTGGAGAAGCTGAGACAACGGTGCACCCAGAGCGTGTCCCTTCCCCACGCCTCGCCCTACGCAGCCCTTCCCTCGGGCAGTTCCTGAGTCACGACTTTTACAATAAACCAGTACATCATCTTGTAAGTAAATGTGAGCCGTTCTAGTGGAGACCTGAACCCTATATCCAGTGGGTGAGAAGCACAGGTGGTGCAGTGAAACAAATCCAATTAGTATTCATGAGGACGCGGGTTCGATCCTGGGCCTAGATCAGTGGGTTAAGGATCTGGTGTTGCTGTGAGCTGCGGTGTAGGTCACAGATGCGGCTCGGACCTGGCGTTGCTGTGGCTGTGGTGCAGGCTGGCAGCTGTAGCTCCAATTCAACCCCTAGCCTGGGAACCTCCATATGCCACAGGCACAGCCCTAAAAAGAAAAAAGAAAAAAAAAGAATGTACAGGTATGTATGACAGGGTCACTTTGCTGTACAATAAAAATTGAAGAAACACTGTAAATCAGCTATACTTTAATAAAAGAAAGTGCTTTGAAACATCTGTTTGAACACACCTAACAGCTACGAAGCCACTGAGGACTTGTGAATTCAATATCCTGGAAAGAAGGGACGCTCTGAGAAATGAATCTAATATTTGGTGTTTTATTCCCTGTGAGGGCATTTGTCAAGTCAAAAGCAGCAACTGGGAACTGGAAAAACCGAACAGAAGTTTTATAAGTTTCAAGTGAAAGGAGTGTAAAAATTAGACTTTAGAGCCACCAAGAAGATGGGTCCCTGGAGAATCTTGCAGCCTTGGGTTGTGACACAGAAGGACTGAGCCGGGGAAAGAATGAAGCAGAAACAGACGCACAGGTTCCAAAGCCCAGCCTCAAACAGCTCATTTCCTGCTTGGATTCGGGTAATAAGCCCACAGCTAACATCCTACCAGAAACAAAAGCCAGGCTTTTCTGGAGGAAGGTGTGGTCAATAACTTCAGACTACCTCCATCATTTTTCAACAGAAGGTCCAGCACTCACTTAATAAAATAAAACCAGCACGCAAAAAGATAAGAACTGACCTTAAAAGGAATTTGACAATAATAGAATAGAATAGAATAGAATAGAACAGAACAGAACAGATACACGGGCGATCCATACTTTAATAATGTTGAATGTGTTCAAGAATATAAATGACAAGATGAAGAATCTTGGGAGAGAAGTATAAACTACAAAAAGCAAAAAATGGGGAGTTCCATTGTGGCTCAACAGTAATGAGCCCAACTAGTATCCGTGAGGATGTGGGATCAATCCGTGGCCCCACTCAGTGGGTTAAGGATCCAGCACTGCTGTGAGTTCTGGTGTAGGTCACAGACATGGCTCGGACCTGGCGCTGCTGTGGCTGTGGTGTAGGCCAGCAGCTCCAACTCCAATTTGACCCCTAGCCTGGGAACCTCCATTTGCCACAGGTGCAGCCCTAAAATTAAGAAAAAAAAAAAAAAACTGATGAAAGAATTCAAACCACAGATTCAATAAGCACCATAAAACCCAAGCACAAGCCACAAAAAGAAACGTATGCACATATAATAAATCAGTGTAGAAAATGCAGGACAAGGAGGACGCAATTGAAGAAAAGGGACCTATCACCTCCAAGAGAGCAAGACTAACACGGACGGCTGAGCTCTCAACGCGAACAAACGGAATCTCCTAAGAGAATGATAGTAAATCTTCGAAGAGCTAAAACAAAAACAAAACAAAAAAAAGCCACTTGGAATCCTGTACGCTGTGAAATTATCTCCCGACAGTGAAAGATAAATGTGGACATTTTCAAACAAGTAGTAACTAAATTTGTCACCAGAGTAATCCTACTAAAGGAAATACTAAGCATTCTTCTTCAAGCTAAAGAACAATAGTCCCAGGAGAAAACTGAAACCCAAGAAGAAATGCAAAGTGATAAAAATTAAACATGTGGGTATATAAATGATAACTGATAATAAAAAGTAATAACAATATGTTCTTCAGGATTTGTAATCAATAGATAGATAGACAGACAGACAGACGGATGGATGATAGATTTAAAATAAATGTCAAGGAGTTCCTGCCATGGCTCAGTGGGAACAAATCTGACTAGCATCCATGAGGACGCAGGTTTGATCCCTGGCCTCGCTTAGTGGGTTAAGGATCCGGCATGGCTGTGGCTGTGGTGTAGGTAGGCCAGTGGCTACAGCTCTGATTCTACCTGTAGCCTGGGAACCTCCATAGGCCGTGGGTGTGGCCCTAAAAAGACAAAAGATAAAAAGAATTTTTTTAAAAATAAAAAATAAAATAATATAAATGTCAAACATGACACAAACATGACACGAAGGAAGAGAAGGGATGAAGTCCTCCGTGCTCTCCCACCTGGTGGTCCCCGTCAGCGGTAAAGTGCTAATTTACACCGCAGTGGACATCATCTAAGCATGTACGGTGTCGTTGCCAGGGTAACTACTAAAAGAATATGTAACAAGCTAATTGAGAGGAAAAATAAATTATATTAAACAGTTAATCCAAATATGTATCAAGACAAAAAGTTTCTATAATACAATAAGGGCAAAACAGACAATTCAGTAGAAAACAAGAGACTCGGGAGTTCCCACCAAGGCGCAGTAGGTTAAGAATCTGGGTGCAGCTTCTCAGGTTGCTGTGGAGACCGAGGTCAATCCCCGGCTCCAGGCAGTGGGTTAAGGGTGCCGCGTTGCCACCCTGCAGCCTAGGTCACGGCCGAGGCTCGGATTCAGTCACTGGCCCTGGAACTAACATGTGCTGCAGATGTAGCCATAAAAAGAAGAAAAAGAGAAGAAGAAAAGGAGGCTCCAGAAGCACTTCACAAAAGATAACCAAACGGCCAGTAACTTATAAAAGAGCAGTCACCCTCATTCAGCATTAACATAATGCTAAATAAAGCCACAGTGAGGTACTGTTTTACATGCACACAGCAGCAGAATTTAAAGAAACTGACAAAATCGCAGTTCCTATTGTGGCACAGTGGAAATGACTCCAACTGGGAACCATGAGGTCGTGGATTCGATCCCTGACCTTGCTCAGTGGGTTAAGGATCCAGCATTGCCATGAGCTGCGGTGTAGGTCAGCAGCTGTAGCTCTGACTGGACGCCTAGCCTGGGAACCCCCATATGCCACGGGTGAGGCCCTAAAAAGCCAAGAAAAAAAAGTGACAAAATCAAGTACTGATGAGGATTTGAAGAAATCGGAATTCTCATACACTGCTTATTGGCATACAAATTGGAACAACTAGACTTGAAAACTGTTAGGCAGCATCTACTAAAGTTGAACATAAGTTACAGCCTAACAACTTCACTCCTGGGAATATATGCAATAAAAGTGCATATATTTGAGCCAAAAATCATGTGCCAGAATATCCATTGCAGCATTATTTATATTAACTAAGAATGGCTCCAAAAAATAAGTAGATGGATAAGTAAATTGCATTATACTCACATGATGGAATATCACACAGCAATTAAAAAGAATGAAGTATTACTATCCATAGCCACAGAGACAAATCTTTCAAAAATAATTGTAATGTTAAGTGAATGACGCACAAAATAATACATGTTGAATGATTCTGATTGTGTAGTGGCGGGGGAGGGGAAAGGCAGGCGCAATCACTGCGTGAGAAGTAATAGGAATTATTTTTACAAGAGGAAGAGGCGGGATGCAGGCTTTGGGATGCTGGCGGTGCAGGTGGCCGCGATGGCCACAGCACGTATATGCAGTTTGCCTTGTAGTGTATAGGATTTGTGCACTTTTGGCACAAACATACTTCAACTTAAAATTTCTTTTAAAACAAAATTGAAAACTAAACGCTTAAAATTTATTGACCAAGATCTTTGAAAATATCCATTTCCTTCTACCCAGTAATTCAATTTTTTGATGATTTCTCCTGGGAAAATAATTTTAATGGAATGAATTCCACGATGCGGTTGTCTCACACAGAGCTGTTCTCCCGCTTTTGTATATGAACGTTGTTTCCAAAGGTATTTCTATTATAACTAAGGTTATGTCAAACATCTCAGATCATCCAGCAATTTTTTTCTTTAAATTATCTCCCTAAAATAAATTACCATTACAAGCATCTGTGAGGAGTATATAAGAACGTAATAGTGTTACACAGAAGAAAAACGCAGACAGTGAAATTATAGAGCAAGTACGAGCGTAGCTGTGGTTTTATTTTTAAGTAAAGAAAAAAGGCTGTAATGAAATATACCAAAATGACGTCACTGAACTTTTTTTGCTGGGGGGCGGGCACGAAAGTGCAGCATATGGAGGTTCCCAGGATAGGGGTCGAATCAGAGCTGCAGCTGCCAGCCTACACCACAGCCACAGCAACGCCAGATCCAAGCCAAGTCTGCGACCTACACCACAGCTCACGGCAACGCCGGATCCTTAACCCACTAAACGAGGCCAAGGATCAAACCTGCATCCTCATGGATACTAGTCAGATTCGTTTCCGCTGCACCACGTCGGGAACTCCCAAACTACTCATCTTTTTAATCTAGTCCTATTTACTAGGAAAACTCCAGGAAACACAATGCCCGTAACAAGAAACTCCCGTCTCTTACTTGCATCCTTCAGACACGGCACCTTGCTGTGCCTAGGGTCTCCTTAACCAAGTCCCCTTCATAGACTCCATGTCCCCAGGTTCGTTGGTTTGATGCCCTAAAGCCCTTGACCCTGGCCTTTTCAGGGCACCTGTGCCTCAGCCCCCGGCACACGCTCCACGCCAGATGCTCGAGCGCCCGAGGGGAATCTCCTCATCCATCCTCACGCCAGCCACATGACGCAGGTTCGTCCCCACTGTACAAGTGGAAAACCTGAAGCTTAAAGGGTAACTTGTCCAAGCTCGTACAATAACATTTACAGAATTGTTTTTAATGCAGTAGAATCAGGATTGGAAATCAGAGGCAGAGGGCTGGAGCCTGCGTAGGATGTTTAAGCCTGTATTTAGGTCTGGGGACATGAGTCAGTCTGTGAAGCACCCGAATCCGTGAGATGTCAAAGGGCACGGGGCCGGTTCTACCTGCTGCAGGACGGACGGAAATGACACACGTATCGTAGCCATAAAACCTCAGAGGGGCAAGGAAACTAGGGACCATTTGCAATTTTTGCCTCCATAGGAGCAAATATGTGTGCAATAAACGTCATCAATGATCACTGCATCCGTTTAAATAGAGTTGGGAACTGTGAAGACCCTCCAGCTCTATAAAGACGGATCCGCTGTGGGTCAGTGCTGGCTGTCCCTTTCCAGCCACCCCGCGCTACCCCAGTTCCACCCCCAGTCTGGTCTGGAGTCGGTTGCCTAGAACTGCACTGGGAAAGCACAGAGCACACTCTTCCTCCCTGCCACTCAGGTCTGATGATTTCATTTCCACTCCAAACAACTGCAGGCAGAATCATGTCTTTAATTTACACCCTCGCTGATTCACCCGTCTCAGCAGGCAGAAGCGACAGTGGCTCCACGGGCGTCCACCTGCTCCCAAATGTCTGTGCACAGCGGGTGGAACAGCCCTTCATGTTCCAGAGCAAAGACTAGCGAGAGAGGAAGCTCTCAAGAGGATTACAGAAGAACGAGAAGGTTCTGTCTCGGTTTGTTTTAGGGTCTGGTGGGTGCATATTTTAAGCAAAGGGAAGTGGGGAGGGCAGGGAGAGACTGAAGTCCGGAAAAGAGAGAGTGGATGAAGCCAGGTTCCCGAGAAAGTTGGAGGAAAAAAAGGACAAAGGACATAAACACAGGGTTGGATTAGGATGGAGAAAGGCTCTTACTCTCCTTAGGGAGAAGGAAGGACAAACGAACTTACAGAGTTATTCTGAAGCAGAGAGGAAGACTGTGAGGGAGCAAAAAGCATCTAGAAACCTCGGGCTCCTAAAGACTCTGGAACAGTTCGTGTGAGGAACGGCACAGGGCTCAGCTGAAGGTCAAGTGACTGACACTTAAACATGACCGCAGGAGGGGTCCGGCGCTGGGGCGCTCCATCTGCTTCACAAGAGGGCGGCAGAGACAGGGGAGCTAGGAGTTCGGTTCTGATAAGAGGGAGCCAGGTGATGGAGAGGGAATGCAGTTCCAGAAAGATCGCTCAGCAGGGTCCAGGGACAGAGCACACGATGTACGCACGAAACCGCGAGGATTTCAGCCGAACCAAGACCCAAGGCGGTGTCAGGGGACAGGGCAGACGACCCAACAGGGACCGGGAACCTGGGTGGGGACACAGGGTCAGTGTCATCAAGCCACAGGACAGACTGAAGCATCCTAAGCAGGTTGTGTGACAGGACGGAGTTAGCCAGTTAGGAAGACTGAGAACACGGAGACCCTTAGCTCGTGATGTCCGCCAAGAGCGAAGATACAGAGGAGGGAGAAAAGAAGGCGCTCGGCTCCATCAATCCCGGGCCGAGGGTTTCCGGTGTCACCGTGCAGAACAAGACTGAGTAAGGAAGCGGAGGACGCTGAGAACAGAGTGACATTAGGACGAGTGGGCCAGCGCTCTCGTGGCAGGCTGAGCAGCACCTGCTTTTTTCTACACGAAGGGAAGGGTGGGTTTTCATTTTTAAACAGTGGAAAAAATTCAGAAGATGAAGATTTCATGACAGGAAATTATATAAAAATCAAGTGTCCAGTGTTGTGGGCACCCAGCCGTGCCCGTTTGCTCGCCTGCCCTCTGTGCCCACTGGCATGCTACAGTGGCCGTGTTGAGTAGCTGTGAAAACATGATATGGTCCCCAAAGCCTAAAATATTTACTCTCTGGTCTTTTCCAGAAAAGTTTGCCAGTCCCTGGTTTTCAGATGATAAGCCATGAGGTCTTTAGAGCTTGATCAACTCGGGGAGGAAGAGCGAGGCGTGAACCTGAGGTCCCTGGGCTCAGGGAACAAGAAAGATAAGAGTAAGGACAGGCAGAGGCAGGAAGGCCGGGAGGTGGGCTCAGAGCCAGACACAGGAGGAAGCGGGCTGTGGCGGCCCTGAATGGCAGCCAGCATTACGCAGCAGCCCTGGGAAGCCTGCTTTTCTCCCCATTACTTATTTCCTTTGCTTTTTTAGCGCCGCACGCACGGCATATGGAGGTTCCCAGGCTAGGGGTTCATTCAGAGCTCCAGCTGCCGGCCTGCACCACAGCCACAGAAACCCAGGATCCGAGCCGCATCTGCCACCTATACCACAGCTCACGGCAACGCCAGAGTCTCCTTAACCCACTGAGCGAGGCCAGGGATCAGATCCACATCTTCATGGACACTCGCTGGGTTCATTTCCACTGGGCCACAGCGGGAACTCCCAAACGTTAGGTCAGCCTCCCTGTCAGGGAGTCGAACCCCAGTCTGCCGCGGGGCCAGCGGGGACCCTCACCCCTATACTATGGGGGGCTGTGCCCCTCCCCATTATTAAGGTCATCAGTCTGAGGCTGGATAGCTGGCGCCGCGCCCCCCCCCACTGAACCCGGCTCACCAGGAGCTCAGTCCAACCACATGCCTGTCTGCCACCAAGTCAACTCTGTTGTCGCAAACGACATCCTTGACATGGATAGCTTTGGATCTGGGAAAGTTGAGATAAAATTTAAGATCTTTCCATCATCACTTCCTATGCTGCCTCCCGCGAAGGAATCGGGTATAAAATCTTCGTTAAAACAGCAGAATGAGTCTCCAGGAAAACAAAAGTGAAAAGAAAAAAAGAAAAGAAAAAAGATCCATCAGTCCTGAATTTGCTAGAATTGTTTCCTGTGGCTTCCACCGTGGCTTTGTGTCCCTAACCCCGGTTCCAGCGCGTAGGAAAGGACCTTCGCTGGAGTCTGTCACCTAGGACTGCAGGTGACCCCCATCCCATAATCCGACCCCCACAGTGAACAAAGCCTGCAGGAGACACGTGCTGTCCAGGGGCTGATTCCAGCCAGCATGACAGCGAGGGACACTGCTTTAGAGCTGGATAGCAATGTGCTGGTGCCAGGGCTGAGGTGACTGCAGAGCACAAGGCAATCGTGCAGCTGAAGGAGGGACCGCCCGTCATCCGGCTGTGCATAAAAAGCAGCAGGGCGCCAGCAAGGGGACCAAGGACAAACGGGTCGCTTCCCACTCCACGGGCAGGGACAGGGAGGAGGTGAGTCTTCTCCACTCAGTGTGTCATCAGACAACGCACAGCCAGAGATTCCGAGTCCTCAGCAGTAAATGGAGCCCCTGGTCTCAACTAGGAAGAATCTGAAGACAAGAGAAAATGGAACTGCACCGTCGAGATTTAAAAGACTCGGATTTGGGAGCTCCTGTCATGGCTCAGCAACAACGACCCCAACTAGGATCCATGAGGACA
This sequence comes from Catagonus wagneri, assembly GCA_004024745.2. Taxonomy (NCBI): domain Eukaryota; kingdom Metazoa; phylum Chordata; class Mammalia; order Artiodactyla; family Tayassuidae; genus Catagonus; species Catagonus wagneri. Next base: position 13,631,912 of record PVHT020000061.1, read on the forward strand.
CAGGTTCAATCCCTGGCCTCACTCAGTGGGTTAAGGATCCAGTGTTGCCGCGAGCTGTGGTGTAGGTTGCAGACGCGGCTTGGATCCCTTGTTGCTGTGGCTGTGGCGTAGGCTGGCAGCAACAGCTCCATTTTGACCGCTAGCCTGGGAACCTCCATGTGCCTCAGGTGTGGCCCTAAATAGACAAAAAAAAACAAAAAAAAAAACAAAAACCTTGTATTCACACATTTCCACCCAAATCAGGAAGGGGTCAGCAAGCTCTCCTGCTTAAGAGTCCAGGCAAGAAACTTCATAGTCGTTATTGCCAATGCTGGGTTTTCAAGACACACACGTACAAAACTATCCTCCGGTTTTTGCAAAATGCAGAAAAAAAAAAAAAAGCATTTCAGAAAACAAGAGAGATCTCACCCCTGCTTGCAAAACCAGCGACAAGCAAAATGGAGCCCTTTACTCCATCACGTCCTGGACAGACGTACCTCTGACCGTGACCCGCCAGCCTTCTCTGCTCACCGAGCACCTTATCCCTCACGGAGCAGCCCTGCTCGAGTCAAAGGCAGAGCGTTCTTTCAGCTCCAGGGGCAATGAATCGCTCCATTAGTTTTCAGATGTGGATGGCAGGTCAGAGGTTCCCGGAGCCCGTCTGTAACCGCAGAGGAGGCTCGGATGCTTCCGTCCGAGATGCTGGCGGAATCACCAGTGGAGGAGAATTACCTTGACACAACGCCATTGAAGGGTAACCTCAGATAAAGGGAACCACGGCCTCGTGAAAGCATTTAACCTGTGCCTTGAAGTTCCCTCGGCCAAGCTTTTCTTGTACTAACCCTGGGACCTTGAGTTATTTGGTTTTCAGTGTCCTTTTTTCACATCGCAGATGACCACAAATGCCAAAAGAAATAACTTACAAGTTTTTCAGTTGCCATAGCCTATATCTGAAAAAGCGACAAAGGGCTCACCTGAAAGCGGCAGGAACTTATAAATGACAGTTAGGAAAGTCTCTTAGTTGTGATTATTTTAATATGTCTTTCCAAAAAGCCTCCACGTTTGAAAATCCTAGTTTCAAGGGGGCCTGTAGGCCTATGAAGAAAAACTAGCGAAACTCCCATCCTGACTTTTTGAACTTGGCATTCTTTATCCGGTCCCGGTTGACTAGCCTGGGCCGATATTCCCCTTTGGGGTCTGCAGCCCTGCCATACGGACGGGACCACAGCACAGAATTCACTGGTGATGCTTCCAGTCCAGCTGGAGTGTCGCTTTCTGGATTTGGCAGTCGGAACAACCCTCAACCAAAGACGGTAAAGGTCTCCCTGACTCCTGCTCTTGAGTCAAGGAGGCATCAAGACAAATAGCCGGGGCGGCCCGGGCAGGCCGGCGGCGGAGAGTGCTCTGTGGCCTAAAGCCACACCGATAGTCAGAAAAGAGCCAGATCTGGGCACTGCCTAAAGACCTGGTTCAAACTGCATTCAAACAAAGCCTAGGCTCTCTGAGGGTCTACAACACAAGACTGTATAAAAATCGGTTTGGCTGTAGAGCACAGGGGACTCTGCCCAACATTCTGTAAAAACCTCTGTGGGAAAAGAATCTGAAAAAAATGGATATGTGTATATGTAAAAAAAAAAAAAAAAGCTATAAGTCAACTTATTTGCAGAACAGAGACAGACTTGCAGACTTTGAAAATAAACTTACGGTGACCAAAGGGGACAGGTGGGGGCAGGAGGAGGGCTGGACAGGGTTTGGGGCTGGCCTTTGCACACCGAGGGGTAGGGACTGACTGACCAACAGGCACCCGCTGTGTAGACAGGGAACTCTACCCAGTGTTCTGAGATAAGCTTTATGGGAAAAGGATCTGAAAGGGAACGGACGTGTGAACACGTGTAACCGAATCACTCGGTGCGCAGCAGAAATTATCACAACACTGTCATCAGCCATACGCCAATAAAACTTTAAAAAACCAAAAAAAGCCAGTCGGGTCCCTATCATTATTGTGATTAAGATAAAGATAAACCTTGTCTTTACGGCAGCCTCTGCTACGCACGCCGTCACCTTTTTGTGATGCTTAACCCTTTTCGGAACATTCCTGAGTAATGACCTTGAGCTGCATTTGACACAGACAGGTGTCCTCGGGGGGTGGCAAGGAGAGAGGAAGGAACGAGGAGGAAGATCTGACCCAGACTCCAGGCCCACCAAGGGGCCCGCCTGGCACTCCACACACAGGCTGAGCAAATCCAGCTGGCACCCGTGGGTCTGCCCCTCGTGTGAGAACAGGGAGGGCTGGGGGGTCGTCTGCAGCCCAGATGCCTTTTCTGCGACGCCTGGGATCGACTCCTTGTGATAAGCAGAGGTGCGAGCCTGGACCTTCAGCAGCAACTCCCACCACCTGCGAGGACTAAGAAGAGGACGGGCAGCTCGCCACCTCCGCAGGGAGGGGACGGGCCTACCTTCAGCGGGCGCCTTGCTCCCACTGGCACAACCGTTTTCTGTCTGAAAGACAAGAACTTTCTCTTCCAGGTAACTGTCAATTAGCAAACCCACATGGCCTAGTCACAAAGCACTGCCCCCATGCCACTTAGGGTCCCTCCTTGAGCAAATCCAGCATTTAAAGTCTGCCTTGAACTTCTATTCAGCTGAACTCAGTTTTTTTTGTTTGCTTGCTTGCTTGCTTGCTTTTTAGGGCCACACCCTCCGCATATGGAGGTTCCCAGGCTAGGGGTCAAATCAGAGCTGCAGCTGCCAGTCTACACCACAGGCACAGCAATGCAGGATCCGAGCTGCATCTGTGACCTACACACAGCTCATGGCCACACTAGATCCTAAACCCACCAAGTGAGGCCAGGGATCAAACCCACAACCTCATGGATCCCAGTCGAGTTTGTTAACCACTGAGCCAAGAAGGGAACTCCAAGTTGAACTCAGTTTACCTGGGCTCTCTTCCCATTGCAGTAGTTGTCACTCAATAAAATCTGCCTATACCACCTTTAAAAAAAAAAAATAGAAGAGAAGGGAAGAGCGAGAGCATGAGCAGAGATGAGGAAGAGACTAAAAGGAAGGCCCAGCCCTGCCAGGCCTGCCTCATGACATGCAGCAAGAACCCTGAGTCAGTTCAGTGGGAAGCCCCCAAACCCCTTGACATCTGACCCCCCGGCCTGCCTTAAGCAAGAGCCATTAGTTGGTTTAGCAAGAAATTCTCCACCCCTTTTTTTCCCCTCTCTCTTTTTTTAAAAATAAATTTTATTGGATTTATATTAATGATTTACAACGAAGTGTTAGTTTCAGCCAAGTGCATCAGCTGTGCAAAGACATACACACCTGTTCTTTTGCAGATTCTTTCCCCGTATAGGCATCACAGAGGACTGAGTAGATTTCCCCGGGCTGTACAGCAGGTCCTTGTTACCCATCAATTTTGTATGTGCCAGTCCCCACCTCCCAATCCAGCCCTCCCCAGCGTGTCCACTTTGGTAACCAAAAGTTTGGTTTCAAAATCTTGGAGGCTCAATCCCACTCCTGGGCCTCTATCCAGAGAAAACCATGACTCAAAAGGACACATGTACTCCAGTGTTCACTGCAGCACTCTATACAATAGCCAAGACATGGAAACAACCTAAATGTCCATCGACAGAGGAGTGGATAGGGAAGATATGGTACATACACACAATGGAATATTACTCAGCCATTGGAAGGAAAGAAATAACAGCATTTATAGCAACATGGATGGACCTAGAAATTATCATGCGAAGTGAAGTCAGTCAGACAATGAGACACCAGCATCAAATACTACCACTTACATGTGGAATCTAAAAAAAGGACACAATGAACTTCTTTGCAGAACAGATACTGACTCACAGACTTTGAAAGACTTGTGGTTTCCAAATGAGACAAGCTGGGGGGTGGGGGGATGCACTGAGGGTTTGCGATGGAAATGCTATAAAATTTGGTTGTGATGATTGTTGTACACCTATAAATGTAATAAAATTCACTGAGTGATTAAAAAAAAATCTTGGAGTCTGTTTCTGAAGAAACCCTCCACCCTTGATGTCTCTCGGTAATTTCCCTTCCACTGAACTCGCCTTGCTCGTTGGCTACAAATCCCCAGCTGTCTTTGCTGAACTTGGACTTCTGCCTTATTGCAAAAGTCTTACAGTCAGCTGGGACAGTCCTGGTAAGAGCTCCTTACCATGTCAACAAGCGGCAGGATAATTGTTCAGTCACGTGCCACGCCTCCGGAGGGCACAGGCGGGGGCGGGCGGGACACAGTGCTCAGGGGTGACGCGTGAGTCTGGAGATCTAACACTGCCTTATCTAAGGCAAGATTGCCAAAGTTCTCGCTGGCCCAACCTGCTAACCTAGGTCGGTGTCAGCCCTCTCCACGCCGCTCTGCGTCCGGTCACACCACATCCATGGACTTGAACTTGCCCACCCGAGCCAGTTCATTGTGTTAGTCCTCTTGCCCCCTCCCCCCAAATACTGCTAGTTTGCTAAGAAGGAATCCGCCCAGTCACAAAACACTGGATTTTTCTCCCACAGCCTCAGGCAGTCTCCTTCCACCTCGAAACTGAGTCTGTCTGGCCCCCTCGCTGCTGGTCAACCGCGCAGCACCGTGATCAGCGTACACCGGACAGTCACGGGTGGTAGTTGAACGAACACAGAAAGAACAAACTGTCCCTGGAGAGGTGAAGTCTGTTCACCTGCAGAGTCTGGAAAGCAAAAAAGGTCATAAAGTCAGTGCAGTTCTTTTTTCAGTCCTAATTTCGGGACGGCACTTGTAGAGCTGGAGAACGTGCGAGAAAGCCCTGTGGCCCGCTCGCGTCCAGGACTGGCTTTTTCACTCTGTGGGGAGGATCAGACGCAGTGACCAGGTACTCTGAAAATGTCATCATTTCATCCTTTCCTGGTTGCAAAGGAAAAGAAAGTCTTCACGTGGGTGACAAGAGAAAGGATCCAATCCGATCGCATGACTCATCTGCAGAGTCAAAAAAGTTTTCATGGAGTGGGATTAAACCAAGAAGCCTAAAGCCCATCGGTAAAGGCAGTGTCCCTATTCGTCTACAGGAAACAGTAGCTCCCACTGGCCCTGAATTAACAGGAAACGCGTTACTCATTCTGAGTTATTTTTCAAGTAGATGCTTACAGGCAACGTGTTCTGATTGAGCAGAAGGAGATGCATTTTCCATCCAAAAAACCAAAAAGTCTCGATATTTCTGCTGTTTTCCAGGAAGAGAACTTATCACGAGTTGCTCTTCTGCAGGGGGTCCAATCCCTGCCTCGCTCAGTGGGTTAAGGATCCGGCGTTGCCGTGAGCTGTGCTGTAGGTCACAGACGCGGCTTGGAGCCCACGTTGCTGTGGCTGTGGTGTAGACCAGCAGCTGCAGCTCCGATTCAACCCCTAGGCTAGGAACTTCCATAGGTTGCAGGTGCAGCCCGAAAAAAAAAAAGCAACAAATAAAATAAACTGAAGCCAAGAAAAGCAGGTGTGGCATGTGCCCCTGCAGGAAGGGTGCTTTCCTGGCGCCCCAGCCACCCTGGAGGGCCGAGGGGGCTGTGAAGCCCCGGAACTGGCCAGACTCCAGGTGTCTGGGCTGAACCCACGCTCCGCCATTCACCGCACGAAACTAAGAGTGGGTTTCTTGCTCTCTCTCTGTTTGCTCGTTTGCAAAATGGATTTGATAAGAATACCCGCCTCGCATTTGTGATGAAGGAATGAGGTCCGTCACGTGCAAGGCACTTAAACTGCGAGGGACAGAGTCATAACGAAGGGACTTGTTGCTGCGGCTGCTCGCGCTCATCAAGGCCAAGAGCATTAGCAAACGACGGGCTGCACATGCGCCTTCACACCCAGTCCTGCTTGCAGGGATTGAGTCTGCCTACACCTGGATTCGCGCATGTGTGGGTAAGACTGACCGTGTGTGCCGACGTGGACTGTGGGATTTGTGTGAGACAGCAAAAGATTGGACAAGGACTAAATTTTTTTTTTTTTGGTCTTTTTAGGGCCACACCCGCAGCATATGGAAGTTCCTAGGCTAGGGGTTGAATCGGAGCTCCAGCTGCCAGCCTACACCACAGCCACAGCAACACCAGATCCTTAACCCGCTGAGCAAGGCCAGGGATCGAACCCACAGCCTCTTGGATCCTAGTCAGGTTCATTAACCTCTGAGCCACGAAGAGAACTCCCAGTGTATCTACTTTTTTCTTCTTCTTCTTACTGAAGTATAGTTGATTTATACCATTGTGTTGCTCTCCATTGTATCTACCCCTAGGCCTAGTTATGACCCGTGGGGCCTTACAAAGCAAGTCTAATTTCTCACCTGAGTGCATTCACTCCTTTAAACAGCAACTCTCTATTGAGCACATACGATACCCTAGGAACTGTTTTAGGTGTCAGGAAAACAAAAATGAGTAAGACACAAAGACACCCAGCCTAATGAGGCAGGCAGATAGCTAAAGAGAGCAGCAAAAACAATATAAGCTTGGGAGTTCCCGTTGTGGCACAGGGGAAAAGAACCCAGTTACTATACACAAGGACTCGGGTTCCATCCCTGGCCTCGCCCAGTGGGTTACGGATCTGGCGTTGCCATGAGTGTGGTGAGGTCGCAGATGCGGCTCAGATCTGGCGTGGCTGTGGCTGTGGCGTAGGCCAGTGGGTACAGCTTTGACTCACCCCTAGCCTGGGAACCCGCATACTCGGCGAGTGCAGGAGGCAGGGGGCAGAATCGCACTGTGCTGGGGAAACGAACCCCACGGCGCCCTTGGATCAAATACATATCCCCCCAGGACTCCTCAGGCCAGTGCTCGGGGTCGTTGCCAGAGTGACGAAGGAGCCCCTCCTGCCCGTCCAGCGAGCGCGGCTCCAACGCGCTCCGACCCAAAGTCCTGGCGGAGGAGGGTGAAAGGCAGTCCGGCTCCCGCACTGAGTCCTGCTCTCCAGGACTGAGCTCTTTCAATTCACGGCTGTTCTGCCTCCAAACCAGATTTCACAGACTCTGAAGGCAGGATCATCCTATGCCTCTAATAACCCCCAGGACGCACCACGGTGTCACACGAGCAGTCGCTATTCCAGAGAGCACTTGCTAACAAAACCATCCACGAGCAAACAGAAGCCCGTGAATCACCAGCCTTGTCCTTGTCCCGCCAGCTCCCCAAACCAAGCCTGGCTATCAAACAGGAGCACTGCAGTGGCTGCGTGAGAAATGAGACTCGCAGAGGCCACATCTGAATTCCCGATGCGTTTCACCTGTTCTTCCCAGTGGCCCGGGCGAAGAAATTTCTCATCCTCTGTCTGTGCGTCGCAGCACTTCAGGAACAATATAGATTATATCGCTGGTCCATTTAATTAAACATATAAAGCAAGGTCCCGGCAGCCATTTGGTCCCCATGCCTTGAAAACCACCACATCAACTCAGAATATTTAGCTCTCCTGTCACCTACCGCTTAGAAACAGAACAAGTGGCATTAATAGGTCTTCAGTCTTCTCTTTAGGGCAGGCATATGGGCTGGAGATTGCCACAGGACTGCAATGAGTATGAGAAAACCTAGTGTCCTTGGTCCCTTCAAATAAGACTTACGCTCACAGAGCACCCTGTGAGTGCCATTCTCCTCCTCCCATTACACTGAAAACTCTTTTTCAGTGAGAAAGGGAAAAAAAAAAATATATATATATATATGTGTGTGTGTGTGTGTGTGTGTGCTGGTCATATTTAACTTGATTTCTGTTTTGTTTTAATGATTTTTTATTTTTCCATTATAGTTGGTTTACGGTGTTCAGTCTGTTTTCTATGGCAAAATGACCCAGTCACACATACCCACATTCTTTTCCTCACATTACCCTCCATCCTGTTCCATCACAAGTGACTGGATAGAGCTCCCTGTGCTGTACAGCAGGATCTCATTGCTGACCTGACCTCTTTTGCTTTGTGATAAGCCCATTTTTGTTGTTAACCATAATCATTATGTAGGGGAAAGATATTCACATGGTTTTAAAAGAACCAAAATTCCTTTGAGCTCTGAAACAGATGGGCTGAGATCAAATGCATGGCATCATGCAGGCCAGTCTAATGCACTTTTATTTTATTTTCCTTTTATTGAAGTATAGTTGATTTACAGGGTTGTGTCAATTTCTGGAGTACAGCATAGTGACCCAGTCATATATACATATATGTATATAAACAGACACATTCTTTTTCTCACACTATCTTCCATCACGGCGGATCCCAAAAGATTACGGAGAGTTCCCCGTGCTGTCGGGCAGGACCGCGTTGCTCATCCACTCCAAACGTCACAGTTTGCATCTACCAACCCAACTCCCCGTCCATCTCACTCCTTCTCCCCTCCTCCGTGTCAACCACAACTCTGTTCTCAGTGTCTGTGAGCCTGTTTCTATTTTGTTGATAGGCTCATCTGTGCCATATTTAGATTCCACATATAAGTGATATCATACGGTATTTGTCTTTCTGAGTTATTTCACTTAGTATGAGAACCTCTAGGTCCGTCCATGTTGCTGCAAATAGCATTATTTCATTCTTTTTTACGACTGAGTAGTATTACAATTGTGTCTATGTCCCACAGCTTAATCCATTCATCTGCTGGTGGACATTGTCCATGTCTTGGCTATCGTGAATAGTGCTGCAATGTAGTTTTGCCCAAAAATATGCCCAGGAGTGGGGTTGCTATTTCACTTTTGACTCAGCCTCAAGAGTAAATGGGTCTTAGCAGAGAAGCCCAGATACCAACAAATACTGATAGTGCCCATGGAAATGGGAACAGCCCCAGAGACCACATCTTAAAGCAGCCAATAAGATGCTCTGACTCACCCTCCTCCTTAGTATATGGGAGCTTACACTAACATATGGGATAAGATGGGTTACAACAAATTTATTGAATGCCAGTTCTCTGACTCACTTTTCCTCCCTTTGTTTTTTTTTTTTTTTTGATCTTTTTAGGGCCGCACCTGCAGCATATAGAGGTTCCCAGCATAGGGGTTGAATCGGAGTTATAGCTGCTGGCCACAGCCACAAGCAATGAAAGATCTGAGCCGCGTCTGCGACCTATACCACAGCTCAAGGCAACACCAGATCCTTAACCCACTGAGTGAGGCCAGGGATCCAACCCACAACCTCATAGTTCCTAGTCAGAGTCGTTTCTGCTGCGCCACGACGGGAACCCCCAAATTACTCAACCACTCTACTTGCTCCCCAGTGAAGGGCACGTCCATCACACTGCCAGTGTGAGAGCAGAAGTGAGCCATCCCAAGACTCCTCACGGCTGTAGCGGCGGACACAGGCTCCCTGAGGACCTTGGCCCTTCGCGGCTGGCCCCGGTGTGCGGGCACGGAGACCAAAGACCCCACCTCTGGGGTTAGCATTCCTCCGACACTGACACAGAAAATCCTGGCCTTGTAAAACATACCCACGAGTAACCCAGATTCCTTCTCCAAGCACTTGTCTCTGCCCGGGGGTAGACAGACGGAAACCCAGAGTGCAGCCACGGAGTTTTACTGCAATACCGAGCTGCAGGCCAGTCAAGCAGAGGAATCATGAGGGCCTGACCTGAACAGCACTGAGGACAGGACGACGCTGGCATCTGGAGCCCCTGTGGGACTCTCCAGGGGACATTCTGGGGCCCAGGGAGGGGCGAGTGGAACGATCAGAGCGGCAGGGCTCCCCAGGGATTTTGTTAGCAGAGAATCGGGGCTGGGGTTTCAGGAAAATAGAGTCAAGGGAGAGAATCTCTGAAAGAAGCGGTGGGGGTGGGGGGGTGCCCAGGGCAAGGAGTGGGGGGTGCTGAGCGAGGCAGGCACCACGTCCTGTCCCAAGAGGGAGGTCAAGGTCACCCAGAGGAGGCGGGGGAGAGGGCTTCCGAGGAAGCCTGTTCGCATCCAGTTCCAGGGCCACTGGGTCTGGTCACTGTCCCCTGAAATGATTCTAAGTCATCGGCATCGTCACACACATGACTGAAATGCACCCTTCCCGGCACCTGCTCCCCCCAGCCTGCGCCACCGTCCTCTCTTATTCCTCTGCAGCCTGCATCTCGGTAGCACTGCTCTTCCTTAATCATGCATCAGCCGGCCCTGGTCCTCAGGGACGGCATTTCCTCCAGCGAGAAGCTTCTGTCCATCCACGGTCACTAGCGGAAACACACAGACTGCCCACGGCTGTCGTTTTCCCGAGCAGCGCTGAAAACAAAGTTCCATTACGCCAGGCTGGTTCCTCTGCACCCCGTTGGGGGGCGCTCCTCGGAGGCAACGCAGGGGCCCCGCTGCAGCCCGCAGCCTCGACGGCCGGCAGGACCGCACGCACCGCGGGACCCGCCGCGACCCCCAGCGCGTCCGCCGGCCTGGGCTGCTCGGCGGGCGGGGTCCCCGGATGCGGCGCCACCTCCCCGGGCGCCGCTCTGCACCGGCTAAAGCGGGGAACCCACGCGGCAGCCCGGCTGCGCACATCTGCCTCTATCCGCGGCCACGTGGCCGGAGGGGCCACTCCCGCCGAGCTCCTCAGCTCTGACCTGCTTTCCTCGGCCTGTAAATCCCGCTCCCGGGAATTTGATTTGGTCGGCGACCTGGCAGCTGCTTCGCCCGGGCAGAGGCAGCCGGCAGGGCCCCACGAGGGAGCCACGGCGGCCACGAAGCCTGAGCGACGTAAAGGCAGGTGCGCATGGCATCAGGCAGGCCTGGCCGGCGCCTCTGGGTGCGGGTGTTCCTGGCTCCCCCGGGGCTGCGGTGCGCTTTCCAGGCGAAGCACACGTAGCCTTAGGGACTGAGAAGCCCGGGGCCGCGGGGGTCCCAGAGGTGGGGGCCTGGAGACACCGGGATGGGTCAGTGTGGGGCCCTGAGGAGGTGTTGGGGAGCCGCTTTCCTCCGAGATGACAGGCTGCTGTGACGTCGGGGAGCCCGAGAAAGTAGCCCCACCCCTCGGGCTGAGAGGGTCCCGTACAGGAAACTGATCTCCTCTAACAGAGCACGAGGCACGTCCGTCCACAGTTAGAAGCAAACACAAGGCGTGGCTGTCCTTTGAGAGGCAACCTGTCATTTGGGTAAAGGACGGATACGGAGCCGGTTCAGACAGAGGGGACGGGAGAGAGGAGGTGTCACCGGGAACCTGAGGAGAGGAGAAGGCGGAATGCGGGAGAACTCAGAGGGAGGAAGGGGGAAAGCCCCGGCTCGGTGGAGACCTGGGCTGCCTTTAAAGGCGGAGGGAGTTCGGAAATCAAAGGCTGGAGGGATCGAAAGCACCACCTTCCCCCCCCCACCCCGTCATCCTGCCCCACGACTTCCTTCTGAAAAGTGTGTTGTATGCTTTTGACCCGGCAATGACCACACCTGCTTCTCTTAGCACAGCTTAAGGAGAGTCCAGTGTCACCATCTTACCATATCTGCTGCTGGAGTAAAGGCTGCTAACGGTATTTTCCAGGAAGCATGACTTCCACTCCAACTGCGAGGAAAGGAAGCCTGAACACTTGTTCCAAATGACCGTGATTATCTGTCTACACTGGCTGAAGTTACTAGATCGTTTCGCTTCCACATTTTTCTTTTATTCACAAACTTGGCAAGGTGACCGTTCGGGAAATACCTGCGACCTCCAAGCTGAGTGAGACGAAGACGAAAGGAAGGTGGGTCTGATGGCTGAGAGGTTACCCACAGTCTGGGAAACTTGGGGTGGAAAAGTGAGTCGTCAGAGAGACAGCATGGGGATACTGGGGTCATTTGAAACACAGCACCCAGGCTGTCCACCGTCATTCCTTGCAACACTGAAAAGTAATTAGGTGTTCCCATCGTAGCTCAGCCGTAACAAACCTGACTAGTATTCATGAGGACGTGGGTTCGATCCCTGGCCTCACTCAGTGGGTTAAGGATCTGGCATTGCCGTGAGCTATGGCGTAGGTTGCAGACGCGGCTCAGATCTGGGGTGTAGGCCTGCAACTGGACCTCTGATTCAACCCCTAGCCTGGGAACTTCAATATGCCACAGGTGCAACTCTATGAAAAGAAAAAAAAATTTTAAAGACAAAAAAAGCGAGTAATTAAAAGTGAATAATTGGATGTGATCTGAACTCCAGAATCCAACACCAAAGAGAATGCTTCCCAGAGGGTGTGGACTTTTAGACGCCACTTAGGCTCTTTGCAATGGTAGGGTTTGAGGCAGATTTCTCGTGCCTGAGTCACACTGCTCACCCATTCCCTCCAGAATTCTCAACAGAGAGACGGTACCCAGAAGAAATCAGCAGCTCAGCGGAGAGCAAAACACAGGTCTGGGGTCTGCTGGGAAGGGGCTGGTCAGTCTGTCTCACAGACCCAGTCAGTACCCTGCACAGCGGCAAGGCCTCCTCGGCGGGCGCGCGGGCGGGAGATGCGGTGTGGACTTAGCAGCGGGGTGGGAGACGGTTAGGTCCATGCCAGGACTTTCCCTGCAGAAGGAGAAGGCCGAGACTTGCTGCCCTGTATCAAGAGACGTCGAAACACGAGGAGAAAACACGAAAGCCACACACGCGAGAGTTCGCCAGACCACCTCCATACCCAGTGACGGCTTCGCTGAGACGGTCCCTTCAGGGCGGAGGGCGGGAGCCCCACGCCCACCCGCAGGCCCGTAAGGCTGAGTCTCCTCCTCAGTTCCAGAGAAAACCACCCGGCTTGAGGGAGGATAGCGGCCCAGGAAGCCAGGGACTTGCTGGGATCCTTGGCACCCCTGGGCCTGCGAAGGCTTTCAGGAAATGTTAAAATTATGCCTGGAAAGGCTATGCCCAGATCATCTGGCACTGGGTACTAACCACCAGGACTTAGACTCTGCAGACGCGGATGGTGGCAAGAAATTTAATGTACCCACAGCTCGCGTCTCGTCGGAGGACCTTGGGCCAGGGTTCGGTGCTTTGGGCCACTGACTCGGGAGACGCTGATGATGCCCAGGGAGAGGCTGACTGCTCAGAATAGGTTCCAGGGCTTGGCTGGTCTGAGAATGGGGGTGTCCTTGGCCCGTAAGCCGTGGCCTCTGTGTTCCGGCCATAAGCAAAATGAGGAAGAGCTGAGTAACCCAAAGGCCGGCACCCACCACCTTTCTTGCTGGGCCCTGGTCGGGGCGACGAGGCGGCTTCCTCACATCTGCCAAATGGCGAGGTCGCCGGACGCCCGGAGGTGGTCGGGGGCTTTTTGAGGAGGACGGCTAAAGCACAGAGCGGGGACAGAACTAAGGAGGAAAGAAAGAGTGAGAGACGGCAAAGCCTCGTGACCTGAAGGCTCCATCCGCCCTCCTTCAAGCTTTCAGAGGCGCCCCCGGGCCGCTGTGAGGGTCAGGCAAGCTTCACCTGCTTCTATCACAGCCACTCAATCTAAGTATTTTACATGAGGATTTTATACCAGATTTTTCACTTGGCCAAATGAGAACGTCCTCTATCTTTCAAAAAAAAAAAAAGAAGAAGTTGGAGGTCACTGTTCTAGAAACGGATAAAAAAGAGGAATTCCTACATAACATGAAACAAGCTCTTGGCCTCCAGCACATCCAGTTATACAGACTGAGCCAAGCGTAACTGGAGCTAAAACTGCTGGCTTCTGGCTGACTTACCCTCTTCCTGTGGGTTGAGCCACTCCAGCAGCAGCCCGACCGGAGGAAAGGCGTGGAGCGGGGCTTAGCGCCTCTGCTCACTAGCAGCGCGACCTGCTCAGCACCTCCGTGCCTCTAATTCCTCAGCTGTAAAAGGACAGCGCGCTTCTCACCCTCCCCACCGCACAAAGTTATGGAGCCAGCGGATGTGATAGACCTAATTCCTGTGAAAGAGATTTATGCAAATCTGTGTTTGTTGTTTCTGAGCATCTTGAAGCCCCTGCGCATTTTCCCAGCACCTGTTTCGGTCCATGAATCACTTGTCCAAGTCAACCAAAAATTCTGCACCTGCCAGTAGGCCTGAGTGGGTGAGCGACCCAGACTCTTACGTTTGGGAAATAAATTCTGGGAAGGCCCAGAGTAAGGAATCCGGGACTCTCCATGTGTATGTCGATCACTCAGGGCCTCCCGCCGGCCCTGTGGGTGGGCTGAAGACCGTGGCAGCGAGAATCAGAAAAGGAGCCCCCCGGCGGCCCTCCGAGGGGGCCCTGGCCAGGGGATTTGGTCATCCCTGACCACGAGGCACAGCAGCCACACCGCACACCCTTGCTTCCTCTTGTCCCTCTGCTCCAGGTACATGCCCCAGGGTCCCTGGGGGCCCCCGAAGGGGGTGGCCCCTGTCCATCCCGACTCACAGCCCCACACCTCGATGAATCAGAGGGAAGAAGAAATGATTAGACGGCAGAAAGGACAGCCCCATGGCTGTAAGGAAACAACTGGCCACGAGGTTCCGAAAGGAAAAAAAGACGGACGATTTCAACTAGGATTTAAAAAAGGAGAGAAAGAAACCGTCGTGTTGCTGGCCTGTATTTTCACAAGAAGGAAAAAAATCCACATGCACTTCTTATTGCAAACAGCAGTCCCGCAGGGGACCGTCTGCATTCGCAGCAAGAACACTGACACCAAACCCCCCACCAAGCCTCCCAACGCTTCTTTAGCACCAGCAGCCTCAGCACCAGGCTGTCAAACGCCCTCATTCGGGAGTGCTGGTTCCACAGCAGCTGCAGAATTAACCGTGAAAATGCCACTAAATGCTGCAAATGAGTAGAGTGCTTCAAACCCTAAATTAACAGCAAGCACAGAGGCGAGCTGTCGCCTTACAATGGGGAAGCACACAGGGCCTCTTTCAATACTGTGCCTCGAGCAACTGTGTATCTTATAAATCACTGTCCTCATCTTAGTTAACAACAATGAGAACTCAACAGGTTCGAGGAAGGAGCCAATCCTGAGACTGTGAAATTGGAACCACATCACCGAGGAGCAAGCAGGATAATCAGAAAGTCAAAACAAAACAGAACAAACCACCATCGAAGTGCGGCAGGAAAGGGCTCTGTGGTCCCTTGCATGAAAAACGGGACTGACCAGGGAAACGAGCACAGGAAATCACGATGATTTAAAGAGGAATCCCAATACACTCATCATTATTCTTGATCTTTAAATACAGTCTCGCCATTTGCAAAGCCCTTTCCCACACGTTAGCAAAGCCGACGGTCACGGAACCCTTGAAAACTGGTAACAGAGACCCCATTCCCATTTGGCTGATGGGCAAACTGAGGTCCAGATAGGTTAGGTGACTTCCCCAGAGTCACACAGCTGGCACGTGACAGAGCCAGGCCTTCACCCAGGTCTCCAGGCTCTCATCTCAGTGCTCCCTGCTTTGGAAGACCCACTGTTATAAGAGCGAAGTAACAACTAAGAATCCTACAGGAAGCATGAGCTTGTCAGGCTTCTGGAAATGACACATCAGGGGCAAAAATGGCCCAAGCCAGAGACTGGCGTGTCATGGTCCTAGAAAGCATCTCCTTAGACCTCAGTGTTGCAGATCCACCTGGCGTCCCATTCTCACCTATCTTTCCAGCAAACACACTGAGGCATAAAGATGCTGGAAGATGGGTCCACAATGAACTGAGGAAAAGCCAAGGTCTTATCAGTGCCAATGAACTAGACCCCAGGGCCAGGGAAGACAGGAAGAGGGAGCACAGAAGGAGCAGAAGAACAGTGCTGCCCTGGGCAAAGCTGGCTGAGACGGCTCTCCCAGTGCGTCAGCGCGTGTTAACAGGAACAGGCTTACCTGTGCCCTGCTCTGAGGAGTCTGGGAGTGCGTGCACCATTCCTGGAAGGCCCTCTGCTTGCTGACCATTGCTCTGTTCTCATGAGTCGTAGCTCATTTTATAACCATGATGAACATCTGCAGTAGAGAAAAAGACCCAGTTTTAAAGTCTCTGTACCAACTTCCAGAGTTCTAGCATCCATGTCCATGCGAGCGACCTATCGTTTGGGGCAGGTGTTCTGTGTTTTGCATTTTGTGTCTTTGCCTGGATGCACAACGTCATTTAAAATATTCACGCTCAGGAGTTCCCTTGTGGAGCAGTGGGTCAGGGATCCAGCACTGCCACTGCTGCAGCTCCAGTTCCTGCTCTACTGCGGGTTTGATCCCTGGCCCGGGAGCTTCTGCATGCCCCGGGTGCAGCCAAAATAAGTAAATACACCGAAGTAAATAAGATTTCATGCTCATAGAGCAAGGTAGACACCCCTAAGCTCAAGGAAGAAATACTGCCTTCATTATTCAATTTATAATGCCAGCATATGAGCAAACCCAAGCAAATGCTGGGCTCGTTATTAAAATGGGCTTGACACCCAGGAGAGGAAGGGGCCGTCAAGGCCTTGAGCCAACACAGTTTGTGGCAATAACACTTTACTAGCAAATTAATCAGCCAGCAGCCCTGGTGGTTTGTTTCATTTGCTTTAAGGAAGACTGGTCTTCCCCCTACACACTTTTCTGGTTACAATTTGGGGGAATGTTTTCTTTTCCAATTCTCAAGAAACTCCACCCTAGGTTTAAAGTAAAATACGGCCTTAAGCCTTGTAAGGAAAACTGGAGACTCATCAAACAGAATGTGACATTGTAGAGGAAACTTCAGACCACCCGGCCAATCCCTGAGCGCCAGGGATTTCCAGGCTGGGAAGAGAACCAGGGTCCTGCTCTATGAAAGCAATATCGCGATCCATCAGCACAGCTCCAGCCAGGACCTCTCGATCCCCACATGGGTCGAGGCTACTGAAGTTGCCAGATGGACTAACCTTGATAAGCATTTTAAGAGACAGGACTCTCCTCTCTGAAACAGCCCATTCTCCCCCATTCTGGAACCAAGCCTAAGCGCTGCCAACATGCCCTGGACTGCCCACGGCCCCTGGAAAGAGAAGGAAGAGGTCAGGAGCGCTTGCACTTGCTCAGAACAGAAAACAGTAGTGCTCTCTCGAGGCGGGCTTCTCCGCAGCGGCGCTCTTGACATCGGACGCGGTGATTCTTTGCGGTGAGAGTGTATTGGTTTGCGAGAGCTGCTGTAACACACTATCACACCAAGGGGCTTAAAACAACAGAGATTTATTCTCTCATAGCTCTGGAAGCCAGAAATCCGAAATCCAGATGGCAGCAGGGCTGGGTCTGTCTAAGAGCCGCAGGAAGACCCCTTTCTGCAGCTCGATCCTAGTTTCTGCTGATGACCAGCCATCCCCGCCTTCCCCGGCTCGTTGAGCTGCTTCACCCCAGTCCCCACAGCCTCCTTCCCACGGCCGCCTCCTTTCTCTGTGTCCTCACGTGCCACCTTCTTCTAAGGTCACCAGTTACATCGGATCAGGCGTCCGCCTGCCCCAGGGGACACCATCCTTGCTAGCTCCGTACGCCACACCCCTCTTCCCAAATGAAGTCGCGTGCTGAGACGCTGAGCTTAGAGCGTCAGCACGGCTGCCCGAGGACCACAGTTCAGCCCCTGGACACCGCGGGATGTTTAATGGCATCCCTGACTCCCTCCCGCGAGAAGCCGTGAGCATCCTCCTTCCCCGTCCAAAACGGCTCCAGACTTTACCGAATGTGCCCTGGGGACAAAAATCACCAGTGGCTGAGAAACACTGTCATCGGGCTTGGGGTCAGGAAGACAAAAAATTTGAATTAGCCTTCTGCGTTCATTACTTGTGTCATGACCTTGAACAATTCTCGGGTCTTCACGTTTCTCGCCAGCCTCACGGAGCGGTGGCGGGCTGCAAATTGAACGAGAGAGCAAATGAAGAGCATCTGTTACGTGACGGGACCCAATAAATTGAGGGCTGTCATCTTTTGTAAACTGGGGACGTTTCCTCTGCAGGACTCTCTACAGGTCTGGGTCTTTACGGCAACGATCCTGACTCGGGCCTTCGCCCCTAAGATCTCCGGAAGGTGAAGGAGCTTTTCAGGTCTGCTCTCGATCCTCTTCTGTGGGCAGAAAACCCGCTCACAGCCCAGCGATGCCCTCTCCGGGCGTGGGACGCCGAAGCTGCAGACAGCCGTACATCACAGCCAGGGAGGGGAAGCTGCGCGTGTGACCAGAATATTAACGCAGCTGCATTGCACCACGGCCAGCACCAGCCCGAGCAGACGCTGCAGAAAATCCACCGGAGACAACGGGGCAGATGAAGAAATTGAAGTCTCAGATGCTGGGCACGACCTGTCTTTCCAGACGGTGCCTCCCTCGCCGTGACAAGATAATCTGAGATCCCGGGCTCGGTGTTATTATAAAACGCCTGCTCATGACCTGTAATGGGTGAGTTGCTAGCCTAAGTCCTCCCCAGAGCCTAGGGACTGTACCTGATTCAACTGTCTCGTGTGCTCAAAAAGAGTGCCTGTCACACGGCAGAAGTTCCATAAAAGTGTGCATTTACTAAATATGCCACCGCGTGTGCCCAGGACCTTCAAGATACCTTCAAGATGGCATTTCCCTTTAAAGCTCTCATGCCGATAATCCAAGCCCACAGCCCACGGGTTGGGAGAAAGTCCTTATTTTTCAGATTTCCTCCCATCAAGGAATTTGCGGCCCTTCTCAGGGAAGGACGTGTTCCTCAGGCGGGCCCTGACGGACACGACTCTTCCGTCAAAATCATCCTCCAGGTCGCCTCCTGCTGTCCTGTCCTTGGTTCTTCTCGCTCAGCTCGGGTAACTCCGGCTCAGGTGTGAACCGCAGCCCAGCTGCCCCGAGCGCTGCTAAGAGCAGCTGACAGCATTGAACAGATCCGTTACCAAGACGCTGAGACACCTGGTGACCACACCTGCTAGGAAGCGTGGACACTGCAAGCGTCCGCTGGTCTCCGTTTGACTTTGCATCCTGCCTCTTCTCCACCTCTGATGCTCCCACTGGGCGACAGGAGGAGGAGCTGGGAGCTCAGCCCCCCGTAGGAATCTGCAGGCCCGTCTCTGCCGGAGGACCTGGCCCCAGTCTAACGCCAAACTGGAGAATGACGGCAAAGTCCTTCCTCCTGTCTGACTTCCCGCCCCAGGACAAGTGACAGGGCAAATGTCACCTTCTTCCGGAGCCTGGAGGTGCAGTTTGGCCTCTGCTGCTCCCCAAAGCAATCAAAATGGTTACTGACAATTTCTAAAATGTGAGCTTATTCAACCTTATGTAAAACCACCGAGGGGCTTTCCTGCCGGCCCAGGAGACGCTGGGCTGAGCCCGGTCTTAGCGCTTTTCACAGTTACTCCTCTGGAGGAAGAAAAAGGAAAGTCAAGCACATCCTTCCGCCCAGCCTCGTCCAGTCCTCTGGGGACAAATCTGGGTCAAAAAGACACCAGATGCTCTCTGCCTCCCTCCGCCACCATGCCCACAGTGGAGACGCGTTGGGGGGAGAAGGCGCCTCCGTGCCCGAGGAAGGGATCCACACCCCAGGCAGGCTTATCCCGGCTCCTCCTTGGGGCTCTGCCTCGGTGCAGCACGAAGGCACCAGACCTTCGTACCACAGCCTCCAGGAGCCCTAAAGAAGCCAGAACACACTGTAAAATAACAAAAGAAATGTTTGCCAGAGCTCCCACTGTGGCTCAGTGGTTAAGAACCTGCACAGGATCCGTGAGGATGTAGGTTCGATCCCTGGCCTCCCTCAGTGGGATAAGGATCCGGCGTTGCTATGCCTGCGGTGTAGGCCGGTAGCTGAAGCTCCATTTGGTCCCCTAGCCTGGTAACCTCCATATGCTGTGGGTGTGGCCCTAAAAAGACAAAAAAAAAAAGAAGGGTACAGATTCTGTAGCATCTAGGACCTCAGTGTCTCCCCCAGATCTGATTAAACAGCCAGAACCACGGTCTCCACAGAAATTCTTTGGAGAATTTCATCACAGTCCCCGCAGGGAAGGGGCAGCTAAAATAAGATGGAAGAACTCCCAGTGGATTTCCGTTATCCATATCGTCCGTCTCCCCTCGATCGTGAGGACTCAAGGGTGGTCCACGCTCAGTCGCTGGCAATCCTGTGGCCCAGTGAGTGTCCCTGCGGCCCAGAGGCCCTCCATCGCGGGTACCTTTGTCCCCTGGCTGACCTCCACAGCACCCGGTCTCACTGACACCCGCCAGAACCAGAGCCGACAGACTGGGCTCCCGCCCAGCGACGTCACGTCCCCGCGCATCTGGGCTCCGTTCGGGGCGGTCAGTCAGCTCGTGGGCTCTTGGTTGGGAGGGTTTTGTTTCCCTCCGCAACTTTGCAGAGAACCGTTTGGAGAGCTGAGCTTGGTTCAGACTTCTCCAGAGTTCTCTTCTGGTCATTTCCTCCGGACGGAAAAGAAGGAATGTATCGCAAGATCTAGGAAGCAAAGTCCAGTGGCCGATGAGCCAAAGCGTGGGTGGCTCGAGACACAGGATGGCCAGGAGCCCCGGCTCAATCAACCCCCAAAGCAGCCCAGAGACTCTGGGGGCGGGAGGGCAAGGTCGCTCTGACCTCCCGTGGCCACTGCAGAATCAGGCCCATACACGGGGTGCAGATCCAACTGGGGACCTTCCACCCAGCACAGCCCTGCCGTCAGCTCCATCCTCTTCCCGCACAGCAGTTCAATCACCTCTGGCTTTCCCTTTCCTTTTTTTTTTTTTAAATGACATTATAGTTGATTTACAATGGTGTGCCAATTTCTGCTGTAAAGCAAAGTGACCCAGTCATACACATACATACACTCATGTCTTGTGTTACCTCCTGTCATGGTCTATGCCAAGAGTCTGGGTAGAGGCCCCCTGAGCTGTAACAGGACCTCCGGCTCAGGCATTCTCAGTGTCAGAGTCTGCATCCGCCAGCCCCAAAGTCCCTCCCCGAGCTTGGCCACCGCAAGTCTGTCCTCCGTGTCTGCGAGTCTGCCCCGTGGAGGGGCCGGCGGTGCCGGACTGGAGACCCCACATGTGTGACATCCTACAGTCTCGGTCCTTCTCCTTCTCCGCTCTTGCAGCCTTGACTTCTCAGAACTCCAAAGGCCCTTTCGTGCCACGGACTCTCCTCTCATCTCTGCAGACATGCACGCCCGCCTGCAGAGCGAGGCTTTCCTGCTCTGAAAATACAGCTCCTTTTACAGATTCATCCTCGGAAAAGTGAGAGATTCCCCTCCAGGGACCGACCGGAGGGCATGGGCGGGGAGAAAAAGGCCTGCATGTCCAGGCGGCCGCCCAGGTTCAGGCACCGGTGGGGAGGGGCAGCGGGTCAGGAAAAGGGACAAGCGACCAGAAGTCACAGCCGCCGGCCCTTCCAGGCTGAAGCCAAGGTGCAGAGGCCCCAAGGCTTTGTCACAACGTCCAGGCCACCTCCCGCTGAGCACGAACCCAGGAAGGGAGCTCCCGTCTCCAGAAGCGCAAGCCGTGGGGCGGTGAGTCTCGAGGTGGGGACAGCAGCTCGGCAAGTTACCTGGCACCAACTGCCCGCACCTACCCGGACAGTCCGAGGGGCAGCTCTGACCTCCACACTCGGGTGCCCAACTGTAAAAGGTGCCAGTGGCCCATCCATTCATCACTGCACCTGCCCTGATACGATTTCCTCTTTGCTTTTCAGGGCCTCACTTGCGGCGTACGGAGGTTCCCAGGCAAGGAGTCAAATCGGAGCTGCAGCCGCCGGCCTACACCACAGCCACAGCCACAGCCGCATGGGATCCGAGCCGCATCTGCGACCGACCGACACTGCAGGTCATAGCAACGCTGGATCCTGAACCCACTGAGCAAGGCGAGAGATCGAACCCGCATCCTCAGAGACAATGTCGGGTCCCTAACCCGATAAGCCACGACAGGAAGTCCTCCAGGCCGAGCTGTTATTTCCATTCAAAACCACTGCCGACCCAGGGACCAAGAAAGAGGAGACCAGGGGGAAGGGACACAATGCAGCAGAATCACTCCCTGTAAATACAGATGCAAAGAAGAAACAGTTCCTCTTTCCCTTTCGTGCGCCCACATCTGGATCAACAGAACCGGCGAGGAGGCCCCGCTCTCAGGACGCAGTTGTTTGCCGCTCGAACGTGGGTGGGCTCATGCTGGGTTTGGAAACGGGCCTCTCGCGGGCCCCACTCCAGGGAAGGGCGTCCGCTCCAGCCGCCGAAGTGCTGTCAGCAGCCAGCCTGCCACCGTCAGCCTGCGGGGACGGCTTCAGCGTCGCCCGCTTGTGGACCTGACTCACACCCAGTCACTGATCCAGGCGGGAAGGCAGAGGCCTGGCCCTGGTGGCCGCCACGCTCCACTGTTCATTCTCACCTGGAACCCCCTCTCGTTGAATAAGCTGCTTCTTTTTTTCTTTCTTTTTTCTTTTTCCAGGAATTTTATTGGCGCAGAGTTGACTTACAATGCACACAAATGCAGTCACTTTTCAGCCCCGGCACCATTAGAAGACGGTCACTAATTTTCTCTTCCCCTAAGAAGCAGCTGCCATGGGCCCAAAGAGACATTTCTGTTTGGTACTTAGCCTAGATTTTACACAAGGGACTGACGTGTGACATTATTTGAGCCCGATCCAGCAAGGCTAACGAGCCCTCTGCGCTTTCCGGGCCCTCCACTCCGTCACAGGCCATTATCGGCGACCGCGAGCGGTCGGCTTCCAAGAGCCGGGGGCTCAGCCACATAACCGGGGCATGACCGCCTCCCACCCGGCAAGCGGGCCTGCGCGTCTGTGCAGACCACCGAGCCGAGAAGCAGTTCTTCGGACGGCTCCGGAGAGCTCCAGGCGATGAAGATGCACGGTCTGCAAAAGCCCCCAGAAGCCCAGACGCCTCTGCCCAGCACGCTCCGCTCGGCCCGCCCGTGACCACCGACCCAGCCCGCTCCCCCAGCGGGGAGAGCAGTGACCTGGAAAGACAGTGACAGGCATGCTCCCGGTCGGTGGTCACTCGGAAATGACAGAAGAAGAGCAGATGGAGACTAAACTCGAATAAACGTTCAGAAGGAGAAAACCAATTACCCGCCTCGCGTGCCACCTGGCCCTGCCAGCCCGACTCAACCCCAGCGCGGGAGGGGGGCGCACGCGAACCGTGGGTTCCCCCCAAAGGCATTCACAGAGGCCAAGGGTTCGATGCCAAGCCGGGGATGCTGGCACCGCTGACCTGAAAAGACGGACCGTGGTGCATGGGTGACCTTTGAAACAGGAACCAGCACCACAGCAAGATGACAGGGGGTCATGGAAGCAGCGAGGCTCTTCTGAGTCCCACTGGCTGGGACTCAGGTCCCAGCACGGCCCTTCACTCCCAGACAGCTCACCCAGACTCTGAGCCTCACCACCGTCCCCCGACAGTCAGGAGAGACACCCACCTGCATCCGAGCGGGGAGGGGACGGGGCAGCGGGGCCGAGTGAGCTGACAGATCCGAAGCACCCGGGCGCGGCGGGAGTGAGCGACTGGACGAGGACACCGTGTCGTAGGGGAGAGAGGACCGACCGGTGTCAAAACCGGGAAAACTGACCGCCTGGTCCTGCGGGAAGACGGGTAATCACTAGAGCTGTTTAGGATACCGCGCAGGGCTCCTCAGGGACTCAAGGCATATTGAAAGGACTACATACAAGGTTTCTGAGGAGCTCCCTGGTGGACTAGCGGTTAAGGATCCAGCATTGCCACTGCTGCGGCTCTGGTTGTGTCTGTGGCGCAGGCTCAGTCCCTGGCCCAGGAACTTGTGCGTGCCGCAGGCACAAACCAAAGAAAATTTAAAAAAATAAAATAAAAAATAAGCCCAGGTCAAGGGCAAAGTCCTCCATTTATATTTTGCCCAGGGGCCCCTTTCTTTCTTTCTTTCTTTCTTTCTTTTAATTTATTTATTTTTTTGTCTTTTTAGGGCCGCAACTGCAGCATATGGAGGTTCCCAGGCTAGGGGTCAAATTGGAGCTGCAACTGCCAACTTACACCTCAGTCACAGCGACACGGGATCTGAGCCACATCTGTGACCTGCACCGCAGCTCATGGCAACACTGGGTCCTTAACCCACTGAGTGAGGCCAGGGATGGAACCCGCATCTTCATGGATGCTAGTCGGGTTCTTAACGTGCTGAACCATGACGGGAACCCCACAGGGGCCCCTTTCTGAGCTCAGGCACTGTGGCCCCTCACTCACACGCCCCCCAGGCCCAGCAGGGGGCACAGGATGGTCTCTATCTCCCCCCACCCCGCCAGCAGGTGCGCCCTGGCGATGCCCGTTCCAGCCTCCGGGAGCCTCCTCAAAGCAGGAAAGCCAGCTCTCAACAGAGTTCCCTTAGCGGGAAAAGGGGGTGCGGCGGGGAGAATGGCAGTTAAAGAGGGTCCCCTGTGAAGACACAGCTTCCATTCTAACTGCTTATGATGTGCCACCAGGCTGGGTTCTTTTTTCCTGTCGTTTTTGCTTGTTTTCCTAGTTTGTTCATCTGAGCGTGTAAAAAAGCATGCGCTGGAGGAAGACAAAGGACTTGCGTGATTGGCTACTTCATGCCATAAACCCCCGGCCTCATGGTTCAGCCGTGCCCGGAGAACCGAATTATTCTAATCCCGGGCTGTGGACTCGCTGTCCTCTGACAGACCGTGACAGAGCAAGGCTTTGACGGCACCGGCCCCTTCCTGGCTTTCAGGCAGAGAGGCAGGTCATCAACCACCCAGAGCCTCTCGCGCCTGGAAATTCTGCCTTTATTTTATTTTTTATTTTAGTTTATTTATCTTTTGCTTTTCAGGGTCTTATTGAATCAGAGCAGCAGCTGCCGGCCTACACCACAGCCACAGCAACGAGGGATCCAAGGCGCATGCGACCTGCACCGCAGCTCACGGCAACGCCCGATCCTTAAGCCACTGAGCGAAGCCAGGGATCGAACCCGCAACCTCATGGATGCTAGCTGGGTTCTTAACCCACTGAGCCACAAAGGGGAACTCCTGGAATTCTGCTTTTACACTGAAATGTCTCACGCTCCTCACAGGAGGTTTGACTCAGGGCTGCAAGCTGGCTTTACCCTTGGACACACCTGTGCTCTCCTAAGCTGTCCCCAACACACGTACCCCCACCGACGGCCATGGCCGCCCCTCAGCTCCCACACCCGCCACACCCCCAAGAAGAGAGCGGAAGCCTGCAAGAGAAAAGGAGCAAACAGGAGCCCTCGCAGGCAGCCCCGGGGCCTCTGCCCCGGCCCGAGCGGAGAAGCACACACCCAGCCCAGCATCAGAAGCCCAAAGCAGCTACGTTAGAACCTCAGCCTTTGAACTCAGGAAAGCTCAGGCTTGAGGGTGGGAA
The DNA here is from genome assembly GCA_004024745.2 of Catagonus wagneri. Classification (NCBI taxonomy): domain Eukaryota; kingdom Metazoa; phylum Chordata; class Mammalia; order Artiodactyla; family Tayassuidae; genus Catagonus; species Catagonus wagneri. The sequence continues at coordinate 13,656,967 of PVHT020000061.1, forward strand.
CCAAACGCAGGTTTTTCCCTCAAACTCGAAGCTGAGCTGGAGGACCGGAGTGGGTGGGGTAGCCTGGAAGGGGACGGGAGAGAAGGAGGAGGAAAGGAGAGCTTGGTTCACTAGACCCTGCTGCTTCAGGTCAAGAGCTTGGTGAGGAGTTTCCTTGTGGCTCAGTGGGTTAAGGACCTGGTATTGTCACGGCTGTGGCTCTGGTTACAGCTGTGACTCGGGTTCAGTCCCTGGCCCAGGAAGCTCTGCATGCCAGTGGTCTCGGCACCCCCCCAAAAAAGGGACCCCAGGCAAGTCTTCTTCCCACAAGTTCATGACCCCCCCCTCCAGCACAGCCTGGCTCCTAAGCACTCTGGGAAGGGGCCCAGGAGGAGATGGTACCTCCTTCCAAGCACATGCTCTCGGCAGCCCTCTCACCGCCTGGGCCCGCAGAGCCTGGCCTCAGGCCCGCCCCCCCATGACATGTGTTCCCCCCTGCCCCGCCCCCAGCGCCCCCTTGGTGCCCAGCCTTTCCTCTGTCCCACCTTTTGCTTGCAGGCCCACGAGCGCATCGGCTCTGCTCATCCCACCGTCTCCCAGACACGGAGGCTCCACGTTGGAGACCCTCCCAGAACTCCCCTCCAGTGTCTCTTCGTTTGGCTGGTCCTCAAACGTGGCGCCTCCATGTCTCCTCCCCAGGAAATCAGGAGGTGTCGCCCTCCTGGCCCATCAGGTGGTCGCCAACCAGGAAACTCCTCCAGGCCTCAGCACCCAGAGTGTCTCTGGGGGTTTCCCTACACGCAGACGACCGATGGAGTCACCGGCCACACGACCGAACTCAGTCTGCAGCCCCTGTGCCTCCGCCAGAGGGCAGGAGGTCAGGCCCCAAGCTGACACCACGTGGCTCAAAGCTCCCATTCTCTGATCTTACGCTCAGACTTTCCCATGGCCCCCCACCAGCTGCAACTGCCTAGGTGCCCACCACGAGTCACCTCCTTAGCACACACCAAGGAGTGGTCCCAGGGGCCAGCATGAATAACAAGGACAAAAAGCTCCTTCCAGGAACCTGGGACAAAGGCCAGACAAGTTATTTCTTATACAGCAGTCACCTGGGTCACCAGCGTCCACCTGGCCTGACCGACAAGGAGAGAGAGAAAAGGTATGGACGAGCCAGCCTGGCAGTGATAGACACGGCCACACCTGATTGCAAGAGAAGCTGGCGCTTTTAGTCCAGCTGTAATTCTAAGAAGAGAAAACAGATTTGTTGAACAGTAATGCCACTTGGATACCTTATAAACCTGGAGTGACAGTATTAGTTTTGGAGGGACAGGCTGATGATAAGAAACGATAGCTTCTCAGAGTCACAGACTTGGAGAGCAGACTTGTGGTTGGGGGGGGACGGGGAGCCTGTGGCACTAGATGCAGCGTGGCCCTTGCAGCGGGCAAGCAGTGAGCCCTGCCGTACAGCACAGGGAACTAAACCTAGTCCCTTACGACGGAACTGGATGGTGGCTGTGATGAGAAAAAGAATGTGTGTGTATATATATATATGTGGGTGTGTGACTGGCCGCTTCGCTGTACCACACAAACTGACAGAACCTTGGAACTCAACTATTCGCTAATAAAAACTGTTTTGAAGAACTTAGAATTTCTTAGCGTATTACCTGGCACAGGGTGGGCGAAGGACTAGCTTCCCGACCACTCTCCCTTCCTCCTTTCTTCCTGGTCTATCTTCTCCCTAAGCCCTCCTACCCTTTGTTGCTGCTCTAATTGTTCTGCAAGTCTGACTTGCCTCAAATCACTGCCTACCGCCCACACCACCTGGAGAAGGCCGACAGGTCCCCACTGCCTTCGGCGCAAAGTCTAAACTCAGAACCCGGCATCACGGCCCTGGCCCGACTTCCTTACTCCCCAGCTCTGCTCCCGCCGTGGAGCGGCACCTGCTCTCAGAACTCGCCGCGCAGGTCCGCCCAGGGAGAGTCCACCCCGGTCGTATCATTTTTCAGGAACAAACTTGCTTCCCATTCTCCCCACGACCAAGAGTCACTCCCTCAGACTCAACGTTTCATCTGCTCTTACGGGGCGTCTGCGACGTTTCATCACACTATGTGTGAACTTCCATCTGAGCAAGTCTTCCTTCGGCAACTCTGTTCTAATTCCCTCAGGCCGAGAACCGTGGCCAGTAAGTTCCTTGCATGCATCTCTCTAGGTTACCCAGGGCAGTCCTTTTTTTTTGGCCGGTCCGTGGCATTCGAAGTTCCCAGGCCAAGGATCAGACCCACGCCAAGCAGTGATCCTAGTGACGGCAGCGACAACGCTGGATCCTTAACCCACTGAGCCACCAGGGAACTCCCCGGGGCAGTACTTTCTGCAGAGAAGATACTTAAATAAATGTGTCGATTGAGGCATACACTTCGACAGCACAACACACCGGGAAGAGTTCAGATCTGAGCTTAAAACCCAATGACACCATTTTTAAGCTGCCTGATGAGGGACAAGGGCACCCTCGAAGACACGGCCGTGTCATGGCTAACTGCTGCCTCCGGGCAGAGTGCCGGGGAGACAAGTGTGTGTAACACGCCCGAGACACCGTGCGCCCTCAACAAACGTTCGTTCCCTGGCCCAGCCACCCTGCCTGACACCGACAGGAATGACCTGGGAGGGGACAGGCAAAGCCGAAAAACGCAGCTTACGTTCCCGAGCTTGCCGGTCCTGATCTAGCAGACGAGGTGCTCTTTGACGCTACAGGGGGGGCGGAAACCAGGTCTGGGCGATGACCAGATGCCAACAAGTTCAAGATCAGAGTTATTTCAGGAACCATTTGCATCCCAAAGTTTGGACCTCAGCAGGGAGCTGGAGAGTATCCACCAGTTTGTCACTTTGGCAGGAAGGTGAATGTCAAGCCCTAAAAAGTCACTGGCCCAGACAGCCCTGATTCAAGAGCCCAGTGGTGAGGGGACTGCCCTGTCCTGAGCCACCTGGCTGTCCCCTGACTGGGGGACGGTGGGGACGAGCCGGGGAGCAGCAGGCTTACATCCCCTTTCCGTGTTGACAAATGTCTTAAACCGACCATGAGGGGAGCCACCCTATGGGACCTAAAGAGCCCATGGCTATTTACAACATGAGGTACAACTCCAGACGAAAACACAGCCCTGCAGCTGCCTGGAGGAGAAGAGGTGCGTGTCTGCGTTTCCTCTGAAGAACCTTCGATGACCGAATAAGAACGTGCTGCATATCTTTCAAGGAGCAGCTACTGGACACTTTCTAATCCGGGAGGAAGGAGCGCCTCTGGGCCTCCCATGCAGCAGCTGCGACTGCCACCCACCCGCTCTGGCAGGGGTGAGAGTTACGCTCCCGACTACTCCACCCGCCCGCCCAGGACTCGCTTGTGATTCACCTTCGCCTCCTGGGATGGAATGACCTTGCAGGTGCCCTGTGCACTAACCGAGGAAGCTGGTGTCCCTGAGGTGCCCGCCCTGCCCGCCCGTCCATCCACGAGAGCTGGCGGTCCCTACGACACATAGGAAAACAGCGGAAGAACAGAGAGTGGGCGCTAAAGGCCTACTACCTGGGGAGGGCCGGGCCTGGGCCGACCCAAGCAAAAGGAAAGAGCTGGTGGGAACGGCATGGGCCACCTCCACCCGAGGCCCCCTGCGGGGTTCCACTCTGCCTCTGGCGTCACGTGTGCCCGCCCGGCCGCTGGGTTTGCAAACCGTCTGGGGCTCTGATTGGGGCGCATTCACTCGGAGGGGTTCAGGCCCTCTTGCCACCATCCCGCCCGGTCCATCTATATTTCACAGGGGAGCGCAGAGAGCTCAGGCTTAAGTGCAAGGACATGTCCAAGGTCAAAGGGCCAGCTGGTGACAGAGCTGGAACACAGGACTGCTGGGTCAGAAACGCGGTTGGGTGCAGGACAGCCAAAGACAACGGGCAGGGTCTTTGCAGGACAAGTGCGCATTTATGCAACCATCACGGCAGAGGAACGTCTGTGCCAGGTCCCCGGCCTGTGGCTGAACCCAGCTGCTTCCCATTCTCTTCTGAGGCCAGGCCTGCAGCGAGGTTTCATTACATTGTGTGTTTTTATCATTTGATGTCTGTAGCCAGATGCCTGCAGGCAATGAACGCCCTTTTCCATCAGTTGAAGCGAGAAAATGTACCTGCCACGGCTGTATTTGCTTCACTAGACCGCTGACTTATTTTAAGAACTAAATCTTTGCTGTTACTATATTTTTCACTCTAGGGCGCATGTGCTCCAGACCCTCAGTAATAACTTACACCGAAGGCAGAGCCTCGTCTCGCGTGAGAACGTGGCGCCACCTAGTGTCCACTTGCTCCACCGCAACCAAAATAAATAACCTTGACCAAGTCTGGGCTCTCAAGAATTTGTTACAAGCATTTTTCTCTTCGCAGGTAACAGAGCTTGCTTGCGGTAGTATATTCATCCTACTTTTAAGATAAATAAGTTAAGACAAGAGGCTCCAGCAAGAAAGCTGAGTAAGTTTTCCACTTGCCAACTTGAGGGGGGGGTCATACTTTCCAACTTGGGTGGCTGTCATTTATAAACGATGAGCTCATGGGCGAGGAGGGCTCAAGCAACGCCCAGGTGCCCAGAACACCACCGCGAGAAAGGCAGCCCTCCCGCGGATCTGATGCAATCGTCTTGGCTTTATTTAGCCTTTCCACCCAGCGTCTCTCTGCTCTCCCTGCAGGCTTATCCTCACAGCACCCCTAAGGGGTACAGATCTCAGTGTCGGGAGTTCCCGTGGGGCCCACAAAACTAGTGTCCATGAGGATGCAGGTTCAATCCCCGCCCTCCCTCCGCAGATTAAGGATCCAGCTTCTGCGTGAACCATGGTGCATGCCGCAGACAGGCATCGGCGAGTCCCAGGCCAAGGGGGAACCTCAGTGTTATTATTGTTTTAGGGCCACACCCGCGGCATATGGAGGTTCCCAGACCAGGGGTCAGATCGGAGCTTCAGCTGCCGGTCTACACCACAGCAACTGGGGATCCGAGCTGCAACCACAATCTACACCACAGCTCACGGCAACACCAGATCCTTAACACACTGAGTGGGGCCAGGGGTCAAACCCGCATCCCTGTAGATACTAGTCGGGTTCGTCACCCTACAAGCCACAACGGGAACTCTCTCAGTGTTATTAGCTGCAGTTTCCCGAAGGAGCGCATTGGAAAGGGGTGTTAAGCCCTTCCTCTGTGGCAACTGAGGGTGGAGATGGGACGGCCCACAGCCCCTACACTCACTGCCCTTGCCAGTGCAAGAACCAAACCCATCATCCTTTTACCACCCAACAGTTCTGACCTTCAAGCTCCTAATTTTCTTCAGAGATCCAGAGCAGGGTTTCTCCAGCTTGGCACCACTGGGTTGAATCGGCTGGGGGGCCGCGTGGGGCTCCCATGCACGAGGAATTGTGTAGCAGCGAATCTGGTCTCTACCCACTAGGTGGCAGTAGGGCCCCTCTTCCCATTAAAAGGATCAGACCAGCTCCAGGCAGACCAAATGTCCCCCCGGGGTCCAAACACAGCGCTAGTTGAGAACCACCCTTCTAGAAGGCAAGTACACAGACGTGTAAAAATAAAAATACCGATAACAACTGCTGCTGCTGCTGCTACCATTTAAAAGGCACAAATTGGGAGTTCCCACTGTGGCACAATGTGTTAGGATCCGACTGCAGCGGCTAGGGTCACCGTAGAGGTACGTACAGATGCGATCCTTGGCCAGGGCGGTGGGTTAAAGGATCCCAGTTTTGCAGGTTGTAACTGCGGTTCAGGGTCAGTCCCTGGCCTGGGAACTTTCATATGTCGTGGGCACAGTCGTAAATAAAAACAAAATATAAAATAAAATAAAAGAGAATAAAAGGCAAAAATTACATGCTAAGAGCCCTATGAATTATCTTATTTAATCTTCCCAACCAAGAAACCGGTCTGTGTTGACTCTCTGAGGAAACACTTTCATTACAGATAAAATGAATCTCAGAGCTGTCAGCTAACGCGCCAAGGTCACACAGCCGGTAGCGGCAGAGTCACCATTTAAAACCAGACTCTTGTGACTCCAAAACCTGAGCTCATCACCACCTCCAGATCCTGGGACCACAGATCACCAATGCTTTTGAAACAGTCTTGATCCTTCACAGCCCTTATAGAATATGCTAGAGCTATTCAAGTAATATACTCAGATTCAGGTTCAAAGACATAAACACTGTACCTATTCTCTGTAAGAGGATCAATACAGGGAGTCCCCCTCGTGGCTCAGTGGTAACGAACCCGACTAGTATCCATGAGGACTCAGGTTCAATCCCTGGCCTCACTCAGTGGGTAAGGATCCCACAGTGCTGTGAGCTGTGGTGTAGGTGACAGACACAGCTCGGATCCGGTGTTGCTGTGGCTGTGGTGTAGGCCGGCAGCTACAGCTCCGATTCAAGCCCTAGCCCAGGAACTTCCATATGCCACCAGAGTGGCCCTACAAAGACCAAAACGAAAAGAAAAAAAAAATCAATCCAAAGTGTTAGGGCAGAGATTTTGCTCCAGGGAAGAGCCTGGGTCTGAGTTCAGTGGCCAGTAATTGACTGTATGGCAGTTCAGCAAAAGATGACCAGGGCCAGGTGTCGCCAGATTGGAACTGAGTCTACCAGACTCCAAAGTCTTGCCACTGGCCTGCCCTCGCCCTGCATTTTCATGGGAAAAGGCTCACCCCCAGCTCTCCCAGGGCGAACTAGCCTTTGTTGACCAGGCTCAGAGGAGCCGCCACCAAAGGACACCTCGTCTGAGCTGGCGACCTGGCTCAGCAAGCCAGCTTCTCACAGCGGTGGGACTAGGGGTGCCTTTTCTCCACCCTCTTTAGCCTTCACCCCCCACCCCCGCCGGCTCTTAAACATCAGCAGCTCCAGTCCTACTGCTGTACTGACCACGACCCTGACCCCATGACCTCCCTGCATGGCTCCAGACTCAGAAGCGAAGCCCTCCCACGTCCCATCCAAAAGTCCAGCAAGCTGAATAAGTCGTCTATAGTAGGAGTTCCTCTGTGGGGCAGCAGGTTAAGGCTCCTGCCTTGTCAAGGCAGCAGCTCTGGTGGCCACTGTGGCACGGGTTCGATCCCTGGCCCTGGAACGTCCACATGCTGCAGAGCCAGGGAGGGGGAGCAGAATCAGAGGCAGGGAGGGGGAGCGGAATCCTATCTGAGAAAAGGCTATTTGGTGTGAGATGGGCTGAAAATCCAGGAGGTGAATTTTGTTACAATGACTGTACTCAGTGGGCACACATACACCATCCGGCCCTCCTGTGCCGGGTGGACCAGGAGGTCAGACTGCTCACCAAGCGCGCCCCGAAGGCCCGTTAAACTTAAATGCAAACGGAGACCAGGCTTAAAAATTCCCTGAGCAGACAAGGCCAGTTTAGTTAAACCAGCAAAGCCTTTTAGCTTCTTTTGCAAGACAAGCGAGGTTAGTTTGACCTGATCGCTTCCTCCTGGTGCTGCTAAAATCATAAGCAAAAACTTCAGCCGCTCCCCCAGATCGATACGAGGTGACCATGGAACCAGGTCCCTTTCATGTAAGAAAATTCTCACGTCCTAGCAACCGCCGTGGAGAACCCAGGGTCACGGCCTCCACACTAGGCAAGCCACTTTAGAGCAGCACTCCTCGGAGCCTCATTCCCCCTTCCAGCTGGAGTGCTCCCAGGTGGCAAGCCCCTTTTCGGGGTGCGCACAGTAAGCTTTTACTGTTTACTGCTTCGGCGATTTCTTGGTTTCACAGCTGAGGTTTTCCGAACGCGCGTCAGTCCTCAGGTGCGCGGGCGCTCTGAAGACGCTACGGCCCTTCTCGCCGCCGATCAGGGCGCGGAGAGGAGCAAGGGACCGGACCCCGTCCGGGCGCGGAGAGGAGAGAGGGACCGGACACCTGCGTCCCGGGCAGTGGCCCCTGAGCCCCTCCTGGGTCCCGAGTTCCTTCCGCTCGGGGCGGCGGTGCGGTCGGTCGGATCCAGACACCTGCTGCGCGCCGGGACCGGCGTTTACCCCTTCTCCCTAACACGGCGGGAAACCGGAAGGCAGGGACTCGTCTGTCCTGTTCATCGGGGGTCCGCGTCCCTCGACCCGCGGACGCTCTGTGTTTCCCGAAGGGAGCGCGGGGCCGCAGTCGCTAACTGTTGTCCCTTCTGCCTGTGAATCTGCGTCGCGTGCGCAAAGCACCAGTGAAGAGGATCCTCGGCTCCCGCCGCCTCTCATCTTCAGCATCGCTTCTTTCGGCCCCCTCGGGTCGAGGGGGTCCTATCCGCACCCCCCACCCAGCTCGTTTGTGGGTGAGTGCGGGGAGGGACCAGATTCCACGGACCTTCCGACTTCCTCTGCCACGTCCTGACTCCCGGGTCCCCACTAACGAACCTACCTTTCCTCTTGGAGCCTCCGAGTCTCCAAAATGAAGCGCGGCTAGAAGAGCGTGAAAGACCCCAGGGCCTTACACCTCACACCCTCTGACCTTGAGTCTGGCTTTGGAAGAGACAGAATAAGGGCTGCTCCCGGGACAGAGAACGCGGGGCGGTGGTGCGGGAACAGCGCGGGCGAGCCGCTGCCCGGCGCGGGGCTCGATCCTGCCCTCCCCACCTCCCCGGACGCAGCGGACTCGTCCCAAGCAGCTGCGGAGAAAGGCGAGCAGAAGGGCGGTAGGCGCGAAGCAAACTGCCGTCTTACAGCAAAAGAAAAAGAAAAAAGAAACAACAGCACACATAGAATAGCCCAGGGATTTCTGCTTTCTGTCTCCTCCTCTCCCTCCACCCAAACTGGACCGGGGATTCCTTCGCCCCTCCCAGTGTCTGGACTCTGTCCCCGAGGTGTTCTGCTCCGGGGGGACCATACACTAGAAGGAAATGTTCGGCCTATCGCGCTTGTATCTCACACTTTACCACCTGCGACCACTGTCAAGTTCACAGTTGTGTCCAGTGCCCCAAACTGCTCTGAGACAGAGCCAAAATTATCACCTCCGTTTTCCAGGAAATGAAATGGCTCACGCTAGGGCTTGATGGCAGGGATCGGGAAAGAGAAGAAGGGACATAAAATTAAACATAAAACACAGACATAGAGATTGTGATGGCCGAGGGGGTGTGGGATGGGCCGGGAGTTTGGGATCAGTCGATTGTTTTATTACTATTCTGTGTAGACTCCATAAGGAACGAGGTCCTGCTGCATAGCAGAGGGAACTATGTCCAGTCTCCTGTGACGGACCGTGATGGAAGAAAATATGAGGAAACGAAGGTGTATATATGTATGACTGGGTCACACTTTGCTACACAGCAGAGACTGGCACAACGCAGAAAATCAGCTACACTAAACTGTACACTATGATACATCTTTTAAAAACCCTCCCAGACTTGTTTCTCTAACGCTGTGCACTTATGATGAACATTTCTGGGTTAACTAACACTTCTGAGTTAACTAACATTATGAGCACGTTAACGTCTCTCCCGGCCGCGCGCCCCCCTGAAGCTCAGAAGTCAGAGGCGACAGGCGAAGGTCCCATCACATCCCGTCTGCAGCTGCGGCAGACCCTGCTCCCGGCGCTGGGGAGGTCGGTGCCCGCAAAAATCTATGAACCTCCGGCTTGCAGGGGCCGCAGGGGGTCGAGGGAGTGAGGGAGGCCCTAGCTGATGCTGACTTTCTGGGTTAAACTGTGCCCCCTCAAAAAAAATTTTTTTTTAATGTCTTTTTAGGGCCGCACCCACCGCCTATGGAGGGTCCCAGACTAGGGATCGAATCGGAGCTACAGCTGCCGGCCTACACCACCTACGGTGAAAAAGCAGCATCTGCGACCTACACCACAGCTCAGGGCAATGCCAGATCCTTAACCCACTAGGCGAGGCCAGGGATCGAAACTGCGTCCTCATGGATGCTAGTCAGATGCATTTCAATGGCCATGATGGGAACGCCGCCCCCTCAAAATTCTTATGTGGCAGTCCTAACCTTCCAGTATCTCAGAATGTGGCCCCCCCTTTTTTTTGGTCTTTTTTTTTTTTTTTTTTTTTGGTCTTATTAGAGCCATGCCTGTGGTATATTGAAGTTCCCAGCCCGCCTGCACCACAGCCACAGCCTCACCACATCCAGCCACATCTGTGACCTACACCACAGCTCAGGGCAACGCCAGATCCTCCTTAACCCACTGAGCAAGGCCAGGGATCGAACCCACGTCCTGATGGATACTAGTCAGGGTCCTTACCGCTGAGCCACGACAGGAACTCCAGAGTGTGGCCTTTTTAGAGACAGTGTCTTCACAGAGAGCATCAAGTTACAACGAGATCACAGGGTGAGTCCTAATCCGACCTAGCTGCTGTCCTTATTAAAAAAAGGGAAACTTGAACACAGAAATGGACACCTGACAACGGGAAGCGACTCGAGGAGAAGACAGCCATTTACAAGACGAGGAGAGAGGCCTGGACGGGAGCGTCCCCTCCGAGCCCTCGGAAGGCAACAGGCCTATATCCACACCTTGGGTTTGGACCTGAGGCCTTCAGAACTGCGAGACAATGCCCCACAGGGTGTATACTCGGCCGGGCAGCCCCAGAAAACGAAAGCATTTCTCCAAACCACCTCCGAGATGGAAAAGTATTTCTTGATGACATAATACCTGGAAATGAGACTCAGGTGGGACAGGCAGGACACGCCTCGTAAAATGAGAAATGCTGGTGCCTGCTAGGTCCGCTTGAGAGCGAGGAAAAGGCTGCATACGGCAAATGAAACGCACCCAGGAGCTCGGCTTTGTCCTGAGAACAGTGCCGAGCCCCCCCGGAAGGCCGCCGGAGCAGAGGAAGGGGGAAAGCCGCCCGGGAGGGCCGAGTGCATCTCAGAGCAAAGGGCGGGCAAGCAGGACAAGAAGAAAACAAGACAGGCCTAGGAAACAAACCGCCACCTGAACAGAGGCCGTGGAAGGCAAGCAAAGCAGAGTATGAGAAAGCTTCGCCCAGCGCCTCCCGGGGTTCTCCTGGCTCACAAAAACAACCTCCCGGAGGATGTGGTTCATTCAGCATTTACTGAGCACCCACTCCCTGTGCGTCAGGCATCATCCGAGGTGCTGGGAATACAGCGGGGAATAAAACCAAAATGTCCTGGCCTCAAAGAACCAGCGTTCTAACCTGGAGAGAATAAACGTAACAACCACGCATCGTCCAGCAGGAAGGACGATTAGGCAGCTGGGGGCGCAGGGGCCGGACGAGGAGGCGGTACTGCTTTACATGGGGGCGGGGCGGGAGAACAGTCTCGACGGGAGGGCGGGTCTGACCGAGCCCCGGGAGCGGAGCCCACGGACCCCGCGTGTCCCCTCCTTCGTCCCTGCGGTGAGTAGTTCCCTAAGCGAAAGGGAATGAGGCTTCGTGCCAGGATCGCGATCCTTTAAAAAGGAACACTGCGCGAACTCAGCGAATGTGTGTCGAATCGATTGATTCATCCACAGTCGATGACGTTTCGAGTTATAAGTACCAAAGACACTCCCCCATAACGCCCCTCTAAGTGCGAAGCTTGACATGATTTGTCACCTACACAGCAGACTGCGGGCCTTTTAGACGTGTAGGTGCCATTCTCACAGTATTAGACTATTATCTCATTTTTGCGCGTTCCCTCCCAGCACTCGTCTGTGCGCACAGCGTACCGTAGGCATGAATTCGTGCTTGATGATCACAAACATACAATTTTGAGAGTCGGCTCTTTTCTGCTTAGGACGTTGTCTTTACAATTGTCCGGGAGAGCCGATGCCCGGGGTCACTTAATTCTGAGACTGCCTGAAAAGCAATGTTACTTCCAATGTCCTTGAATCAGAGCGCGCCAGATGCCATACGGGCTCCATAGCTCAGTGGTTAGAGCACTGGTCTTGTAAACCAGGGGTCGCGAGTTCGATCCTCGCTGGGGCCTCTCCTTCATTTTCTCTTTTTTAAAAAACCGTCCCGTGTCAACACGCACTAGGGATTCCAAAACGGAACAGTGTTTCTAAAAACGTCACCGCCGCCAGGACTTAAAGTTACTCCTGAAATATAAATCCTTACCTCGCTTCGGAGCGACCCGGAAGAGAAAGTCCCGGAACGCGACGACGCAGCGAGGAGAGCGGCCCCGGCGGCCGGCGGAGGCGAAGGCCGCCGCGCTCGCTTTCAAGGCCCTGCGCACCCAGGCCCCGCGCCGAGCTACAAAAGGTGGAGGGCGGCCTCGCGGGGTCCTCGACGGCGCGGGGCGCGGGGCGCGAGGGGCGCGCGGGGCGCTGGGCGCCTGCAGTTACGCCGCGCGGCCGCCTGGCGGCGCTGCAGCCCGGCGGGTCCCGCGGCCACGAGCGGGCGGCGGGGGCGTGTCCAGCCCCTGTGGCCGGGCCCTGATTGGCCGGCGTGGCCGGGACCGAGGCCCTGGCTCTGCTGACACGTGGCAGCCCCGGCTTCAGAGCCTAGCCTGGCTCCAAGGTCCTGCCGCTACGAGGGAAAGGGGGAGCGATTCCCCAAAGTACACGCCCCCGGCTGCGTGGGAAGCTAAAGTGTGCAGTTTTTACCCTGAATTCCAGAATGCTGGGTGACTACAGTCACGAGAGCCTTTTCTTTTCTGTTTCTTGTTTTAAGGGCCGCGAGTGCCATATGGAGGTTCCCAGGCTAAGGGTCGAATCAGAGCTACAGCTGCTGACCTAGGACACAGCAATGCAGGATCCGCACCGCATCTGCTACCTACACCACAGCTGGTGGTAACCATGGATCCTCAACCCACTGAGCGAGGCCAGGGATCAAACCCGCATCCTCATGGCTGCAAGTTGGGTTCATTTCCGCTGGACCACAATGGGAACTCCCCAGAGCATTTTCTGAATATGGGAATTCTAAGCACCCAGGATTTTTTGATAAAGGATTGACTGTAAACTAGCCACCTGCCACATGTGACCATGGAGTGCCTGAAATGTGGCTATTCCAGACTGAGGTTTGCTGAAAGAATAAAATACATATTGGATTTAGAAAATTTAGTACCAAAAAAAAGAACGTCAGCTATTCCATTAGTAATTTTTAACTGATTATATATTGAAACAATAATACCATAATATACAGGATTAAATAAAATATATAATTGCATTAATTTTACCCTTTTTTTTTTTTTGGCTACTAGAAAATGTCTAATTAAATGTGTGGCTCCCATTTGCAGCCCTCATTTATCTGCTGGATGGTGCAAGTTCAAGGATCCGGAGTCTCATGACCCTGAGTTCAAGTTAATGTTTAACGGTGCTCACGGCAGGTACACTTTTCATCTCTCTGGGTCAGAGCCTGTACCGTGCCTGGCAAGCTGTCAGCATGGCGCTTGTTGAGATAAAGTCAAATATCTCCCCCAGCATAACCCAAACTCCACAAAGAGCAATAGAATATATTTCTTAATCTGGGTTCTTTTGAGAATGATTCAAGTGGAACAGTTTTCTATCTTGGCTTGCAGGAATTTAGCTCTGGACCTTACGGCCCTGGCGTTTTCATTTTTGTTCTGCTTAAGTCAAATTGCTTTGCAGAATCTGGAGAACTTGACGCTGGGGATTATCCCCTCTTAGCTCTTTCATTCCTCAAGTATCAGGTTAAATGCTGTCACCCTCACTGGGGGCCCCCAGGGAGGCTGACAGGGGTGTTGGTTCAAGTCCAGCTGAGCGATTCCCAGCTCCCTCGCTGCGGGGATCCAGGGCAAGTGGCTCGACCTCACCCAGCCTCACTTCCCTCATCTTCAGCAGCAATTATTGGCAACACACAAGAAGCAAGGTTTTGAGGTTCTGGATAATGGCTATCAACTTAGCACATAATAGGTATGCAGATTGCAGTACCCTTTGCAGTGCTATTTGCAGGGCAAGATAGTAGGGCCGGAGGGCCTGCCTTTATTCACACGGAGCTTCAGTGAGGGCAAAGGAGTCCTCCGTTTTAAAGGGGCTCTCCCCCAAAACCGTCACTACAATCCTCCTCTTAGACCTGAGATGAGGCCTGGGAGTGACACTGGCTCTTAGGCAAAACTGGCTGAAGCGAGGCAGATTTTTTTTTTTTTTTTTTTTTGTCTTGTTTGGCCACTGGGCCAGGGATCAGATCCCAGGCACAGCTGCGACCTAGGCCGCTGGGGCAACCAGATGCTTTAAGCTAGGGCGCCTCGTGCCCCCGCCCCAGGGCGGGAACTCCGCGGCAGATTTCTTAACGCCAGGCAGGCAAACATCGAGGGGAGCAAACGCTGCGGGGTCCGTTTGAGCAAGTGTCGATTTATTACCTTAGATCACAGGCATCTACAAAACCAAGCAGGGACACGCAGTGGGATTCCAAGCGGGTTTACAGACTAGCAAGCGCGGGCAGCCAGGCAGCCTGGCACCGCGGGCTTTGGTCTCCCTGCAGAAGCGGACAAGGAGCATCCACTGGTCAGAGGGCAGGGCTCTGGCTGAGAGGACCACCTGCAGCCCCAAGTCTGGCTCTCTCTGCTGGTCCCGCCTGCACCCCGGCTTCCCAGGTGTCTAAGGTCACGTGCAGCAGCAGCAGCAGCAGCAGCAGCAGCAGCTTCCCAGGGTCCAGCTGGAAGCTCATCCCCGGACCCGCCACCTGGACGGACGAGTCCGAGGGGGACTCCTGCCAGCTCGCTGCCGCCGCTGGGCAGAATGGCCGGCTCTGCCTAGGGGGCTCCTGGGGCTCTGCTTCCTCTCCCCCGGAGGGCCCGGGGACCACACTCGCTTCTTCGCCCCAGGCCCCAGAAACGGCTTCCTGCTGCTGGTGGAGGAAGCCGGCTTCTTGGAGGAGACTTTCCGGGAGGAGGAGGCTCGGCCTGGACTGGAAGCTACAGTTGCGTTGGACAATTTTCTAGCAGCTTCTTCGGCCTGCTCCTTTAGCAAGTCCAAGACCGTCTCTGGGAAACAAGCATTTATTTAGAAGAAACAGAAGCCCTGGAAAGCGACCCTAAGGGCAGTGCCACCCAGGAAACCTGTGCTTGCTTGAGGGCTCTTGAATATAAATTCTTTTGAAGTTAACATTTTTAATGCCCTTCACTGGCCTTGATCTAAAAATATTACCTTTTTTTTTCTTTTTAGAGCATATGGAAGTTCCCAGGCTAGAGGTCAAATAGGAGTTCCAGCTGCCAACCTGCACCACAGTCAGAGCAACGCCAGATCCGGGCTGCGTCTGTGACCTACGAGCAGCTCATGGCAGGGCCAGAGCCTTAACCCGCTGATCAAGGCCAAGGATCGAACCCGCATCGTCATGGATACTAGTCAGGTTCCTCACCGCTGAGCCACAAAGGGAACTCCCCAAACATTACTTTGTAAGGGGCTCACTGCAGTGCTGCATGGCTCCAGAATAGCTCCCTTGAAAACTGTATCCTTCCGCTGGGAGTCTCTCCCGACTTCCCGCCCACCGGAGAGAGTGGCCCTCACGCTGGGGGCCCGGGCAGTGCCCTGGACGTCCTTATCCCCAGCGCCTCAGTGCTGTAGCCATTTCTTCATTTGCCTGCACTCTCACTTGGTTTGGAGCTCCCGTAGGTCAGGTCCAGGCCTGTATCCCCGGGGGTTGCCACAAAGGAACCAAGGAACGAGGGACAGCAGCTCACAGCAAGAGCAGGGGCTGCTGCCTCACTCTGGTCCTCAGAGGAGACACCCTGACTGAGCCTTGGCGAGAAAAGGCCTGCGCCCCGGGATGGCAGCCGGCGGCAGAGGGCAGCGTGCCGCCGCCTGGATGCCCAGCCCCGAGCCCAGAGACAAAGACAGACTCACTGGCCAGTGGCCTGAACGGGATCCGCTCACTCTTGGCTGTCACCGGCACTGGCCTGTACGTGCACTTTGCCGGAGGTGCTCGCCTGAAAACAGACAGAAAACGTGAGCACCCAAGACTCTCAAGACGTGACCAGGAAATCCCGGTCAGCAGGCGGCACACAACTGCAAGACCTGCGTTCAGCCCTCCTTTATCCACAGGGGTGGGATGGACGTCGGAGGAAATCTGGGACGCGCTGCCACGGGAGGAGAAAGGACAGGGACACCCAGGGCCGCGCAGGCCCTTGGAGGACAGTGCAGTGGTGGAGGGGAGGTTGGGGCCTGGGCCTGGCGACAGAGAGCTGGGTTCAAATCCTGACGACCACGAGCAAGAAAACTTGACTAAGTTTCACTTGTCACGTCTATAAAATCTCAAAGGTAATAGTACACATGCTCACAGGGAGTTGAGGACTAATAAGAGCTGTGTACCTGGCACATCCTAAGTGACTGATTTATAACTTTTTAATTTTTTTTACAGCTGCACCCACAGCATATGAAAGTTCCCAGGCTATGGGTCGAATCAGAAACAGATCCACGGTCACACAGCCAGCTAGTGGCAAAGCCACAATTCAGACCCCAAACCAGGGTCTGTGATTCTAAGGGAAGCGCGGTAGGAAAAGTCGGAGAGGAAATCACGTGTAAATAAACCAACTGCTCCTTAAAATGCTGGGTGACTGCATTTAGTGCACATGGGCTGAATCAGTACGCAGAGCAGAATCTGGGCAGAAGCTTACACCCACTGTCAGAGGGTCCCAGACTGAAGTTCCCAGAAGCATATTAAAAAAAAACATTGGATTGGGAGTTTGGGATTAGAAGATGCAAACTGTTGTGTTTGGAGAGGATAAGCAATGAGGTCCTGCTGTGCAGCACAGGGCACTGTAGCCAGTCACTTGTGATGGAACGTGACAAGGATGAGGTGAGAAAAAGAATGTGTGTATACGCATAAGGGAGTTACCTCGCTATACAGCAGAAATTCACAGAACATTGTAAATCAGCTATAACAAAAAATTAAAAATAAAAAAAAAAAAAGACGGGAGCACAGACCTAGACTAGTCAACCCAGAAAGGCTCAGCTCCTCATCTCCAACCACAAAGAGACCGTTTCCCAAATATCCTCTAATTCCTACAGACGCGCTGCCCTGCACATTTCTTGGTCCAATTGGCTTCACGTCTAAAGTGAAGTCTGGCTTCGCTGATGGTTTCTGGTCCTCCTTGGGCCCTGAGGACATTGTACGGACCTGCCATGGAGATCAGGACTAGGACAGAGCCCCCTAGCAGGTGGAGCCGGGTCTCACCTGGACGGGTCGACAAACTTGTAAATGGATCCGCGCGCTGCGTAGGCGCTTGGGTACGAGGTGGCCAGGAAGTAGAGCTCAGCTGCGGAGATGGGGACAGGCGTCAAGGACAGGGCATGAGGCGGGGCCGGGACGGCTGGGCGTGAGCCCCAGGAAGGGGGCCCCGGAATCCCGACTGACAGTGGGCCAGGGAGGTCCCCGCGGTCCCCAGACTGGCCCGGGGGTCACCCAGCAGAGCCCATTCCTGCTCCTGTTCCCTGAACCCAAGGCCCCCTCCCCACCCACCTGACCCTCCTCCAGCTCCACCGGCCTCAGTCTGGCTCATTTCTTGTGGCCGCGCCCTTAGCCCCCGGGGTCTCCTCCCACCCACAGAAACCACCTCCCCCCACCGACTCCCTCCTCTCGTGCAAAGGGTCCCTGTTTCCTCCCACGTCCTCGAGTCTGAACTCCAGAGAACGCCGTTGCTTTCTCCCAGCCGGTGCCTCACTGCATCTCTTTCCCAGTCTCCCGGGCGGGACAGTGGGGTGCAGGCCTTGCGAGCCCAGCTCCAGTCAGATAAGCCTGGGTCCGAATCTAAGAGCACCCGCTGGCATTGGGCAGCCTCTCCACCCAGGCAGCCCTCGCCTTACATCTTCGTTGGTAAAAGGGAGATAATAGTACTCCGCACGGTCATTTGGTCTTAAATTAGAACGCGGGCAGTGTTCCTCCTCCCTTTCCATTTGTTCCCTAAGGGCTGGACTGTGACATCAGTTCTGTGAGCCTGGCACGCTGGTGCCATCACCCTGGATTTAATCCACTTGCTATTGTGTGCATCACACAAGCTCTCTCTCTTTTTTTTTTTTTTTTTTTGCTTTTTAGCCAAAAGCTTCCAAGGCATATGGAGGCTCCCAAGCTAGGGGTCAAATCAGAGCTGTAGCCACCAGCCTGCACCACAGTCACAGCAACGTGGGATCCAAGCCACTTCTGCAACCTACACCACAGCTCATGGCAACACCGGGTCCTGAACCCACTGAGCGAGGCCAGGGATCGAACCCGCGTTCTCATGGCAGGTTCTTTACCGCTGAGCCACAATGAGAACTCCTGCTGCAGGCATTATGACCTCAGCCAGCACTCCTGATGATGCAATTCCATGCCTGACATGCAGAAATCCAACCCACCAGAATTCAGCCTTGGGCAGCCCAAAACCAACAACTCACTCATTTATTCACTCGTGTATCTGTGCCAGCTGTTGGCTAGAACTCCAGATATAAACTATAGCAACAGCAGGGGCAGAGTTCTGGTGCCACTAAAAAACGACTTAGCTCAAGCTGGTGCCTGAAAGTCAAATAATTTGACACCACCCAGGTCTCAATGTGTCAGCAATGGGAAAGCCGCGGCCCACACAGGAGATTGGATTCACTCTGTGCAGAAACACAGAAGCGAGCAGCCCTGGAGGGAGACAACTCGCCTCGGGAACAGCCTCCCTGGCTTGAGGGCTGCCTTGGACAGAGTCCAGCCCGGGAACACCTTGGCGAGCCTGCTCCGTCCGTCAGCCAAGGACGCTTAGCTGTGTTTGCTGGATGCACTGACGTCTACCAGCTCAACGGGCCAAACCACCCAGCACCGGGGTTTCTGTGGTCTCAGCCCACAGCAGCTCCGGGGTTCCTGGGCGGGCTGCCTGCATGGGGCTCTAGCCTCCCTGGGCACCAGCCTGTGGCTTTGACATCACCCACTTTCCACTGGGCATCAGCCTGCCAGCCCGTGGGTTTTCTCCTTTTTTGAACATTTGGCCTTTCCTTTTGGAAGGACTTTTCTCTGTGAAGAATGTTTGAATTTTTCCAAATACCCTCTTCTTCAATCAAATATTCATCTCAAACAATGTGGCCATAAGCCAGCTGAGAGTAAAGGATTCAGCTGCTGCCTGGCTTTCTTCACGTCCTGCTCAAGCGAATCTCTTGCAGTCACCTGAGCTCAGGGTGGAAGGAGACCAAACACTGACAGAACCATCCAAGCTCTGGCTTACACTCGCAGAGTTCTGGGTCTGGAAAGGACCCTGAGAGGTTATTTTAGTCTCTTCCTTGCTTCCAGGTGTGGCGAGATGCCATGCAAGTACTGCAAAGGTCACAGGCCCCGTTGCCACTTAGATAAAATAAAATTTTTACTTTCAAAATGGAATATAGGGACTTCCTGCCGTGGCGCAGCAGAAACGAATCTGACTAGGAACCATGAGGCTGCGGGTTCGATCCCTGGCCTTGCTCAGTGGACTAAGGATCCGGCGTTGCCGTGAGCTGTGGTGTAGGTCACAGATGCGGCTCGGATCTTGCCTTGCTGTGGCTGTGGTGTAGGCCGGCAGCTGCAGCTCCGTTTCAACCCCTAACCTGGTAATTTCCATATGCCGTGGGTGCGGCCCTAAAAAAGAAAAAAAAAGGAATAAATCAATAACGATAATAATGATCATCATCATTATAGTAAATGCCTAGTGCAAAAGGCTAGTGATTATCAAAGTTCCAGAAAGCAGAGGTAAAATGACCTCGCACATTTGTTACCTGCTTCATCTTCAGCAAAGGAGGTGATAAACTTGCTGTAAGTGATGACCAGCCCTGGGAAGGCACAGGACGCAGTGCTGCCCAGGCAAATGTCCTGTTTCTTCCACTTCTTGGTTCTTCTGTCTTCCTGCAAAGCCATAAGCCGACTAGATGAAAAACAAAACCTCATATTTTAGGAATCCATATTTCTACCCGGAAAGATATTCTTTCTTCCTAGGATTAGGCAATCCATGAGTCCTAGGACCGAGTCACCCCAGGAGATCAGTAACTCACTTCTGGCAAAGCAGAATGTAGCGGAAATTTCTAAAGAATTAAAGAATAGATGCGTCAGCATAGACTTCTATATCCAGCAAAAATGTCTTTCAAAAATGAAACGGAAATAGAGACCACGAAAGTGGAGAGAATTCATGATCACTGGATCCGTTTTTCCAAAAACATTAAAGGAAGCTATTCAAGCAGAATGAAAACCGCGTATTGGAAGGGAATGTGTACCGAAGCACAGGAACGAGGCGCGTCAGGAACACAACTGCGCTCACTTCTGCCACAACTTGGTGGCTCAACACAACACACACTTATTCTTTTACAGTCTGGGAAGTCAAAATTCTGAGATGGGTTTTCTCTGGGCCAAAATCAAAGCGTTGGCGGGGCTGTGCTCCTCCCAGAGGCCCTGGGTGGAAAGCCTGTTTCCTTGTCCCTTCCCTGCTGCTGGGTGCTGTCCTTGCTTCCTGGCTCCCGTCCAGCACCGCACTGCCTTTTCTCCCATCGCTCTGCTGTCACACTGCCACCGCCTCCATCTTCAAAGCTCCCACTACCTCCTTCTTCTAAAGATGCTTGGGGTTACATACAGGGCCCATCCAGGCAAAGCAAGGTGATCTCCCAGGTCGTGTGGAGAATGTTTGGTGACCACAAGCAAACTAAATTAGAAGTCAATAGCAGAAAGACTTTCAGCAACTAAATCACAGACTTCCAAAAAAAAAAAAAATCATGGAACAAAGAAATCAAAGGGGGAATTAGAAAAAAAAATTTAACCAAATGAAAATGAAGACAAATGTATCAAAATATATGGGAGGCTGTGAGAGCAGAACTTGAGAGGAAACTTAAAACACTAAACATATAGACAAAGATAACAGGTCTCAGATCAATGCCCTCAGCTTCCATCAGAAGAAACGAGAAACAGAAGAGAAAATCAAACTCCAACCAAGAGGAAGGAAGGAAAGAGTATCAGTCATGAAATAGAAAACAGGAAAACAATAGGGACCAAAAAACCTCAAAACCTGGTTCTTTAAAAGATCAATAAATTTTATAAACCAGCAGCCAGACTGACCAGGAAAAAATCGAGAGAGAGAGAGGGAAATTGCAGATATTGGGAATAAGTGACATTCCTACAGTTTCCAGTTTATTAAAAGGATAATAAGGGAACATCATAAATTTGACAACTGACATGAACTGGACCAATTCCTCGAAAGGCATAGACTTCCAAGGCTCATCAGAAAGAAACAGAAACTGAACACTCTACACCTGTTACAGAAACTGAATTTGTAGTTAAAAATCTCCATTAGGAAAACTTCAGAGGCCTTCTGGTTTCTGGCCCAGCATGTAAGAAGCTGTCCACCCTAACGATAAACCAGAGGATGAACAAACTGAAAAAATCAACAGCGCTTCTTAGATCCAGAAGAGAAGGGAGGTCACAGGACCGACGGCTGCCCCTCAAACTGGAGAGGCGGGCACACAGAATCACAGCTTGCAGAAAACCACAAGCAGGGCTCTCCAAAGGAATCGGCTCTGGGCTTGGAAAACCTAATCCGTCACTGGCAAATGGCTAGAAGCTCAATGTGGGAAAGCACCAGAGTTAAAACCTCCAGGGCTGCCCGGTCCAGTGACACTCACCCCCGGGAAGCGGACCAGTTTTGCACAGCAGGTAGGGGAGAAAAATCCCCGAGTGCCCCCGGCAGGTGGGGGGGACAACGGTGTGTGGAATTTGCCAGGGTTTTTTCCGTTTTTCCTAACTCATGTCGGCCCTCGGGAGGAACCGTCTAACCGGAGACCAAGCTGCCGGTTCATAACGTGTGTTCTAACCAAGGGCGTGGACGTCAGCGCTGCCTTACCCACTCATGAAGTCCCCGAAGACGTACAGCCCGCTGAGGTTTGGTGATTCGCATCCCCGGTACACGAAGCCTCCTGTGACTGACTTGCCCACCGCGCGGCCATAGGCGAACACGGGCAGGATGTCATCTGTCCAGCAACAAGGAGAAAGAGGGGGCGTCGTGGCTAAAGACGGGGAGCTCAGAGGAGGGAGGAGGGGGCTCTTTCATGTCATTGCCTGACCGAGTGGAGAACATGTCACCTCTTTGGGAGGACAGGCAGCCGAGTAAATCACTAAAATTCCGCCATCGGCGAGGCAGCGACCTGGAAACCCACGCAAACTTTTGCCCTCCGTTGATATGGCAGATACGCAGGTTTAAGAACTCGGAAAATCGCAAGGGTCTGGAAGACGGCTTTGTAAACAGGAGCTTAACGGAGCAAGACTCGGGGAGGCCGTCCCAGGACAGGCAACCCCCCCAATGCCTTCCACCTGCCTTTCGTCTGTAGAAAAACCTTAGCCAAAGAATAAATTCAATCAGAGAAAGGAAAAAATGCAGAAGGAAAATATTATTTTGTCAAATGGGACAAAACAATAATATTTTAGTCATTAAACCAAGTCAAGCATCTTTAGTTCCTCCTCAAAGTCTACAGATAATATTCTGAGCCATATCCTCTTAGCTGTCTTATAGATAATGAAATCCCCACCCGAAGAGAAGAAATAAACCACATGATGACCAGACTGTAGCCATGCCATAAGCCGCTCCATCCTGCACAAATCCAAGAAGTGGCTTCAAGAAAATGGGTATACCCAGCTCCCATCACTTCCTGCCTACTGGACAGAGTGACTATAGAGTATAGGCTGTAACCTAGGGATTTTCTTTTCTGTGTGTATTTGTTATTTAAAAAAAAATATTTTTTTTTTAAGAAAGAAAAGAAAATGGGAACAAACTGATCCTGGAGCTGAAGATTAACTGGACTTAAAATAATCAAGGTGACACTGATCAGATCACTGCACAACCAGCAGTGGCTTGTTTTTAAGGGTTGTACTTATAGCATATGGAAGTGTCCCAGGCTAGGGGACAAATCAGAGCTGCAGCTGCCGGCCTGCACCATAACCACAGCAATGCCAGATCCGAGCTGCCTCTAAGACCTGTGCTGTAGCTCATGCCAACAGCCGATCCTTAACCCACTGAGCAAGGCTAGGGATCCAACCCGAACCCTCATGGAAACTAGTTGGGTTCTTAACCCTCTGAGCCACAGTGGAAACTCCTGAACAACCAATTTCAAGACTATTATCAGAGCAGGCTGGGCTGTCCTGCATGCAGCCCTCTCCCTCCACTTAAACACCCCCAGGATCGGCAAGGGGGGATTAGTTCTCACGAGTCCACCTTCTCCCGGGCATTGCCAGCTTCCTCAATAAAGCTGTCTTTCCTTTTCCCCAACCTTTGTCTCTCAGTATTGGGTTCTTGAGCCATGAAAAGCTGAACCAAAGTTCAGTAACAAGAGGACAAAAAAGACTAAGCAATGGTGATAAAGTCAGAAAACTGGAACTTTATGCCCATCACAGTTTCTACAGCACGCCTTGACTGTTGCTGTGTAGGGACCGTACTGGTATGGAATATCATCACTGTGGGCCGTCCCAAGTGGGGATTAATAAAAACATACAGCCACCTGCCTTCTTCTGCCAGTGGTTCAGCATTGTATGCCTGAAAATCAAGTGAGTAACTTATGTGAAACATAGGTTCCTAGTTCAATCTCATTCCCCCAATCCACGTGGGATTTAACTCATCCATGAACAAGCACTGCCCAGGGCACTGCAGGTGCCAGTGGCTGGAGGACAATCCTGAGAAGCGCCACCCCACAGGACACAAAGGCACTGGAAAAACCCGCGGGGTAACACACGCTCAGGTTTTAGTCCCCCATCTGCACGTGCAACTGGTTCTACCTGTTCCGGAAATCAGAGCTTCTCACTTACCCAAGGAGGTGTTGTGACAAAGTTTCTTGTCATAACATTCAAACCCTTCCTTTGCCCTCCAGCCATAGTTTCCGCCTTTAACAATGATGTCGATTTCTTCAAACCTGTTCTGTCCCACGTCCCCGCAGAACATCCGTCCTCGGCCCTGGCCCGTGACGGGGTCCCCTCGGTCCACGGAACAGCGCCACATGTTTCTGACCCCATAGGCGTAGATGGCAGGGTGCGCCCCCGGCTCAGAGACAAATGGATTGTCCGGGGGGACCCGGTAGCGCTCGCCACCGGAGCCTGCGCCGTTCACATCGATCCTTAGCACTTTCCCCAGCAGGGAGCTTCTGAAAGGAAGAAGGCCAAGAGACAGGGACAGAGGAAATATGCAGAAGGGGGACTGCTGGGTCACGTGCTAGGTCTATGTTTAATCTGGGGGAGACTCTCCACAGCATTTTCCATGGAAGCTGTGCACCGTATATTTTTCATTCCCCCCGAAAGTATGCAGAGCTTCAGATTTCTCCACACCCTGCCAACACCGGCCCTTCATCTGTTTTCTGGGATGCCCACCCTAACAAGGGTGAGGAGATATCTCACTGCGGTTTCCATTTGCATCTCCCTGATGACTACGGACACGGGGCATCTTTTCATGCACCTGTTAGCCATCCGTATGCAAGGTGAGTTAGTTCTAGAGAAGTCTGCCAGCCAATATTTTCCCTACAATTTACAATACTCCACGGTACGCTTAAAAATGTTAAGGGGGTGGATCTCATGTTAAGTATTCTAAATAAAACAAAGCAGCATAGGACTGGAGGAAATGGCTCAGGGGAGCCTACTTATGGCTAATCTCAAGTGACAACCAGGAAAATCGTGGGAGACGTGACACATTATCTATCCATCCATCTGCCTGCCTACCTACCTCACTGGTCTACGTATCCGTCTAGGGCTAAGACCTCCCAGTTTTCAGCTCAAAGACAACTACTAACAAAACATGATGCAGTCGCGGTCCATGTGACACTGAGCAAATTGCAGCTTCGATTTTTTTCAGTTTTTACAATGGGACGGTTTCTCTCAGGTTTGGTCTAATAGTGTGAATTTCTTAAAGGAGGTGGTTCTATTCTTCATCCAGTCAAATGGTCAGTAAAAGAGACAGCGGCTTTTGAGACACTCTGCAGTGACTGTGGTCTGTGAACTGAGCTCCCCCATCAGGAACGCGGGGAGAGAGCGACACTACCTGCCGTCTGGTGGTGACGTCAGCGTCAAACGAGTCACTGTGTACACAGCATGTAACACAATTCCTGACATAAGTCAGCATTCCGCAAATGTGAGTTCTTTATTATCTTCAACCCCAGTATCTTAATTACTGGGAAGATGGGAGCCACGTGCTTGCTGGGCCCAAAGGGCAGGGGGGTCGCGTGACCTTTCTCCCGCACAGTCTTGTGGGCTCCGGCTCCAGACTATCCGGGTTTGAATCCCAGTCCCTCCGCTCCCTCCCCGTGTGACCTTGGAGAAAGGGCTTTGCTCCTTTCTGCCTCTACTTTCCTGGCTGTGAAATGGCTCTCCTAACACCTACACCTCATGGGATCCATTCGCTCCGAGTGTCTTTCTGGCGGGATCACCAGCGCCAGGCACTCCTCGAGGTGCAGGGATACGGCAATTAAGAAAGCAGATGAAAATTCCTGCCCCTGTGGTTGCCAGAAGTACGTATTCTCAAATACACTTAAGGCGTTTGGAACAGCACCGCACACAAAATAGGCATCCAGTGCACGTGAGCGCTTATTAACTAACCTCCCACGTGTTTCCGGGGCCTGGCACAGTGCCTGGAACACAGTGACCAATAACATCACGGCGCTGAATTGAACCGAATGGTCGAATCTCGGAGCAGTAAGGACACCCTGCTAGTTCATACTTTAACGACTCTGAAGTCACCTCTACCTGGCTCTCTGAGAGCTACCTTGAGTCTCCATACTATTGATTTACCAAAAGACACTGGGCCTGAAACGTGAAGGCCGGAAAACCGAGCATTCTTCCCATTGTCTCAACAGGCGGCGGCGTCCTGCGCGATAAGTGATCTGGGTTTGGCCCTGTGCAGATTTCATCTCAGCAAAAAAACCGAAACATGACACCAGGGGCTCACCCTCAAGGGACAGGGGCCCAGCCTCCGCCCAGCTTACTTGTTCTGAGCATTTCCAAACTTGCCGAAGGGGTCCCCAGCCTGCCCTCCGTCCCCGGTGAAAACGTACATATAGCCGTCCAGGCCAAAAAGAAGCTGCCCGCCGTTGTGATTGGAGGCCGGCTCGTCTATCTCCAAGATGACCCTGAAGGAGAAGGAACCAGCTCTGAGGCGAGCCGACACCGCGTCCCTTGAGAGATCCAGAATGACTGGTTCCAGCCAGCCAGGACCTGCTTCAGAGTTTCCAGGGACCACAAAGCAGGGAGCCTGGGGCTCCGGGACACCCCTGGCTTCAGAGAAGGACTCCTTCATGGTTCATTTTTCTTTCAGAGCCTGACTTCATGAGCTGTAGACCCAGCAGGGTAACAAGCATTCTTTCTGGGGTGCGGCCCTACTCTCTGCCCTGCCAGGACCCTCAGCTCCTTCCTCTGGGCAGCCTAGGGTTGGTCCATCACTCTTCACATTCTTTTCTGTCCATATGGGAAGGGAGAGATAAAGCAGAAAGGACAAGGAACAAAGGCAGAATGGGAGTGCCCTTCGTGGCTCAGCCCGACTAGGATCCATCAGGATGCAGGTTCGATCCCTGGCCCCGCTCAGTGGGTTAAGGATCCGGCGTTGCCATGAGCCGTGGTGTAGGCTGGCAGCTACAGCTCTGATTCAACCCTTAACTGAGGAACTTCCATATGCTGCAGGTGCAGCCATACAATGAATGAATGAATGAATAAAATAATTCCCCAGGCCCTTATGGCTTCTAGCCTTTGCTTATGCTCTATAAAACCAAGCAAGCCTGACTCTAGTTACCTGAGAGCAAATGCCCAGGCCCATGAAGACCACACACTCAGGAAGCTGAGGGTTCATCTCATTAACCAGCAATGGCTCCTCTGGCATCCTTACAAACTAGCAGCTCTAAAACCAGTAAAGTCCCCATGTCATCTCACAGGGCTCACTGGCGCATTCCAGAACCCAGGACTCGGTGGCAGGTTCTCGTGTGTGAAACTCACCTCTCCGATTTGGGATCAGCTCTGTTGCGATCGGCGCGGGAAACCTTCATCTCACTAATCCGGATCTTTTCTGCGTTCTTCCTGCCCAGGCACGAATAGTAAACGTAGAACTTGCGGTTGTGGCGGAAGCGGGGGTGAAAAGCCAGCCCCAGGAAGCCCCTCTCGTCCCCAATCCACGGGGTGGTCAGCACGCCGCTCCTGAGGTCCAGGAAGGGCTGTTCCAGGCGACTCCCGTCGGGCAGATAGACCCACACGACGCCCACCTGCTCGGCCACGAAGAGGCGGTGGGTGCCGTCGCCCGCGTGGACCATGGACACCGGGTTCCTCAGCCCGTTGGCCACCTCGGCCAGGCAGAGCTGCAGGCAGCCGCGAGGGCCCTGGGCCGCCGCCCCCAGCTGGCGGTGGAGGCGGCGGCGCCTCAGGACGTCGGGGAAGCAGTAGTCCGGGTCCGGGAGGCTGAGCCGGTGGCAGAAGCGGGCGCCGCCGTCGTTCCGGCGGCCGGTCAGCAGCGAGACGGCGCGGCGGCAGCGGGAGCGGAAGGCGGAGCAGTAGTCGGGGCAGAGCCCGGGAAGGCTGCGGAGCGGCGTCCGCGGGTTCTCGGCGCCGTACAGGTGCGCCGCGTAGGGCGAGCACTCCTGGGAAGGGGGACACGCTTAGCTCCCGTGGCGGGGGTCCGGCCACCGGGGGGCCGGGGCCGGTTTAGGAGCAAAAGAGGGAGGAAAGATCTGGAAGGGGCCAGGCTTCTGGAGTTCCTATGACCAGCTAAAGCTCTTTTCTGGGACCCAAACTGTCTACCCAGTAAGCTCCTGGAAGGCAGACGGGGGTGGGGGGTGGGGTGTCTTTTTCACTATGTTATCTCTAGTATTTTAACCTAGTTCTTGACATATAAGGTTTTTTAAGTGCTAAATTTTTTTCTTATAAAAAAGGTATGAGTGCCTCCATCTTTTATCAGAAATGCTGCATCTGTAAGATTTTATTTCTTTATGCAACTCTGAAGCCATGTGGCAAAGGTTTTACATTTGTTGGATCTCAGTGCTGGATACATAGTGTTAATTATTTAATTTTCTGTGCTTTTCTATATGTTCAAAATATTATATAATTTCGAAACGAAACTGGAGTTCCCTGGCGGCCTAGCAGTTAAGGATCCGATGTTGTCAGGTCACTACTGTGGTTTGGGTCAGTGCTGTGATTTCCGTTTGTTTCCTGGCCCTGCAACTTCTGCAGGTGCGGCCAAAATAAACAAATAAATGAACAGCAAGGTCTCCTTCCCAGAGATTAGGCATCTTATTTATAAAAAATACTGAAGTGTTCAATATACACAAAGCAGCATGTTCAGAGATACACAAGTCTAAACTGTGGCCACAGGGCCCGCAACCGCTCTTCACAAACATGCAGACTGTGAACAAACACGTTATCTGCTGCTCTGGCCTCCCTAAGCCACGGCATTTTCTAAGAGGAAAACAGAACATTGTGGGCAGACAACCAGCTCTGCGTAGTGAGGAAAGACAGAGGCAACTGAGATCAGAAAAGTAAGACCAGTTTAAGGGGGTAATTTGGGGCCATGGAGCAGAGCAGGGCCCGCAGGCCCAGACCCGCCCGGGGCCGTCTCATTCACATCTGTCCTCTCCTCACTTAACTGAGGGGCCGGTGGCTGTTTCCCAGATGTATCTGAGCTCCTGTTCTATGTCCATCCTGACTGCAGATCATGGACCAAGCTCTGGTTATTGGGAAGAACAGAAGGAAGAACCCGGAGACCCACAGCACCTCGCCCGGGCTGGCTGTTTCCCTTTGGGGTCCCTGTCAGAGCTGCTGACGGGAAACCAGAGGAACTGCTGAGTCTCACCTGACGGCCTGTCCACCTCTGGGGAGGGGGAAGAAGAGAGACAAGAGACAGAAATAAAGATAAATACCAGGGGAGAGAGGATGGCTGTGGCCAGATCATCACCATGGCAACCTCACATGCAGCAATTTAGGGTTTGCACAAGTGCCTCACCTCAGCTCAGTAAGAGCCTTCCTCCGTCTTAGAGAACCAAGGCCCAAGAAGGGTCCCCACCACGTGCCAGGCTCTGACCTCGGCCCTGGGGCTGCGACAGTGAGCAAGACGCACAAAGGGTCTGTTCTAACGGAGCTTGCATTTGCCCCAGCTCGGGGAACCATCAGAGATGTGCCAGGGCCTGGTGTGATCAGAAGGGCACAAGGAGTTCCCGCTGTAGCACGACGGGATCAGCAGCATCTCTGCAGCACTGGGATGCAGGTTGGATCCCCAGTCCAGCACAGCGGGTTGAGAATCCAGCATTGCCCCAGCTGCGGCATAGGTCATAGCTGCAGCTCAGATCTGATCCCTGGCCCAGGAACTCCATATGCCTCGGGGAAGTCAAAAAAGAAAAACAAAATCAAAAGGATCCGAGGCTTGGCGCCTCGGCCTCTGGCTTTGGGCCCGGCACTCTCACTCTCACTAAGTCCTTTAAAACTCCTGATCCCTCATCAGTAAAATGGAGGTCACAGTAGTTCATTCTGTGCTTCCCGCAGAATCACCACAGGGAACACACCACACGCATGGGGGAAGAAAGAGGGAGAAGAAATTAAAACTGGGACGTTTAATAAATAGAAACATGTAGGTGATGCTTGAGCCTCAAATTTGGGCAACAGGAGAGTTGCTGAATTTGGCTTTTGAAACCTCACTCCCAAGGCAAGAGGGAGAGAGGAAATACCTAATCTGTGGATAGCGCAGAAATTAAGAGTCTGGGTGTTGCTCACAAGAGCCCAGCTTCTGCCCAAATAGTTATGCAGAGTTAAATCTCCAGGAGGAAGCCTAGGGCAGAGGAGAGGACGGCAGGGGGCCGTCTGTCCCAGGTGGCCAGCTTCTGTGCCAGACTCTGCCGTGTTCCCTGCACGGGGAGTGGGGTGGCCAGTTGGCTGGAGGGGCTGGAGGGGCTGGAGGGGACAGGAAGGGGCTGGAGGGGCTTGGTGGCACCCTTTGGAGCTGGCTCCCTTGCTTGCCCACAGGGTTCAGGGTTCGGCTCAGGCCCACCTGGCAAAGGATGTCTTTAATGTAGCGGCCGCACAGCTCGAGGCCCTTCCGGTCCAAGTAGCCGGTGATGTCCCGGTACCGGGCAGCGATGCGCTGGTCCTGGCGACGCTCGCAGCAGCCGAAGGACTCGTAGCCGGAGCAAAACTCCAGGTGCTGGAGGGGCCGGAAGGGGGGCCCGTAATCCAGACACTGGGGGTGTCCCTGGAGCGAGCCCGCCCGGCCCAGCACGAGTGCCACGCAGAGGCAGAAAATCCGAGAAGAGGGAAGGAGCCCGGGGCCCCGCGGGCTCGGCGCGGCCCGGGGAGTGGCGAGCATCTCGGGCGGGAGCGGGGCCGCGCCGCCGGGCTGGCTTCCTGCCCTGCGCTGCTTCCCTGCTCCGCTGCTGGCGTTTCCCCTGCTTCCCGTCCCTCCTCTCACCGGCTTCGCCGAGGTGGCTTCTGAGCCGTGTCCCGGGGGCCGGGGAGCTGGCTCTTGCGAAAGCGCTGAAAGGTGTCCCTGTCCCCTCCAGTGGCCTCAAAGGAAGCCGGCACAAAGCCCGCCCCGAGTGCTGGGCTGCGGGCGCCGGGCGGGAGGTGCGATGCTGTCCGCGGGGCGAAGCATGTGTGCGTGGGGCCGGGGCGGGGCAAGAAGTTCACACTTTGTTGACTGTTCCTCCACCCCTCCGCGGGTGACCAGCCCAGAGCCCAGGCAGCAGCGCTGTGGGCACGCGGGACGCCGCCCCCTTGTGCATCTGGCAAGACGGAGGGGAGCGCGGGCGCTGCGGTTCCCGTCGGAAAAGGTGCCTGTCCTGAGGGTTAGGTGGAAGGGACATCTCAGGAACAGCGAGGAGCCGGTAAAGATCATTTTGAGATGCATGGAAACATCCACCCCAGTGTTGGGTGAAAGGCACTCACAGTGTCCTAGGCACTTGAGCCTTAAAATCTAACAGGGAGTTCGGTTACGGCCCAGCGGGTTAAGGAGCCGATACAGTCTCTGTGAGGTTGCGGATTCGATCCCTGGCCTCGCTCAGTGGGTTAAGGATCCATCGTTGCGGAAAGCTGCAGCATAGCTCGTGGATGCGGCTCGGATCCTGCGTGGCTGTGGCTGTGGTGCAGGCTGGCAGCTCTGGCGCTGACTGGACCCCGAGCCTGGGAACCTCCATATGCTGCAGGTGCAGCGGGAAAAAGAGAAAAAATATTTTAAAAACCTAATAAGCAAAAAGTTATAGAAAAAGATCAGATTTGTGGTTACCAGGGGCGGTGGGGCCTTGGAGGAAGGCAGTTGAAAGTACAACCTTCCTCTTTAGGTTATATTATGTTAACAAGATGAATAAGAACTGGGGATATAATGTCCACATGATAAACACAATTCACACGCTGTCTGTTACTTATGAAGGTTGTTAGGAGTCCTCATCACAGGGAAAAGCACTTTTTTCTCTTTATTTAGTTTTGGTCTCTACGTAGAGGATGGACGGTCACTAAACGTACTGTGATCATCATCTCATGATGTGTGTACATCCACTCATTACGCTGCACACCTGAAACTTATCCAGGGCTGTAACTCGGTAGAACTGGGGTGGGGGTGGGAGAGGAGACAGTGATGGAGGAGGAGGGAATGGGGTCTACTGAAAACGGCGAGTCAACAGGACTATTTGGGACAGTTCCATCCGGAAGCAGAGAACATCTGCATTCTTTATTTTTTCTTTTCTTTTTTTGGTCTTTTTAGGGCCGCACCTGCGGCATATGGAAGTTCCCAAGCTAGGGGTCGAATCAGAGCGGCAGCTGCCGGCCTACACCGCAGCCAGAGCAACACCAGATCCAAGCTGCGACTGTGACCTACAACACAGCCACAGCAACACAGGATCTGAGCTGCATCCATGATCTATGATGCAACTTTCCACAACGCCGGATCCTTAACCCACTGAGCAGGGCCAGGATCGAACCTGCATCTTTATGGATGCCAGTCAGGTTCGTAACCCGCTGAGACACATGGGAACTCTTGGGTTCCTTATTTTTTGCCAAATCAGTGCCTTCTTTGGGGGCAGCCCCCCTCGCTTAGCGTCTGTTACTTAGTATTGAAGAATATGCTAGTATGTGTTTTGCTCAGCACATGTCCCCTGCACAGAATGGGCCTTTGATAAATATTTCTTGAATGAGCAACGAAGGACACAGAATCCCAAACTCACACAGCCCCAAACCCAAACGGAGGCATAAACAGGGGCTCGGCCAGCAGGGGACATTGGGCACCTGAGCCCAGTTTCCTTTTGGGATTTTCCACGGTTTGACTCCTTGGAAATTTCCTCACTGACAAAATGCGCCCTTTGAAATGCAAATGAAGTCAAAGATTCTTCTGGGGGCCCACAGCTGCTGCACCCAGCTCTCCCCTCTCCAGTGCCCACCGCCTTTGCCCTAGAAGGGTGGTCAAGTCTCCGTCCAGCCAAGTCTGTAGCATTTAAGACACAACAACATTTTCACAACTAAGGAAGGAGTCGTTAGAAGGATCTCCAACACAGGCCGCTCTCCTGTCAGTGCTGGGCAGCATCGCACCTCGCTGAGTGTCGATTTTTAAAAGGTAACCCGGGAGTTCCCTCTGCAGCTCAAGGGGATCTGTGGTGTCTCAGGACGGAGGTTTGTTCCCTGGCCCAGCACACTGGGCTAAGGATCCAGCGTTGCTGCACAGCCGCTCAGGTCTGATCCCTGGCCCCGGAGCTCCGTATGCCACTAGGCAGCCCACAAAATAAACAAAACTAAACAAGAAACAGAACATGGCATCCGTCAGTCACTGGTGACTATACAGAATCCAAGGGGTTGTTTGCTTAAGGGCCGGATGACGTCACGGCTCTGGAAGCCTCGGGCAGGAGGAGCCACCCTTGGACTAACTTCGGGCAGTGACACTCCAGCACCGGGGTCTCCTCAGAAAGGGGCGACCCTCTACCCTGCAGGTGTGAGTTGGAGCGTGTCCTCTGGCTCCCAGCAGGACCCGAGAGTAGTTGATTCTTTGTGACGCTTACATCTGCTTTCCTTTCGCCGTGGACTAAAACAGCCCAGAGGAATGTCTTTTTGGAAAAGAATTCCACACGATTCTGTTTATAGAACTACAGCTCAGCATTAAAAAGAATAGACAGTCTTCCTACCTGCCGTAGACATGTAAGTTCTCGTCAGATGGCAGAGTTTGGGGCAGTGATGGCAAAATTAGCAGTGAGACGTCAGCAAGCAGGTCCCATCAGACGCAATGGTGGCATGAATTTCCAATTATTAAAATACATAACATTTCAGATGGGACTACGTTAATACTTTAGAAATAATACAATACATGCGATTATATGATCACTATGCAGTAATTGATTTTATAATAGATGTCTCTGTGTCAATTCAGTACATATTATTACTGTGTGCAAAGCATGACGCTGGAAGAATGTTTAACAGAAAACTGATGTTTAAAACAAATCCTCAAGAAGTTTATGCTCTGAGAGGAGAGATCAAAATAAGTGTCTCCCTTTGTGGCACAGCGGTAACAAACCTGACTAGTATCCATGAGGATGCGGGTTCGATCTCTGGCCTGGCTCAGTGGGTTCAGGATAGCGCGTTGCTGTGGCTGTGGTGCAGGCCGGCAGCTGCAGCTCCGATCTGACCTCTAGCCTGGGAGCCTCCATATGCCTCGGAACTTCCAAATAATACAAGGCAGATTTTAGATAATAAAGGAGGAACAAAGTGCCATTGGATTCCAAGGAAGGAGATGATATCAGGCTGGAGGGAATGAAGAGAACCCTAATGACGGCAACGCCAGATCCTTAACCCACTGAGTGGGGCCAGGGATCAAACCTACATCTTCATGGACACTATTCGGAACTCCCAAATTTTAACTGTTAAGTGAACGTAGGAGACAAAACTGGAACCCACTCCATATGTGAACTCACTTAGCTCTCATTTTTGAAGCAAACATGTTATTTTTTTAAAAATCACTGTATTAGTTTGCCAGGACTGCTGTTAACAAAGTACCACTAACTGGGTGCCGAAAGCAGACGTATCTCACAGTTCTGGAAGGTGGAAGTCAGATTAGGTGGGTTCCTTCAGAATCGGGTCCACGGCCCGGCTTTTCTGTTTGGCCAGCAGCGTGTTGCATCCCTCAGCTTGCAGACATATCCTCCCAGGTTCTTTGTGCTCACTGGGCCCTCTCCCTGTGGGCATGGGTGCCCACGGCCGCCTTTATTATAAAGACCAGTCATGGTAGATTAGGGCTTACCTTCGTGATCTCGTTTTAACTTGATTACCTCTGTAAAGGCCCTATTTCCCAATAAAGTCACATTCTGAGGTATCGGGGATTAGGATTTCCATAAATCTTTCTGGGGATCTGCAATTCAACTCATGGCAGTCACACACACACAGTTTCCTATGTGAAGGGCCTTTTTAAAATGATGCTGAAAGTTTAAGAGGGGTGTTTATCCCAAAACCAGGTCTTGGAATAAAATGGAAAAAATATAAAACGTTCTCGCTCAGTGACCTTTCATATAGTTTTCGGACTTCTCTGGCTTCTCTTGGTCTGAAGATGAGCAGGCGTGTCTGAGCTCAGGGAAAGTACTGACAGCTCTTCTCATCTGTATTACGCTCTATAGTCTGCAAAGCAGTCTCTCCCACTTCATCCCATGCGACCGCCACAGAACTCTACTAGCGAAGCAGGGTACATACTCCATTTGCAAAGTATAGACAAGAGAGGTTCCATGAAATGGCTGGGGTCATGCTTTAGGTGAAAGAAGAGGCTATAACATTTAGGTGTTCTGGATTACAGCCCAGATATTTTCATTTCATCACGATGTATAAAAAAAAATTTTGGAAGAAAGTATAGCGATCAATTGTACTGGTCTCCGTTCTATAGGTAGGGAAACCATGAAAGCTTAAGATAAACCCAGGTTTCAGACCTAACAGTCTCCCGGGCTTCCACTTGGCAGAAATCCACCAAGTAGCACAACCACACTCAGTCAATAACGTCCATAAATTTTCATTCAGTTCTATCAATATTTCAGACACCAGAAATTGTTAGGTGTTGGCAATATGGAAATGATTAAGCCTAGAAAAGACTTTTGAGACAGATGTACAAAGATCACTGAACGAGGCTGACAGGAAGGTGACGGGCCCCTGCTCGCCGGCTCCGGCTCTGCCGCCGATGCACACGGCTCAGCTGGGAGGCGGTTCAGACAGCGCAGGCCGAGCGTGAGCTTTAGAGCCACACCGACGGTTCAGGCCTGGTGCCAGCACCCTCCAGCTGTGACCTCGGGCAAGTTCCTTATTTCTGAGGACCCTGCTGCCTTTCTTGGTAAGAAAGGGTAATTCATAGGATTGTGGTGATAATGTGAGGAAATATAAGGCCCAAAGTACTTAACAAACTTTAGCCTTTATTTTTCACACAACTGGCTTCAATTTTAGCAGGGCTTTCTGGTTTTTTTTTTAGGGCTGCAGGTACAGCACATGGAAGTTCCCAGGCTAGGGGTCGAATCAGAGCTACAGCTACAGCCAGCCACAAGAATGCTGGATCTAAACCACATCTGTGACCTACACCACAGCTTGTGGCAACGCCTGATCCTTAATCCACTCAGCGGGGCCAGGGATCAAAACCGCATCCTCATAGATAACAGTCAGGCTCTTAACCTGCTGAGCCACCACAGGAACTCCAGTGGGCTTTTTCACCATTAATTCGCACTGCTCTTATTGCATAATTAGATATATTTGATATAAAAGTTCTCGGAACTATGCTTTGTGTGGAAACCAAGCATCGTATGTACTCATTTCTCTGGCATTCTCACTTCCACTAGAGATCATGAGAATTCATAACCCACTAAACAGCTTTTGACTAAAGGTTTTAGGGAGTAGGTGCCTGGATGAGCTTGGTCTACGCTTTGAGGTTTTGTCCACATGCTCCGGGAGTTCCAGCCCTCTAAGTGCATCTTACACAGAACTTACAACCTACACGGAGTCCCGGTGTTGCTACTACATGGAGCTCTGTACCACCGACCACCGGCTCTCAGGGCGAAGCCAGCCTTGCTCGCTGGCCGACTTCGCTCGTTTTCCTTTGATTCCGTGGGGCACCAACTTGTTTCACACGTTAGGAGGTCGTGCAGTTATCTGCTGATAGTCATTTATGTACTAAGTATAAAACATCAAATTAAATTACTGACCAGGCATAATTTGTCCAATTTTCTCACAGAGGGCAGGAACATAAGCTAATGGGAAAAATGCATGGTTTGCCGTCTTAATACCGGACTCGTTCTGAAGTTAGGGAGCCTTCATGGAACTCAAATGCTACTTACCCGGCCAGCAAGCGTGTTCGAGCCCACACAGTTCTGAAGAGCAGTTACTCCACCAGCTCCCACAACGTGTTACAAAAACTCGGCCTATATTCCAGGAGGGCTGTTTTGGCTTCTGAGCAAAGCGTCCCCACTGGGCTTCCTCTGTGGCCCCGGGGCTGCAGCCTGGTGGTCAGGGGAAAGGAGAGGGACTTGGGTTCTGGAGCACGGCTCAGACCGCCGCACCCGGCAAACAAACAGAGCTGAGGCCCTTTAAAGTGAGGCCAGTGCCAGCTGGAAGCAGCCAGGCCCTCTGTCCTCCGTCCCAAATGAGTCCCCTCCACTCAGAGGCACCTCTGCCGAGGGGGCACACCCCTGAGCTGCCACGCCTTCTAAACAAGAGAGAAAGAGGAGGAGTCTTTTACTAAATCCTGTTTCCAAAATTCCTCATCAGAGCTCGTCACCAGTATTACTCCTCGTGGTGGTATACCCAATGTGGATCGCTGAGCACCTCAAAGAATATAAATTCATTTAACAGAACCACAAGTTATATTTTATTACGCAATTACCATAGGCAAGTTATCTGCAAACAGCAATAACCGCTATAGCACTGTACTCTGATTAAACAAAAATATTTTTACTTGAAGATATTCCTTAATAAATATTACACTTAACAGTACAAAAGGAAAAATACTTATTTACAAAGAGCAGAGGCAGTGAGACTCTCTATAACTGACAGTAAAATATTAAAAAAAAATATCACTTTCGCAGCCAAAAAAGTACCTTCTTAAAATACCAAATAAATACATTTAAAACTATAAACTGAATTACTACTCTGTAGCTAATCTGAAATAACTAAAATTCAGAGTCCTGGATTTACAATGCTGTATTTTTTCACTGATTTCTTTATCTGCTTAAATTTCTTCTTTAAGACTTGATGGTCTTGTTTCGAAATGTACCGAAAATATCTGTAACCTAAAAAACAAGGCAAAATAAACAAAAACTTTAATACTTATCAAATTCTTCAAGCACACTGTCTGCCTTTTCAAAATTCTGCTTCGACTCAGGCGGACTGATGATCACGGCGAGAGGCAACGGTGCTCTCCGCACAGTGTCCAGCTCGCGCTCAGCGCCGTCACCGAGGCAACGTACCGCTTCCTCCGTACAAAACCATTCCTGACCCATCACAATTAAAGCATGTACTTCAAGCTCATTTTCCACCTTCCCTCCCAACCTCAGTTAAGGGTTGTGCAAGTATCACATATATGCACGTATTAAATAACGCCTTCTCCAGAAACAAATCACTACAGCTTCCTTCTCAGTGATAATCTGGTAGAAAAGCCAAAGAGCCATCGACACAACAAGGAAGCGAAAAATTAGAATAAAGAAACCATTGGTTAGGAGAGATCAAAAGCTGTCTGGTCCTTCCTCTCATACTGATGGTGGGAAAGTCGCTTGGTGCGGCCACGATGGAAAAGAGTACGGTGCTTCCTCAACAAAACTGAAAACAGAACTACCACATGGCCCAGCAACCTGCCTGCTAGGCACACATCCACAGAAAACTAATTAGAAAAGACACGTGCAACCGCTATGCTCACTGCAGCACACGTACAACAGCCAAGACATGGAAGCAACCTAATGTCCATCAACAGAGGACTGGACAAAGATGATGTGGTACCTGTCTATACACAACTGAATACTACTCAGCCATAAAAAAGGAGAAAACAATGCCATTTGCAGCAGCATGAATGGACCTAGAGATTCTCATACTAAGTGAAGTAAGACAGAGAAAGACAAATACCGTATGACAGCACTTACATGTGATATCTAAAATATGGCACGAATGACTCTATCTATGAAACAGAAAACAGACACAGAGAACAGACTCGTGCTTGCAAAAGAGGGCAAGTGGGAGAGGGATGGATGGGGAGTCTGGGACCAGCAGATGCAAACTGTTCTGTTACACGGCACAGGGACCTGTATTCAGTATCCTGTGACAGATAAACCACAGTGGAAAAGTACATGAAAAAACACATAAACGTGTAATGGAATCACTGCACAGCAGAAAGTAACACAGCACTGTAGATCAACTACACTTCAAAAAAACAAATCTAAAAATGCTATTCCTCGATGGTGACCACGCAGCTCTGCCAAAGGTGCTCAGCAGAAGTTCTACCTGCTTCGCAGAGTCTTACAAGGCGGGGGCGGGGGGTGTCACTAGCTAAATATTTCAGAGGTATGAACCAAATATCTGTAAGGAAAACATAAGCTGGATGTCGTGCGAGACTATGTATGACCAACGAGACCATGTATCACATTACGGAAAATCCCAGCTCACCTTGTGCATATAGTCACCTTCTCTGGGGAAACTGCCAGGACAGACACTGTCTGGAGTAATAATTCTATTATCCTTGAAAACAGTATGCCAGAATCGCTCAGTTTTTGTTTTGTTTTGTTTTTGGCCTTTTCAGGGCTGCACCTGCAGCATATGGAGGTTCCCAAGCTAGGGGTCAAATTGGAGCTGTAGCCGCAGGCCCACACTACAGCCATAGCAATGCCAGATCCAAGCCATGTCTGTGACCCACACCACAGCTCACGGCAATGCCGGATCCTTAGCCCACTGAGCGAGGCCAGGGATCAAACCTGCGTCCTCACGAATGCTGATCAGATGTGCTCTTGCTGAGCCCCGACGGGAACTCCCAGAATCACTAACATTTTATCGGCTGGGAAGCAGTGGGGTGTGAGGTGTTAATAACAAAAATACCATCATGATGTAATTTGTGTTGCTAAACACACCCACCCCTTTAGCGTGAACACAATGCCTGTGCGCAGATCTCCGTCTTTATCTAGAATACAGAAAGCTGAGAGGAACTCTGCTCCCACCCGAACATGGAGAAAAAGCCAAATGAACCACAACCTCCTAACTGGAAGCTCACTGGACTGAAGGGCGGCCAGGCAGCCTGAGCACAAGAGGAAGGCCCCCCGCAAGGAGAAAAGGGCCCGGCTCGCCCCGAGCAGAGCGTGGGACCAGGGGCAGCCCCCAGGTCCCACGCCAGCCAGAGCCCAGGCTGCCCACGGCTGGGGATGCGAACCCCAGGACATGAGGAGGGAAACCAGACCAAGAACCAAACCGGCTCAAAGCCACATAAACACCCTGGAAGAGGAGCTGTGCCCGCGAGCAGGCAGCCCGTGCGTGCTATTTATTTGCACAATAAATAGGGTTTATGAGGCACCTGGCTGTGACCTCTGGCGACACTCACCGCAGCAACCCTGAACGCCAACAGGGCCGATGGCACACGGGAGGTTCCCAGAGGCCGTGTGACCCAAGTGACCCGGGCAGTAAGAGACCGTCGTCAGAGCCTCCTCAAACACAGGCACCTTCAGATTTCTGGACTAGAAAGCTCTCCACTCAGGAATCAGTCCAAACCGCATTTCCATTTCTTGTCATCAATACATTAGAAATTTTATTTCCTTTATTTTTCTTTTTTTGGATGCCCCACAGCATATGGAGTTCCGGGACCAGGGATCAGCTCTGAGCTGCAGTTGTGACCTAGATCCCAGCTGTGGCAACGCTGGGTCTTTAACCGACTGTGCAGGCAGGGGGTCGAACCTGCGTCCCAGCGCTCTGAGACACTGCTGACCCTGCCACACCAGTGGGAACTCCGAGAGAAATTTTAAAACCATCTCTATGTTTATGAATCCCTTTCCTCCCACAAAACCAGCAATTTACTCATCTTAGTAACCATCTTAAACATTCGCGGAGATACTGATCCCAGATTAATACAAGTCAGAGCTAACCCGGCCTGAAGACTCTTTCCAGAATACTCTCAACTCCCAGGCCAGCCTGCCTGCTTGTGGCCAGTGTGAGGTTCACTCTCTCCATCTCTGGAACATTCTATGGTGCCTCATTTCGGTACTGGCTACCTTTCCAGATTTCAGTACAAAGCAGTCAAGACATTCCCTCCAAAAAGATCAATTTTTTTTAAAGAGAAATTTAAAAAGTTAATAGGTTTGTTTTTTTTTTCCCCTTAAGGGAAGAATGTGCCTCATCCTTACAGGCAGAGGCGAGTAAGTGTGATGTAAAGATACCGCTAAAAATGCAGTCAATACAGAATATTTTTCTATTTCCAATAAAGTAAACAATCTCAGTAAACTTTCTCTACAGCAGGCCAAATGGTCATTTCTTGTTTTTTGTTTTTGAGTTTCCCTATTTATTTTTAATAATGATTTTTATTTTTTCCATTATCGCTGGTTTAAAGTGCGGTCATTTCCTGTGAAAAGAGTCATTCTTTGCCTTAATGGTCCCTAAAGATACGCAAGTTAGAGCATAAAAGCCAATGACAATCAACAATACGAAACCCCTGCTTCTGAGAACAGACTTGTGGTTGCCAAGGGGTGGGGGGGGAGTGGGATAGTCGGGAGTTTGGGGTTAGAAGATGCAAACTATGACAATTAGAGTGGTTAAGCAATGCGGTCCTGCTGCACAGCACAGGGAACTCTGGCCAGTCTCCTGGGACAGACCGTGACGGAGGACAGTGTAAGAGAGGGAACGTGTGTGTGTGTGTGACCGGGTCACTTTGCTGTACACCAGAAATTTGCACAACACTTTAAGTCAACTATAATTAAAAATACTAATAATGAAATCGCTGTTTCTAATCCATAGAAACCTCAAAAAAAAAGAGCACCTGGTCTGCAACTCGGGGTTCATTTTCCTGTTCATCAGTTACTTCTTCAGCGTCAATGGTCGCACTGTAGTTTCAAAGTTGCCTGAAAGCCATGCCTAGACTAAAAAAAAAAAAAAAAAAGAAAAGAAACACCTACTTTTTCCTAAGAGCAT
This sequence comes from Catagonus wagneri, assembly GCA_004024745.2. NCBI lineage: Eukaryota > Metazoa > Chordata > Mammalia > Artiodactyla > Tayassuidae > Catagonus > Catagonus wagneri. The sequence goes on from PVHT020000061.1 coordinate 13,697,861, forward strand.
CCCAGCTACCAGAGCCTTCTCACAAGCCAAAGCTTTGTCATCCTTCCAATCATTTTTTGCCCAAAAATAGCTGAAGTGAAAGCCTGGCCACCAGTTTTTCCTGGAGTTCCACTGTTCTTGAACCCAGGCAAGATGACTCCTGGAAAAGAAAAATGTCAAAAGGGAAGGTCAGGGATGGAGACAGAATCCAAACTTACGTCCAGTCAGTGGAAAGATGACAAGGAGGCTATTTCCAGACTCGCTGTGGCCATGGCAGAGCCACGTGAGAGCAAGTCCCTTTCTGTCCTGAGCCCCACGTCCCACCTTCCCACTTAAAAAGGGCTCAGTTCCGCAGAGCATGCTGGCTAACAGCACAGACTCTGAAGTCCAAACATCAGATCTTCCGTTTACTACCTATGTGAGCCTGGAAAAGTTGCTTAACCTCTCTGAGCCTTAACTTCCTTGAGGATACTTAATGGTGCCCATCTCATGGCACTGTCACTGTTATGATTTTTGCTTTTTAGGGCCGCACCCTTGGCATATGGAGGTCCCCAGGCTAGGGGTCGAATCGGAGCTGTAGCCACTGGCCTACACCACAGCCACACCAGATCCAAGCTGCATCTGCGACCTACGCCACAGCTCATGGCAATGCTAGATCCTTAACACACTGAGTGAGGTCAGGGATTGAACCCACATCCTCATGGATCCTAGTCAGGTTTGTTAACCGCTGAGCCACGAAGGGAACTCCCTCATAGCACCATTATTAAGATTAAACCGGCCCAGAGAATAGCAGGTGTCATATAAACCTCTGCATGCTGTCTGGTACACAGTAAATGCTTAATAAATGACAGTTATTACTATTTATTATTTAAAAGTTACTTTAAAACCTTAAATTATATGCTACAAAGAAATACCATCCAAACTGAGATGTCATTATTACATAAACACAGGGGTCTGACAGCTGAACCCAAGGCGATGCTAAGTGTTCATCAATAATCTAATCGAGTCAAGACTTCCTGGGCACCCGCTTGGCCCCTGCTGCGGCACATCGCGGGTTTAAAAGCTGAGGAGCGTGCGGTCCGCTGCCTTTCGGCGCCTTACAGGTAGTGGGGGTCTGCAACGCGGTTTACAGCAAAGATATCAACACAGCACCCCCCAAACATTTTATAATCAGGACCCTCTACCTCTAAGTTCCAGTCGGGTCTGAAGCCTGAAGCAAGTTTCCACTGATAATGAATTTCCTAACCAACTAAAACGAATATAACAAAGCAACGATATCCTTTCTTCTCACACACAAGGTCAAAGCGACCAGGGCCGCTCCTTGGCTCGTGGTCAGAGCGTGGCACCGACAACTACTGTGCTCAGAGGCACAGTTCTGGAAGCCCGGCTCACAAGGGACTAACAGCTACCTGTGGAATGAAGAGCCGTGGCAATTTTACGTGGGCCTACAAACCCACTGAAAATAGCTGGGAGAAAGGCGGCTCCCCTGTGAAGGCAAAGGGTGACGACCCAAGTCACAAAGAGCCTCCTGGAGGAGCTGGTGAGGCCTGGAAGCGGCCCCTTCCAGTCCGTCTCCCCATCCATCAGAAGGCACACGCTTAGTTCCTAGGCAGAGGTCAGGAACAGCACTCCTCTTGAGAGCACAACAAATCCAGATGGAATTTCTGTATGTTTTACTGTGACTTCCTATTTCCTGTCTTCTGATGTACGCAGAAGACAACAGTTGAAGACAGTTTCAGAAATCCGAAAATGTAAACAAAGAACTTTAAAAATTGACTGATATCAGCTAAAACACTGGAAAATATTTCTGTTGATCCAGTAACACGTCCCGTGTGCTTCTTACTTACCCCATTAAAGTCTGTCTGAGGTATTTTGCCAAATATTTCCAAGCAGTTATATTTCTGGTGCATCCAGCAAAGTCTAAGACTCCAAACAGCACTTCCAAGGCCAGTTTACGGTGTTCTTCCTTTTCTGCAACGGTCACAGCGGTCAGAGGTTACGGGAGGCCGGGAGCGCACCCGCTAATAAAGCAGCACTGAGGCGCAAGCCTTCTGGTCTGGTTAACGGTTTAAAACAATTCATTACGATCCTGTTCTCCTGCGACAAATTCGAAGAACTCGATAATTCAGCCCACGCTGACGACAGCAGGGTGGCTTGTCCCGTCTCTTTACGGGTTCATACTACCCGTAACATTATTACACCTGGTCCAGGAGTTCCTGCTGTGGTGCAGTGGGTTAAGAACCTGGTGTTGCTGCAGCTGTGGTGTAGGTCACAGCTGCGGCTCAGATTCGATCCCTGGCCCGGGAACTTCCGCAGGCCACGGGCATGTTTCATCTATGCTCTCTTCTCCCGGGAGGGCACGGAGGTGGCCCCACTACCTGCTGGGCCTAATAGTGCGTTTCCTCCGATGAAGAATTATGTTCTTTTCTATGCTGAGCTGAAGCCTAGTTAAGTTTAAAATGACAGGAATTACAGACATGGAATCCGTTTCTCCTTTGCCAACTCTTGTCTAACATTCCAGAGCAGGGCTCAGCAAACTTTTTCTGTAAAGGGCCAGACCCTAGATCTTTGCGTTTTGCCAGGCTTACAGGCTGGCACAACTACACAAGCTGCTGGAAGGCAAAAGCAGTCACAAAGGGTGCGTGGCCAAACTTAGGACACGGCTGTGCTCCGACAGAACCTGACTTCTACAAACAGGTGAGGGGACAGTCCTGTGCTGACCCCTAGTCCGCAGCCGGTCTGCACAAAGAGACGGAAATGAAAATTACCTGATTTCCTCAGTAATCTATGGAATTCTAACATCAGTTTATGAGACGGTACGATCTGAAACAAAATCTGGAAGAAAGAATAGTCTTGTGATTTTTATACATTCTAAAAGCATTTCTCGAATTTCAACTTACTTTCAAATAAAGCTCTTAGTGTCTAATATGTCCTCAGCAAATCAGTCAAAGATTTAAAGATACTTTACTTTTATCCTGGTTCAATTTTGGTATTGAAAAGTATTCTATGTATAGCTATTTTTCAAAAGAATTCACTGCTCATAACAGAACAGCTGTTTAGAGGGTGGTAGGGTTTGGAGAGACAAAGACTTTTAATTTTCTCCATATTTAAACTGTTTACCATACTCAAAAACTTTATTTCCTTTCAACAACCAGGACTGAGGAAAAAAATAAAGGAAAAAAGAGACTACTGCACAGTAAAGATAAAAGGCAAAGGCAGTTATTTTGAAAGACTGTTCTGGCAACAGCACATTAAGAGTATTCAGTCAGTATTTTAAAAATCTTTTTACACAATAGGGAGAATTAACGGTTCTCCTGTTACAAAATAGGATGGACTATTTTTATGAACATGTCAGAAATAGGATTACAAGTGCACTTCTCCTTTAAACAAAGTTAATATTAGACAGGAGTCCCTGTCGCTCAGCAGGTTAAGAGTCTGGCCCTGCAGCAGCCTGGGTCACTCCTGTGGCGTGGGTTTGCTCCCTGGCCCAGAACTGCCACACGTCGCAAGTGCAGCCAAAAAAAAAAAGAAGAAAAATAATAATTATTCTGTCTACCTGCTGGGGTACTTTAACCTCATACAGAAATAATTTCCTACAAAATGAACAGTAAATTTGTTACCTTTCCTTAATCTCTTTTTTTAAAATGGAAGCTCCCAGGCCAGGGACTGAATCCAAGTCATAGCTGTGGCAATGCCGGATCCACTGTGCTGGGCCAGGGATCAAACCCACGCCTCCGCAGGAACCCACCCTGCCGCAGTCCGGTTTTTAACCCACTGCGCCACAGCGGGAACTCCCTCAGGTCTTTAAATTAGCTATCAATCACAATCAGTACACCAATACCAGAGAGTTTTGTTTTTTGGTTTTTTAGGGCCACACCCACAGCATATGAAGGTTCCCAGGCTAGGGGTTGAATCGGAACTGTAGCTGCAGGCTACACCACAGCCATGCCAGATCCGAGCTGCATCTGCGACCTACACCACAGCTCAGGGCAACACCGGATCCTTAACCCACTGAGTGAGGCCAGGGATTGAACCTATGTCCTCATGGAGACTAGTCAGCCTCATTTCCACTGAGCCACAACAGGAACTCCAAAATCCAGTTTTTATGAAATTTTATTTTTTTGGCTTTATAGAATTGTTTTTGGCTCAATTCACTTAGATTTTTAAAACATATTTTAAAAATTGAGCCACATACAGAATACATGTACTCTAGTATACGTATTTCTACACGCACACAAATCACAAGTCTGCCATTCAAGAAAATTTCACAAATTGCACTCACATAGTCAGCACCCAATCCCAAAACCAGAAAGCTATCAGAACTCTAGAAATCTTTCATCAGTTTTATGACATTCTGAGCCATTAACTTATCAGATGTTGGCTTTGTTTGCTGGTCCTGCCCGCTCTCCTCTCCACGCGCTCACTCGATTACACGCAGGCTGGACCCCTCACCGGGTCCTCCGCACGTTCTCGCATGCACTTTTCACCCTCTCTGCTCGCCCTTCTTGAGTCTGCTGCTCTACAAGCCCATTCGCTCCTCTGCTGCATTCAATCTGCTATGTAAACCCACGTACTGAGCTAATTACAAATACCGCTTTTCAAAAGGAATTTCTGCAAATCTACCCTCTATCGAAAGTAAGTGTTCAGTACGGTTATTCTGAACATTAACTGTGTTCGATTAATGACCGACACCTAAAAGAAATTCTCCACTTCGCTTCCACTGTGAGCCATCCTTACATTTTCTTACACAGATGGGTAAAAAGAAATCTTGGAAGGTAAATTTAAAACAGCAACTTTAAAGTATTATGTCATTTGCAAGAAAGACGTGCTGATATAAAGACAGACGTATAAATCAATGGAACAGAATTCAGTATCCACAAATAAACCACATCTCTATGAAGACATCAGGAGTAAGAATAGTCCTTTCAGACGTTCCATCTGGCTCAGCGGAAACGAATCTGACTAGTATCCATGAGGACGCAGGTTTGATCCCTGGCCTCACTCAGTGGGTCAAGGATCCAGTGTTGCCTTGAGCTGTGGTGTAGGTCATGACGTGGCTCAGATCTGATGTTGCTGTGGCTGTGGCACAGTGCCAATTCCACCCTTAGCCTGGGAACCTCCATATGCCATGGGTGCGGCCCTAAAAAGACCACAAAAAAAAGAATAGTCTTTTCAACAAATAGCGCTGGGAAAACTGGACATGCACGTGCAAAAGAAGGAACTCAGACCATACATCACACCAAGTACAAAAGTTACCTCAAAATGGACCAAAGATCTAAAGGTAAAAACTAAAATTATAAGACTCTTTGAAGATAACCTTGGTGTAAATATCTGTAATCTTGAATTAGACAACAGTTTTGTAGATAGGACAACTAAAGCACACACAACCAAAGAAAGAACAACGAACTGGACTTCACCAAAATGAATCATTTTTGTGCTTCAAAAAACATTATCAAGAAAGTGAAAAAAGGAGTTCCCGTCATGGCGCAGTGGAAACGAATCCGATTAGGAACCATGAGGTTGCGGGTTCGATCCCTGGCAGCGCTCAGTGGGTTAACGATCTCACATTGCTATGGCTATGGTGTAGGCCGGCGGCTACAGCTCCAATTCGACCCCTAGCCTGGGAAACTCCATATGCCGTGGGTGCGGCCATAAAAAGACAAAAAGCCAAAAAAAAAAAAAAAAGTGAAAACAGAACCCACAGAAAGGGAGAAAATAGCTGCAAATCACATATCTGATAAGGGTCTAGTACCCAGAATATACATAAAGAATCTTACGTCTCAACAACAAAAAGCAGCCCAACTGAAAAATGGGCAGAGGATCCCAATAAATGCGTCTCCAAAGAACATAAATGAACAGCCAAAATGGACGTGAAAAGCTGGTCAACATTCATCATTAGGGAACTGCAAATCAAAACTGCAGTGAGACACCACGGCCCATCTTCTAGGATGACTATAATAATAACAATTATAAAAATAATAAGACAATCGCAAATATTACTGAGGCTGTGTAGCAGTGAGAAGCTTTATACACTGCTGGTGAGAATGAAAAACTGTGCAGCTGCCTCAAAAAGTAAAACATAGAGTTAGCATCTTCTAGTTTCCACTCCAAGGTATACACACGCATGAGAATTGAAAACATATGTCCCACAAAAAGTTTTACACAAAAGTTCACAGAAGTATTTATTCATAATAGCTGAAAAGCAAAAACAACCCAAATGTCCAACTTGTGAACAGACTGCCCACTGCTGTACATTCACACAGTGGAATGTTACTGAGCCACAAAAAGGAATGAGAATGAAGTACTGACACAAGCTGCACACACACGGATAAACTTAAAAATATCGTGCTAGGGGAAACGCCAGTGAGGGTGTGAGGAACTGAACTCATACACTGATAACAGGAATGGCAATGCTGCAGTCAGCCCAGAAAACAGCCGGCAGCTCAACACAGACCTTCTGCAATTCCACTCTTGGGCAGCTATCAGAGAAAAATGAAAATATATGTTCCTAAAATCATAGACACGAATACTCACAGTGATATTCATAGCAGCCCCAAAATGAAAACAACATAAGTGTCCGAGAAGTGAGTACATTAAAGTGGAATATTATTCGGTAGTAACAGGGCACAAATTACCAACACACAGTAAAATGGATGAATCCTAAACATTCTGCTGAGCAAGAAAATACAGACAAAAAAAGGGTACATACTGTAAGATCCTGCTTACAGGAAATTAAAATAAACTGATCTATAACCCGTAGTGACAGAAAGCCGGCTGGCAACGCCCGGGGCCGGGAGTGAGAGGTGGACTGGCCGAGAAGGGACGTGAGGGACTTTCTGGGGGAAGGACACGTTTAACATCTCAGCTAGTACAAGCGACACGGATGCACCTATCTGTCGTCGTGCATTCAAAGGACACTTACAGTAAGTGTCGTACTGTACATCTATTAAGTTTCTACACAGGCGAGCTTTCTAAAAATCCTGCAACGCAGAACTTTCAACCTGGGTGACAAAGGGTTTCTGAAATACTAGTCCCCTCCCCCGGTCTCCCTTGGGCAGAGGATGGGGAGGGGGGTGTGCCGGGGCTGCGGGCTTTACCTCAGTGTAACCACAGGCACACCGCCATTTCCTCTGGGTGCTGCACCATCAAGGTCAGAGGGCGCCGGCCTAAGAACAAGCTGAAGGACGCCCCCAAGGCTGTCCACTGATGTGAAAGGCTATACCTTAAGCACACTCAGCAGCTTCTCTCGTGGCGCCTTCTCTCTCTTGAGGAAGCTATACAAGTAGACATGAGCGTTCGGGTTGGACGGGAACTTCTCGTCATAGGCGTAATTGGTAAGCACCTCGCGGGCTCCTTCTCGGTCCCCGTAGAATTCCAGCATCTATGTATAAGTTAAGTCAGAATATCTTTGCTAAATTCTGCAAGAGATTATATGACATATAGTGCACAACCTGACTGATGAGCACAAAAAAATCATAAAACTGCTCAGCACCACTTACGGTGCAGGAAACAATAGCGACGCCAGTTCTGCTTTCGCCAGCGTGTGTTACGGCTGCTGCGGCACACGGACGATCACAACACAGGCCCGCACGTTTTCCCATTTTTTCCTTATCATATTTTGTTACAGAAAAATGCAGCAAGCATCAACACCAAAACTGTCCCTGTGTGAAATAGTCTTCAAAGTAGGACACACTAAGGGCTGAAAAAGGACCATATGATGCAGCCAATCTCAATGCCCAACATAACTGCAGCCACAAAGGAGCAGAAGGAACTGGAACTTTTTCATACCTCCCCATGTACTGAAACAGGAATTCCCAGATCTGTAGGCAGCTTCAGAGATTATCTTCCGCTAAGACAATCATCACTTCAGCACTAATGAAACTTTCAAAATGCAAAATTTTTCTTTTTCTTTTTTTTTGTCTTTTTAGGGCCATACCTGCAGCATATGGGGGTTCCCAGGCTAGGGGTCAAATTTGAGCTGTAGCTGCTGGCCTACACCACAGCCATAGCAACACCAGATCCAAGCCACATCTGTGACCTACACCACAGCTCAGGGCAACACTGGATCCTTAACCCACTGAGCAAAGGCAGGGATTGAACCTATGTCCTCATGGATGCTAGTCAGGTTTGTTTCTGCTGAGTCACGACAGGATCTCATTTTTTTTTCTTCTTCTTTGTTAGGGGCTCACCTGTGGCACATGGAATTTCCTGGGCTAGGGACTGAATGAGAGCTGTAGCTGCCGGCTGATGCCAGAGCCACATCTGTGACCTATACCGCAGCTTGCAAAACACCGGATCCTTAACCCACTGTGCAAGGCCAGGAATCGAACCCGCATCCCCCCAGACACTAGTCAGGTTCTTAATCCACTGAGCCACGACGGGAATTCCAAAACGCAAATTATTTTGTTGACCTATTCCCACTGCCCAGTGCCAAAGCTCTCTGTCCTTTCACAGTGACTCTGAGATGGCAGGCCGTCCTTAAAAACCTGAGAGACATTCTTCGTCTTGTATATTGCGACCTAACTCCAGTTTTTAGCTCCTTTCCATTAATATCCCACCAAATCATAGGAGAACGCTCTGCTTTTCTCTTAAGTTCAATAAGGACACAGAAGTGACATATACAACTAGAAGGCTAGTAATTTTACAAACAGAGTCAGCATCATCCACAGGCCCTGCATCTGCCAGTTCCTCATTCTAGGGTTCGACCAACCACGGATGGAAAATACTCAGAAATTTCCAAAATGCAAAACCTGAATGCGCTGTGCACAGGCAACTATTTACATAGCATTTGCACTTTCTTACATATTTTAAGGACTCTTAGAGATGATTTAACATTTCAGGAGGATGTGCATAGGTTATGCGCAAACACTGCACCATTTTCTATAAAGGACCGAGCATCCACGGGCACTGAGAGACACCAGTATTTGGCCATGACATGTTATCCGGGGTGAAAAAATACCGTAACATTTGCAGCATATTGGCAAGACAAAATATAAGGTAAATTGGTAAAACAAAACTTATGCAGACAAAAAAAAGTGGCATGATACCTTTTTTTAAACCATTTTCTCCATTAGTTGCCTTCTAATCAATAAAGATTAAGCTTACAACAGAATGAAACTGCTGAAACTATGAAAAGTCTACTTACCTCTACGTAACTCTTCATAAAAGGGTCCCAAACTCCAGGAATTTGAATCAAAGCACAGAGGTTTATAGACGTTTATGAAAAGTCTACCTACCTCTACGTAACTCTTCACAAACGGGTCCCAAACTCCAGGAATCTGAATCAAGGCACAGAGGTTTATGGAGGTCTTCCAGCTGTGGCTGAGCATAGTCTGGGACGCTGAGTTGTAAGCATAATCATCCTCATCTGCCAAAGATAAAAAAAAATTATTAAAGTCATTCAGTATCGAGGACTTCAGCTGAATCAGTAATTGATAAACCACCCACAAGAGAAGTGCAGACTCTGATGGCTTCATGGTGAATTCTAACAAACATTTAAAATACAGCACTAATTCTTCACGAACTCAATGACCCCAAAAAAGAGAAAGAAAACACTTCTCAACTTATGCTGTGAGACCAATATTACCCTGATACCAACATCAAAGACAACACAAGAAAATTATACACCAGTATCTCTTATAAACATAGATTTAAAAAAGCTCAACAAAATACTAGCAAACTGAACCTAGCAACAAAGAGGATTTTATACCACGCCCAAGAGGGTTCTGTGCCAGGAATGTAAGGCTATTTAACACCTGAACCAATTAATAACAGTGACAAAAACCTCACAACATCTCAGCTTTTGCAGAAAATGCATCTGACAAAATGTAATAATGCTGCATGAAAAAATACTCAACATATAGGAATAGAAGGAACTTTTCAATCTGATGAAAGGCTTCTCATGAAAAGAACCCACATCTAATATGACAAGTAATAGTGAAAGACTTCATGCAAGAGAGAAAGTCCTCTCTTGCTACTTTTATTCATCATTGTGATGGAGGTTCTAGCCAGGGCAATTCAGTGAGAAAATAGTAATATAAACAATGTTCAACTATATTTCAATATAAAACAAAACAAATATACATATATATACTTGGAAATGAAGTGGTAATGGGAAAGCAGGTATGAAATACCAAAAATAAATCTTCAAAGGAAAAAAGGCAGATCCCTAAGTTAAATATATGTATATATATGTATATGTATTTGTTTTGTTTTAAATTGAAGTATAGTTGTTAATTTCTGCTGTATAGCAAAGTGATTCAATTGTAATACATATACACACATATATATACGCACATATACATATACATGGGAGACTGGGGTAGCAGACGCACACAGGGATGAACAAGAACAGGCCCTACTGTACAGCACAAGGAACTACATCCAGTCTCCTGGGATAAAATACAGGGAAAGGAGTACTAAAAAAAGGAACGCATATATGTGTATAATGAAGTTGCTCTGCTGTACAAAAGAAATTAGCGCGACACTGCAAATCAACTATATTCTAATAAAAAATAATGGTCGTGAACTTCATCTATGAATCACCTAATTTATGTCTGAATAGTTTTTTGAAATACCAGAAAGATTATAGGGGTGGGGGGGTCAGGAATTTCAGATCACAGCGACGCTGCTCTCTGTGCGCCCCGTCAAAGCCCGGCTGGGGCAGATCGACTGCTCCTCACACCCTCCCTCCCACGTTCCGTCTATCGCCGCAGGAAAAGCTCACCGTATTCACTCACCAAGCTGAGACAGTTCCGTCTTCTTTTTAGACCAAGTATAATACTGCAAGAGCCCTTTATAGGCCTGAATAAGGTTAATTAACACCTCCTGGGAAGACGATTTTTCACCGTATCTCCACGTCTCTGCCTGGCTGAGATTTCTGTTCGCGTCCTCAAGCAGGCCATGATGCAGAAGGTATAATGCGTGTTGTAAGGAGATCTGCAACGGTTAAGAAGCCCACCACCACAGCCCACGGCCATTAGATAACCATGGTCAAAAACTCAGTAAATACACAATACATGCTGGTTTAAGTAAGACCTTGACAGGACACAAACGATGGCGCAACACTGTCCCCGTGATCAAAAACTGCAATCCAGCAAAGACACATGAAAAGATTACCATTATGTAAATGAGAGCCAAAGTATGCAAACACACAAACAGCAGGCAGCGTGAAAAGAACAGGGGCTCTGAAGACAGCGTTCTGGCTAAAATATTACTTTCAAGCTAAATAAGCCCAAGTCCCTTAGTGCGTCTAACGTTCTACGGGGAACGACTGTTACTAACTCTTGAAGGGCACTGGGGGAATTCAATGAGGCGACATCTGCACACAGCCCAGTAACCAGCTCAGCCCCCAGCGGGTAATCAATACTTTCTCTCTTATACACGTTACGGAAACGCAGAGCAAACACCTGAATAAGGGGTGCTGCAGCCTGGCACGGTTCAGGTGGAACGTGAAGCCCAGACACAGGAGAGCAGTGACAAGAGCTACACACGGGGAGGAGCAACGTAAAAATGATGATCTCAGCTTCTTGTGAATCAAGTGTCCTACCCTCTTCCTGTGCTTTTTACGTTGTTACCGATCTTAGCACTGAAACAAGCAATTTTGGAAAATGAACACCGCAGATGTAAATTCACAAAGCCTCCTTTCTCACCTTCAAGTAATTCATGACGCCAATGTTTTTCATCCGGTCAGCAAAAGTATTGAAAGTCTCCACACTGCTATTAGGATGATAATAAAGAATTTCACTTCCAAGCCTCCAAATAATCTGTCAAAACAGAAATTACTAACAAAAATGTAAAATCCTTGCCTTCACCAATATCTAAGAAGGCTATTTTTTTCTGACTACAACATTAAAAAACAGACTGTAATTTCTTTCCCTAGATACCATTACCGTCAGCGTTTTACTGTACTTCACCTAGTAAAACCAACATACCTTACATGACATAAACCTTTGGTTGTTGATTAGATTAGAATATCAGGTAACTGTGACAGCGTCATCTTTAGGTCGGTGGTCTAAAGAAGGTAGGTGGTTAAGCTGCGTACTGACGATAACATTTTTAATTAGTCTTGGAGGAAGACTATTAAAGTCAGAAAATTCAGGTTCTACTACCACTGGCTTTATCACTGCTCTGGCTTCGTCTTTAGCATCTACCACACAAGAGCAAGGGACTCGATGTTTCTTGAGAGCCCATCAAGGTCAGCGACTGGAGACCACAGTCTCTGGCTAGACATTCCAATTCAAAATTTCCCATCAGCGCTGAACACATTTTAATTAAACTATTTTCTGCCTAGAGGACCAAGAGTCTAGTTGAGAATCCGGGCTCTTCTTCTGCACAGGAGCAAGCCCCTATTTCCTTCACAATCTCAAGCACCTCCATAAAAATAAACGACCTGTGCATGACCACATCGCAACAATATTCTCTTACAGACTCATTAAGTTGGATATGAAACACATGATTTGAAAAGCAGCCTAATGCGTGAAAATTCGCCAGGAAATGCATTTAAGACATTCCAAGTTTCTTTTACTTTGCCAGCCTTGCCGCCGCGTGCATACTGTGCAACACACAGAGCAGAAAACGTATCAGCTGAATACCATGCTCAGCCGACTGACAGGTTCTCACTGCTTTCATCTGCCGTGGTTCATATTGCTGACAACCTCCACTCACTTCCCGCTGTGTATGCGATAGAACTGCAGTAGCCCACACTGAACAGCCCGTCTTGGGCGCTTAAAAATCTCAATTCTAAAAAGGACTTTTGGAGTTCCCTTCGTGGCTCAGGGGAAACGAATCCGACTAGGAACCATGTGGTTGCGGGTTCGATCCCTGGCCTCATTCAGTGGGTTAAGGATCTGGCGCTGCCGTGAGCTGTGGTGTCGGTTGCAGACACGGCTTGGATCCTGTGTTGCTGTGGCTGTGGCATAGGCCGGTGGCTACAGCTCCAATTAGACCCCTAGGCTGGGAACCTCCACATGCTGTGGGTGTGGCCCTAAAAGGACAAAAGACAAAAAAATAAAAATAAAATAAAATAATAATCAAAAGAAAATAAAGACCTTTCTACTGCAGGTGAAGCGACTATGCAAGCAAGGTGTTAGTGACACTCTATTAGCACATCAGACGGCAATCAACACAGCTATCTTGGGAGTTCCCTTCGTGGCTCAGTGGTTAACGAATCCGACTAAGAACCATGATGTTGCGGGTTCGATCCCTGGCCTCGCTCACTGGGTTAAGGATCCGGCGTTGCCGTGAGCTGTGGTGTAGGTTGCAGACGCGGCTCGGATCCCGTGTTGCTGTGGCTGTGGCGAAGGCCGGCAGCTACAGCTCCTGTTAGACCCCTAGCCTGGGAACCTCCATATGCCGCGGGTGCAGCTCTACATAAAGGCAAAAAGACAAAAAAAAAAAAAAACCTCAGCTATCTTCATTCAGTGCCTAGAAATGACACTCATTCAACATCTATGCTTATGAATATCCGACCCCAAAAACCTCCTATACTTCACAGCAGCATCAACGGAACTGCAGGTGTCTATTAAGTTTCCTAACTTCTATAAAGTATTATTCAACCTTTCAGAGTTCATAATTTGTACAACATAAAAACATCTAAATACACATTCTTCTACCTGTGAAAAAGATAATCAAGTACTTCAATAATATTGACTTCAAAGTAAATTTATGTGAATTTTTTCTTTTTTTCTTGGCCGCCCCATGGCCACGGTTCCCTGGCCAGGGATCAGATCCAAGCCACAGCCATGACCTGCGCAGGATCCCTGAACCCATTGGGCTGGGCTGGGGATCAAACCTGTGTCCTGGCCCCACACAGATGCCTCCAATTCCATTGCGCCCCAACAGGAACTCCAAATTTAAGTGAATTTTAAGTCAATTATTCCTCTGAACATACACACTGGTTGTTAGGTATAATCATAACACTCGTCTTCCCAACTCAGATCAAGGTTCCAGGTCGGAACACCCCGACCACAGGATTTTGAACTTTAAAGACAACCTGGAGAGAATCCCATCACAGCTGTTCCCACACTGCGCTGTGAGGACGACCCAGGACGCTGGTTGGAAATGAACATCCTGGGGACTCAGATTCTGATTCAGTAGAAGGGGGATGAGCCCGGGGGTCTCCGCTCTCAACAGAGGCCTGCGCGCCGCACACAGAGCCCGAACGAGTGTCTGGAAACCTGATCTAATTCTTTCACTTTATGAAACAAACTGCACAAATAGAGACTGTAAGTTTTTTTTTTTTTTTTTTTTTTTGGTTTTTAGGACTGCAACAGCAGCATATGGAAGTTCCCAGGCCAGGGATCAAACTGGAGCTGCAATTGCCAGCCTACACCACAGCCACAGCACTGCCAGATTCTTAACCCAATGAACTGGAGATCCGAGCTGCGTCTGGACCACACCACAGCTCAGGACAACGCCGGATCCTTAACCCACTGAGTGAGGCCAGGGATCCAACCCGCATCCTCATGGATACTAGTCGTTTTTTTTCCTCTGAATCACAACAGGAACTCCAAGAAACTGTAATCTGATCAATGTTTTACAGCTTATATACATTTAATCCATAAGCTAAACGTTCAATCAATGGTTACATTTTTTTCCTTCGTATTTCTTGGCTCTGATAGATACCTAGCGGGTGCGTGGTTACCAGGTAAGTAAAAGCCACCTGAAGCGGGGATGGACAGGGAGTCTGGGGCCGGCGTGCGCACATTGTGGTGTATGGAATGACTGGTCAACACAGGCCTGCTGTGTATACAGCACGGGGAACTCTACCCAGTCTTCTGCGATGATCTATACGGGAAAAGAATCTGAGAAGAGTGGATGTGTGTGTATGTATAACTGAATCGGTGTGTTGTACAGCAGAAATCATCACAACATTGTAAATCAACTACACTTCAATAACACTTTCAAAAATGAAAAAAAAGCTACTTGAGATATTCATGTGAAATTAACTGCGAATAAACTGTCTTTCAGAGAACAAATTTAACAATACATGCCAGGCACTGTTCTAAATCCCTGTCCTTGTTAAATTTATATTCTATTGTGGAGAGACTGACAACAAGTAATTACTATACTAATTAAACTGGCAAGCATTAAGGGAAAAAAAGTGGCAGGTTAAGGAGATCAGAAGTGCCAACTGGAAAGTGAAGGGAGGTGATACACAGTTGCAACTTTACTCTTTTTACTTTTTGTCTTTTTAGGACCTAACTGGTGGCATATGGAACCTCATGGTTCCTAGTTGGATTCGTTTCCCCTGCACCACAACAGGAACTCCTACAGCTGCAACTTTAAACAGTCATGGCAGGGCACTCCCACTGTGGCTCAGTGGTAACAAACCTGACTAGTATCCACAAGGACGCGGGTCGATCCCTGGCCTCACTCAGTGGGATAAGGATCCAGCACTGCCCTGAACTGTGGTGTAGGTCACAGATACAGCTCAGATCCCATGTGGCTGTGGTGTAGACCAGGAGCTGCAGCTCCGATTCGACCCCTAGCCTGGGAACCTCCATATGCCACAGGGGAAGCCCTTATTTAAAAAAAGAAAACAGGAGTTCCCGTCGTGGAGCAGTGGTTAACGAATCCGACTAGGAACCATGAGGTTGCGGGTTCGATCCCTGCCCTTGCTCAGTGGGTTAACGATCCGGCGTTGCCGTGAGCTGTGGTGTAGGCTGCAGACGCGGCTCGGATCCTGCGTTGCTGTGGCTGCAGCGCAGGCCAGTGGCCACAGCTCCGATTAGACCCCTAGCCTGGGAACCTCCACATGCCGCGGGTGCGGCCATAAAATGACAAAAGGCAAAATAAATAAATAAATAAATAAATAAAAGAAAAAATTAAGAAAAGAAAACAAACAAACAAAAAAACCCAAGAAAAAAGTCATGGTAGGCCTCACTGAAAGTGTAACTTTGAGTTCTCTGGTGGGTAACTGGTTAAGCATTCGGCGTCACTGCTGTGTCTGGGCTCAGTCCCTGGCCTGGAACTTTCACATGCCTCGGGTGTGGACAAAAAAAAAAAAAAAAAAAGGAAAAGAAAGAAAGAAAGAAGAAATATCCTGGAGAAAACGGGAAAATAAGGACACGAGAAAGAAATATTGAATTAACACTGGGGAATGTGATAAATCAGAGTATTTTTAGTCTCCTTCAAAATGACAATAAAAAAAATGAGTGTGCAAAAAATGTCCCCATAAAACTCTCCACCCAAAATTACTTTTAGTAGCTTGTAGTAAAATCAACCTGAGAAAGTTTCCTTGCATGGGGTTCAGGAGGCAGGAACTCCCAGGATCCAGCCTTCCTCCAGCAGACACACGCTTGACTTACCTCGGGTGCAAGCTGCCTCTTATTGCTGTCTGAGTCCTCCAAGATCTGAAGGTAACTGCACATGTACTCCGCAGCCTTCTGCCACTGGTGCTTCAGCAGAGCTTCTCGGATAAAACCGAAACAAGCACTGGTTGTCTGACCAAAATCCTTCTCCTGTTTTCCTCCAGTTGCTATAAAGTTTAAAGAAAAGAGTCTTGACCCATGTCTCAAATGCCTAGCACATAGATTTACTGAGGATTAATTTACTGAGATAATTAAATGAGATAACATTCAGATTAAAAAAATAAATAAGAGCTAAATTCTCAGAGCCAGGGAATCTCAGTCAAGGGGAAAGAAATCGAAGTCAAGAAAGAGGTATTTCTAGGCAATTAGAAAAATGTGAGATTAAACGTATTCCCAGGACTACAGCACCCAACATGCCAACATAGAACAGAGGACTGCTTCTTTTATGCTTTTTTTTTTTTTGGCCTTTTTAGGGCCACACCCAGGGCATATGGAGGTTCCCAGGCTAGGGATCAAATCGGAGCTGTAGCTGCTGGCCTTACAGCCACCGCCAAGCCAGATCCGAGCCGCATCTGCAACCTACACCGCAGCTAAGAGCAACGCCAGATCCTTACCCACTGAGCAAGGCCCGGGATCCAACCCGAATCCTGGTGGATACTAGTCGGGTTCCTTTGGGCTGAGCCATAATGAGAAATCCCACTTTTATTAATTTTTCATAGGGAATTTACCCCTGAAAAATTTTTTTCACTTCTACATTAAATGAAAATAGAAAAAAATATTCTTTCTTTGAAATCTATTATCTATCAATTCTACTAGGAATTATTTCAGTGCAATTGGACAGAAACTTCGGGTGCGTCCTCCTCAGTGGCAGGGATCCCATCTTCCTCAGCCCCATGTTCAGCCAACACCAGGGATTCAGTAAATGCTCAGTAAAAACTACTGCAGAAAAAAAGCGCATCTACCATATATACGGACTGTCAATAACCGAAAAGAATTCTAAAAGAAAAAAGGTTCACAGCCTGAAAAAACCCTCACAAATTCTTATCTTGAAAACTGAACAAGTCTGGTTATCCATTTTTATATCCCATATTGAAGCTTATCATTTCCTTGCATTAAAGCTGAAAAGCGTGTGTGTTATTTCACTTACCTACAGTTTCTATACGCTTTTGGAGCCAAGGAAAATACATCCCTGTACCAGAGGACACGCACGGCTCTGCCTGTTCATCCTCTGTGGTGGGCCGTATCAGTTCTTCACTGAAATCACTCATACCTGTTCCAAACTGACAGCATCAGTTATTTTCCATATGTCTATTTCATAGGCTTCCAAGTTACACAGAAAGACAACCATCTTTGATCAACAAAATTAACTGTACCTGGTAGTTCCTTTAAAGTAGGAAATGAATTTAATTATGTCAGCAGCAGGCAAACACAATGACCCATGAAAAAAGAGAGATGATATAAGTATGATATTTCAAGAAGATACAAAGATAGATACTTATCCTTTTATTAAAAAAAAAAAAAACTCAGGAAAATCTACTCAATGGTCTGTAATAACCTATGTGGGAAAAATGAATGGATATATTTATATGCATAACTGATTCACTTGGCTGTACACCTGAAACACATCATAAGTCAACAACAGTCCAATAAGATTAAAAATTTAAAAATTAAAGTAGGGAGTTCCCGTTGTGGCTTAGTGGGTTACGAACCCAACCAGCATCTCCGAGGATGTGAATTCCATCCCTGGCCTTGCTCAGTGGCTTAAGGATCCGGCATTGCTGTGAGCTGTGGTGCAGGCCTCAGACATGGCTCTGATCTGGTGTTGCTGTGGCTGTGGTGTAGGCCAGCAGCTGTATCTCCCATTAGACCTCCAGCCTGGGAAGGTCCATGTATGACACAGGTGCAGTCCTAAAAATAAATACATAAATAGATCCTTTTGGGCTGCTCCCACTTTTTAAAAAAACACTCATCTCGAGAAAGAAACAAAAATAATAATAACAAAACAACATGACAAATACAATAATAACAGCATACAACTGCAGTACTGAACACATATTCGCCCTTCCTATACACAAGGGCTACAAGGTATCTAACTCAATTCTTACAGAAATCCAGAGTAAGCACTACTATTTTCTTCCATTTTCATCCTGAAAGCTCTAAAGGGCTCAGTGAAACTAGGTAACCTGGTCCAATGCCACGTGAAAGGTGAGGACAGTACTCCAGGAACTAGAACACTAAACACACTTTACCTGAACAGATTCTGGGCGGATGGGTGGCGGGTGCAGGAGGGTGCGAAAAGCACCTACAAAAACTGCCAGGTGCCAAGCCGAGTTTGGACTTAATTCTCTAGATGCTCAGGGCGCCTTTCCCTCGGTCCACGTATCCAACTGCGCACTGGGTCCTGCTGATACTGCTCCCAATTTCCCTCGGCGCCTAGACTCTCCCCCACTCCCCTGCAAACTGTCTGCATTACTGCATCAACTTTCTAACTAGTCACCCCGCCACCAAGTGGGCATCTCCACGTTACAGCGCGAGTAAACCTTTCACAACCAAAGGCCGCGGTTGAAATAACAACTGAGCTTGAACCCGACTCACATATACCTTAAGGAGTCATTCCAGAAGTAGCTCTCCCTTCCCCGATTCTTAAAGCCTAAGCTGGTGTCGCGCAGTTGTTACGGTACCGAAGCTTCTCCTCCCCTCCAGCTACGCGCTCCGAACGCGCGTTCCAGAGCATTACGAGAAAACAAGCGAAAGGAGGAGACCGGTGGATCCCAGCACAGCCCTCCCCGTCCCGTCCCACTGTGAGCCAGGGCAGGGACTCACCTGCTAGAGCCAGAGCTCTCCTGGGACACCAAAGCGGCCACGCGACGCGGCCACGCGCGAGCAAACTCCCACCGGAAGCGGAGGAAGCAAACGAGCGCTCAGAGCGAAAGCTTGCAAACCCGGCCTCCGGCGTCCCGCAGCGCGCAGGCGCAGCCCCGCCCCTAACTCCCGATTGGGTGGTGCGGGCCTCGACCCCGGCAGTGACCCGGAAGTAGCCGTGGGCTGCCGCCTTCCCATTGGATTGGCTCCAGGTGTTCTTCTTAGACTGTTTCAGCGGGAAAAATGAGAGCCTTTAATTGCAAATGAAGATGGAAGCAGGGGAAGGCCGGCTGAAAGAGGGTAACGGTCAAAAAAACCAAAGTGTCGTTTTAACTGAGTAGTTCTCCAGACGACCTTTCAGTTACTGCGTGGCTTGCGCGCCCCCCCAGCGAGCCTCGGAGGCGTGGCTTGTGGTCCTAACAAGATAAATCTTTGCGTAGGCTATTGTGCTTGTGCCTAAAAGCATTTTAGGGCCGCACCTGCAGCATCTGAACGTTCCCAGGCTAAGGGTCAAAGAAGAGCTGCAGCTGCCGGCCTGCACCACAGCCACAGCAACAGCAGATCCGCGCCACGTGGACCTACATCACAGCTCACTGGCAACACCTGATCCTTAACCCACTTAGCGAGGCCAGGGATGAAACGCGCATCCTCAAGGATGGTAGTCCGGCCTGCTGAGCCATGAGCGGAACTCCTGCGTGGGCTTTTAATTGCTTCCCTGAAGTCTTTTTTTCTCTTTTATTAAAGTGTTAGTTTTGAATTTAAGTGGCTGCCTCCCCCAGATTTGGGCAAGAATATGGTTTTCTTTCTCATTGGAGTTGGTTCTGGGGAGCCGTCTGGGGTCACTAAACGAGGATCACTGATAAACAATGTGGTAGGGGGTTGAAAGTAAAGTGGTTAAATGTGAAATGAAGGGAAATTGAGGAGTTCTAGTGATGGTAACCCTGGAAAAGTAGAGACCCATGGGAACTCAAAATTTGGAAGGTTTATCTGTGAAGGAAGGGTCAGACTTTTCGTAGCATCAGAGAATGGAACTAGGATTAAGTAATGAAAGTAAAACGGAGGCAACTTGAAAGTTTTTCTAAGAATTTTGTTCACAACTAAGGCTACAGAGATGATGGCTTATGCTCCTGCAGGAACGTTTGAGTTTCCCAGACCTGAAAGTGAGCTTTTTGAGTAGAATCACAGTATTGTAGAGGTGACAAAAGGGCCTAGTGAGAGTTTGCACAGGGACTCCTTAAAATGCTGAAATACTCGCTTATATGTTGTCTTCATAAACACTATGCAGTAGCCATGCGATTGTAAGAAAAGTCTCCTGCAGCTCTTTGTGTCCGAAATCCTGGCCTCACTCAAGCCTGTGTACAAACTCCACAGGCAAAGCTGACCTAAGTGATGATGTGATTCAGGGGGACCCCTACACAAAATGACACAGACACAAATTTCCAGTCTAAAGATTTGGTCTAGTTACATTTCTTTCCTTGCTGTGGAGTATAATTTCACGAAAACCAATCTAGACTGGATTTTATATAGCTAGAAGTTCATACTCCCACAAAAAGTGGGGAAGAGATTTTTGATTCACCTAAAAGTTCTCAGACAACTCTAGGCAACAACAGATAAAAGAAAGTTAAGAACAAATATCTTTATATGCTCCGCCTACCTCTTCCCTTCTCCATGGTACATTTCTGGTAGAAAATGTGTTGGGGAGAAGAGAGTAAAAAGAAAATGACAATACAAATGGCATAAACAAAATTCAAAAAAAAGGAAATGGTGTGAAAAAATGCAAACATAAAGCAAAACATGGAGTTCCCATTGTGGCTTAGCGGAAACAAATCTGACTAGTATCTGTGAGGACGCAGATTCGTACCCTAGCCTCGCTCAGTGGGTTAAGGATCTGGCGTTACCGTGACCTGTGGTATAGGTCCAAGATGCGGCTCAGATCTGATGTTGCTGTGGCTGTGGTATAGACCCGCAGCTGTGGATCTGATTCGACCCCTAGCCTGGGAACCTCCCTATGCCACGGCTTTGGCCCTAAAAATACAAATAAATAAGTTAATTAAATTTAAAAAATAAAACAAAACATACGAAAGACTTCTAGACTCCAATCTAGGAGAAAACATATCCTAAGGAACAAAAAACATTGCATCGTGCTTAAGAGCAACTTAATATGATGAATCACATGTGGCATGTGGAAGTTCCCAGGCTAGGGATCGAATTGGAACTACAGCTGCTAGCCTGCTTCACAGCCACAGCAATGCCAGATCCAAGCCATGTCTGTCATCTACATCACAACTCGTGGGAACACCCGATCCTTAACCCAGTGAGCAAGGCCAGGGATCAAACCTGCTTCCTCAGGTTAGTTAGTGCTGAGCCGCAATGGGAACTGCCCCCCCCCAAACGATTTAATCTATTTAATCGTTCTGGCTTGATGTCATTGATTATGTGTTCCATACCATCCAAATCCCGTGTGGAATTAAATTGGAATTGGAGTGAGCTTTTGTACTTGCAGAGAACTGCTCTGTCAGTACCCAGTTGCTTGGTACCCACTCTTGAGTACAGTCTTCGTGACGGTATATACATTCCTGTTCCGAATTTATTCTGCATGTGTCAATCAACATGTTAAGATTCAGGAGATTTGCTGTGTATGATCTGTAACAGTTGTGCTAGGTTGTACGTTACATCTAGAGCATATTTTCTCCCTCTTAGAGCTCAGTGTCTCCTTCCAGGAGGCACTTTTGACCAATAAGCACACTTCTGGGGGAGATGCTGTTACCTTCCCTTCTGTATTTTAGTAAGAACGGAGCAGTTTCCAGGGTAGGTTCTACCAAAAAAATCTCTGCTCTGAGATGAAGTCATTGATTGACTGAGACTCTGGTTCCATCAACCATCCCTGCTGGTTGTAAGACTCTAAGATTTTGCTGTTTAATTATTAGTAAAGGGCCACATTTTAATCAGTTATCTCATTGCTTCTTATAGAAACATGATGAAGTTTTACCATTATCCCCAATGTTATAGTCAAGGAATCCAAGACTCGGTAAAGTTAGCAGCTTGCCTAGGGCCACACAATTGGACTTCTGATGCCTAGTTTAATGCTTTTCTGACAACATTCTCCGCCTCTGCTGTTGTCCTAGTACGGAAGCAATTCCTCTCTGAAACCTGTAAATAGATTAAGCCAAACGGTCTCCACTGTGGAAATTGTGTTGTACAGGCTCCACCCTGGAATTTGTTCTGTATTTATTCAAAGCACCAAATATTTGACTTCTGTGAAAGTAGTGCCAAGGTAAATTAGATAGAACCAGAACAGGAACTTCAGTATAAGCCTCTATGTTCCTTAAAGATGTTTGAGTTTGTTCAGTGCATATTAGACTGATATTTGTCAGGACTAGACAAATAGTCCATGCTGATAGAAGACTCTGCCTTGTATATGACTCATGCTCAGGGAAACATACTGCTTAACATGACTCTGACGTGGCTTTTTTTTCTTTTTATGGCCACACCTGTGGCATATGGAAGTTCCCGGTCCAGGGGTTGAATCAGACCTGCAGCTGCCGTCTACACCACAGCCAAGGCAACAACGATCTGAGCCACGTCTGCGA
Organism: Catagonus wagneri; assembly: GCA_004024745.2. Taxonomy (NCBI): domain Eukaryota; kingdom Metazoa; phylum Chordata; class Mammalia; order Artiodactyla; family Tayassuidae; genus Catagonus; species Catagonus wagneri. Next base: position 13,720,605 of record PVHT020000061.1, read on the forward strand.
CTTATGCTGCAGCTTGTAATCCTCTGAGCAAGGTCAAGGACTGAACCCACATCCTCTCAGACACCGTGCTGAGCCAAAACGGGAACACTTTTTAATTGTAGGGAAAGGATTTACTTCTGGTGACCTTCAAATCTTCATTCTCCTTGGCTTTCAGAACAGAATACTTGCTTAAATTCTACTTATTACATTATCCCTTTACTTAAAATCTCATAGCTCGTGGGAGTTCCCATTGTGGCTCAGCAGGTTATGAACCTGACTAGTATCCATGAGGATGTGGGTTTGATCCCTGGCCTCACTCAGTGGGTTAAGGATCCAGCGTTGCCATGTAGGCCAGCAGCTGCAGCTCCGATTTGTGTCTGCTTAGCACCAATATCACACTGTTATAATAAATATAACTGTAATAAGTTTTGGAAAAGTCAGTATAACTCCTCCAACTTTTTTCCCTTTTTTCAAAGGTGTTTGGTTATCATACGTCCTTTGCATTTCTGCCTAAATCTTAAATTAGCTTGTCGATTTCTGCGAAGAACTCTGCTGGGATCTTGATTGGGATTGACTTAAATGCACAGATCAGTTCAGGAAAATGGGCATTATGACTATATTAAGTCTTCCGATCCATGTCTGTGGTATTGGTCTCCATGGATTTAGTTCTTTAATTTTTATCAACAATAATTTATACTTTTCAATATTCAGTTCTTTCACATGCTTTGTTAAATTTACCCCAAAATATTTCATTTTAGGGTGCTATTATAAATAATATTGTACTGGGAGTTCCTGTTGTGGCTCAGTGGGTTACAAGTCTGACTAGTATCCATGAGGACAAGGGTTCTATCCCTGGTCTCCACTCAGTGGGTTAAAGATCCAGAATTGCCATGGCTGTGGTGTAGCTCACAGACGTGACTCAGATCTCGTGTTGCTGTGGCTGTGATGAAGGCTCCAGTTGCAGCTCCCATTGGACCCCTAGCCTGGGAACTTCCATATGCCCTTGGTACGGCCCTAAAAAGCAAAAAAAAACAAAGACAGAAAAACTTTTGTGCTTTTAATATCACATTCTGATTATTCATGCTAGCATGTAGCAGCACAATTAAGTTTTGTGTGCTGTTCTTGTATCCTGAAACCTTAACAAACTCATTAATTGTAGTAGCTTTTTGCAGATTCCGTAGGACAGTCTATATAGTCATTGTCTGCAGATTTCACTTCTTCATTTCCAATTTTTAAGCCTTTTACATTTTTCTTGCCTTTTTTCACTGGTTAGATGCTTAAGTACAATGTAAGACAGAAATGGTAAGAGCAGACCTCTTTGGCTTTTTCCTGATCTTTAGGAAAACGTTGATTCATCGATCAATAAGACTGATACTAACTGGAGGCTCCTTTGTAAAAGCCCTTGATCAGTTTGAGACAGTCTCCCGTGTGCGTACTTCATTTCATTGAGCTTTGCACTTGTTTCCCGGATCTTGTGTTTTGTACAGACTGAAGCTTTGTGGCAGCCCTGTGAGAAGCAAGTCTGCCGGTACCTCTTTTTGGACCGTCTTTGCTCACTTCATGCCACATTTTGGTAATTCTTGAAATACTTCAAACTTTTTCATGATTTTCACATTGTTATCGTGATCTCTGGTCAGTAATCTCTGCTGTCACTGTGATGACTCACCGAAGGCTTGTGTGGTTGTCAGTATTTCTTAGCAATATAGTATTTTTAAATTACTATGTGTCCTTTTTTAGACATGATGCTGTCACACACAGTAGATTGCAGTATGGTGTAAACATGACTTGTGTATGCCCTGGGAAACCGAAAAAAATGTATGACTTGCTTGTTGTGATGTTTGCTTCTTTTGGACCCTGCCTGTGGTGTGTGGAGGTTCCCAGTCCAGGGATCGAACCCGCAGCACAGCAGGGACCCAAGCTGCTGCCGTGATAATGCCAGAGCCTTAAACTGCTGCACCGCAAGGGAACTAATTTTCATTTTTTATTTTTGATATTTGCTTTATTGCTGTTCTCTGGACCCAAACCCACAATACCTCTTAGGTATTACCAATGTACTGAGAGTTTTTATTGAGAACAGATGTAAGATTTTGTCAAATATTTTATAGTATCAATTGAGATGGTCACATTGTTTTTCTTTTTTAAATGTTAATATGACAAATTACATTGAATGGCTTTGGAATGTTAAAATAACCTTGCATTCCTGTGACAATACACACTTGGTGGTAATGTGTTACATTCTTTATGTATTGATGGAATCTACTTGCTCAGATTGTTAGAAATTTTTACATTCACAAAGACTTTTGCAATGCTATTATTACACAGTTATTTTTCTGGCTTGGTTATCAGATAAATAGTTTCATAGTATTGATTTGTATATATTTCACTCTTTAATTTTCTGGAGAAGTTTGTAGTGTACAACTAGTATTATTTCTTTCTTTAATGTTTGATAGAAAGCATTACTGAAGCTAGCTGGATATAGATGGTTCTTTTTGTTGTTGTTGGCAAATATTTTTTCTCCTAGCCACTAATTAATTTCTCTAATAAACAGATACAGGACTGTTTAGGCTGTTCGTTTGTTTTTGACTGTGTCCGTGCCGTGCAAAGGTTCCCAGGCCAGGGATCAAACCCTCACTGCAGCAGTCACAATGCCAGATCCTTGATCCACTGTGCCACCGTGGAACTCCTCCTATTTGATTTTTTTGGTTGACTCATGAGTTGTGTAAAATTTGTCATTTATATTCCAAAATTTGGAGATGTTTTTGTTATTAATTTTCAATTGCACGTGATCAACAAACATTTTATGTTCTGAATTTTAAAAATATATTGTTCCATGTCTCACAATGTCATGGTAACTTTCCACAAACACTTGAAAATCACATGTGTTCTGCTGTTTGAGGGTAGTCTGGCCTATAGATATCAATTAGGTCATGTAAATTGGTGCTGTTGCTTAAGTCTTCTACATCCTTATTGACTTTTTGGCCTCTATTACTGGAAAGAGAGGGATGTTGAAATCTCCAGCTGTAATTGTGAATGTGTGCAGTCCTCCTGTAAGTTCTGTTTTTGCCTCATGTATTTTGAAGCCTTCTTAATAGGATAAACAATTAAAACTTTTATATCCTCTCAGCGAGCTGACTTCTTTAAAATTATAAAGTAACTTCCTTTACCCTGCTAATATTCTTTGCTGTGAAAGCTACTTTGTCTAATAATAATGTGGCTACTACAGCTTGCTTTTGATTAGTGTTAGCTTGATTCATTTTGTTTTTTACTTTTAGCCTAATTGTGCCTTCATATTTAAAGTTTGTTTCTTGTAGGAAGCATATAGTTGAATCTTGCTTTTTAAAAATTGAATATGAAGATCTATGCCTTTTAATGGGGGTGTTTAGACCATTTACATTTAACGTGATTATTGATAAGATTAGGTTTAATCTATAATCTTGCTATTTGCTTTCTCTTTGTCTCATCTGTTCTTTGTTCCCCTTTCCTCTTTTTCTGTCTTCCTTTAGATTAACTGAGGATGTGTCATCTTCTTTGTTAGCTCACTAGCCATAAGTCTTTGTGGGTTTGTTGTTGTTTTTCCTATATGGTTCATAATATGCATCTTTAACTTATTACAATATACCTTCGTGTGATATTTTACCACTTGCCTTATAGTTTTAGGTCTTTAGAACAGTATACTTCCATTTCTCCTCTCCTGCTTTTATACATTTTACTTGTACGTGTGTTATAAACATCACAGTACAGTGTCACTCTTTTTGCTTTAAACAGTTAATTATCTTTTAAAGATATTTTTAAGAAAAGTTATTTTATATTTTATGTATTTAAAATAGAAATATGCTTTATATTTGCCCACATATATACATTTCTTGTATTCTTCATTTTTTGGTATAGATTCAGATTTTTATCTGATATTTTCTGCTGAAAGACTTCAACATTTCTTGCAGTGTAGATATGGCAATAATTAATTCTTTCAGTTTCTGTGTATCTGAAAATATAATTCATCATCTTTTTTGCTTTGTTTTGTTTGCATATTGAGAAATTTGCTTTTTGGCATGGTAATTCTTTTTTTTTGTTACTGTGTTATTGACATAATTCATATAAGTATACAATTCACCCATTTGAAGTAAACAATTCAGTGTTTTTTAATATAACCACAGAGTTGTGCACCACCACAATCAATTTTAGAACATTTTCACCACCCCCAGAGAGAAGGTCTCTACTCTTTATGTGTCACCCCTTCCTCAACTCCATCTCTGCCATCCCTAAGCAATCAATAATCTACTTTCTGTCTCTATAGATTTGTATATTCTGAATGTTTCATATAAATAGAGACATATAATATGTGATCTTTTGTGGCTGGATTTTTTAACAATACTTAACTCAGTGTTTTCAAGAGTCATTCCTATTGTAGTTTGTATTAGAACTTTATTCCTCCCTTACTTTTCTTCCTTTTACCAACATATTGATATAAATTTTATTTACTGATTCATTAGTTGGATGAACATATGGGTTGTTTCCATTTTTAGCTGTTATGAATATTTGTGTACAAGGTTCTTTGTGGATATATGTTTTCTTTACTCTCAGTTGTATACCTGGAAGTGGAATTTCTAGATTATATGGTAACTCTGCCTTTAAACTCTGAGGAATTGTGAGAACATTTTCCAAAGAGGCTGAACCTTTTTACATTTCTACCAGCAATTTATTTTATTTTATTTTGTCTTTTTTTTTTTTTTAGGGCTGCTCCCACAGCACTGAAAGTTCTCAGGCTAGGAGTTGAATCAGAGCTTCAGCTGCCAGTCTGTGCCACAGCCACAGCCACAGCAACACCAGTCCAAGCCACATCTGTGACCTATACCACAGCTCACAGCAATGCTGGATCCTTAACCCACTGAGCAAGGCCAGGAATTGAACTCAGTCATCATGGATACTAGTCGGGTTCTTAACCTGCTGAGCCACAATGGGAACTCCCTCTACCAGCAATTTATGACAGCTCTGATTTTGCTATATCCTTGCCAAAACTTGATATTATCTTTTTTTCACTATAATCTTAGTGATGTGAAGTGATAGCTCATTGTAGTTTTGATAACTAAAGGTGCTTTGGATTTATATTTCCTAACAGCTCATCGCGGTGAACTTCTTTTCATCTACTTATTGCCCACTATATATTTCTTTCTTCTGTTCAAATTATTTGCCCATTTGGGAGTTCCCGTCATGGCTCAGTGGTTGACGAATCCGACTAGCAACCATGAGGTTGCAGGTTCGATTCCTGGCCTTGCTCAGTGGATTAAGGAAGGATCTGGCATTGCTGTGAGCTGTGGTGTAGGTTGCAGACGTGGCTTGGATCCCGCATTGCTGTGGCTGTGGCGAAGGCTGGCAGCTGTGGCTCCTAGCCTGGGAACCTCCAAATGCCGTGAGTGCGGCCCTAGAAAAGGCAAAAAGACAAAAAAAAAAAAATTATTTGCCCATTTTAAATGGGTTATTTGTCTTTTTATTTTTAAACCTAAGGAGTTTCATTCATTATTTCTTCATACATGTTTTCTGTCCCCACCTCCTCAGGGACCCCAATCACACATATATTGGGTTTACTGAAAGTGCCTACACTGTTCTTTTCTTTCAGTTTCTTTTCTGTGTTTCATTTTAGAGAGTTTATTTAGCTATGTCTCACAGTTTACTTGTATTTTCTTCTGCAGTGTCTAATCCGCTCTACATTCCATCCAGTGTATTTTTCATGTCATCCATTGATTTATTCATCTAAGTATGATTTGGAACATTCATCCTTGATGTTTCTCTTTTACATGCTTACACTTTCTTACAGAATCTTTTTTAAAATTAAAGTGTAGTTGATGGAATGCAGTTAATTTGCTTGAAAACATTTTGATCTTTTCAAGGTTTGTTTTCCAGCCTTGTTAAGGTTAAGAGTAGCTTTAGATCTTTCTTAGGCTGATTTTTCCCTTTTACTCAGTACTCTGCCTGATACACTGCGCGTTACAGCTAGTGGAAACACAAATGATTCTCTGCTCCAATGATTTCTCTCCCTGTCCTCTCTGGTGGTTCTTTTCTTGACTTGAGGTAGTTCCTCACACGTGGGCACTTACCTGAAAGACTTGAAGGAAATCTCTGGAGCGCCCGCTGCAAGGTTCTCTTTCCTCCACACAGCTCTTTCTCTCCTGTGCTCTTCCCTTACGCGTTCGAGCTGTGCTGGCCTCCCCAGACTTTCAAATCTGTCTTTTCGACTCAAGGAGATCACTTGTTTGAGTTTCCCTTTTCTGGTTGTGGACTGGAAGCTTTATCTGGAGAGTAAGTTGGCATAGTCACAGCACTCACTGCCTTCGTTCCATGTATTGTAGGGGTCAGTGTCCTATACTGCTCGATGTCCACTCTCTAAAAATTATCATTCGGTATGTTTTGTCTAGTTTTCTGTATATTTAATTGAAGCACAAAGGTAGGTTAAATATAATTCCTGTTACTCCATTTAGGCTGGAAGCTATGGTCCTTAAAAACATCTAATCCCATTCTCTGGACTCTGAGTGGTTTCGTCATTGGAAACAGACTGGGTTATTTTTTTTGTCTTTTTGCCTTATCTAGGGCCGCGCTTGCGGCATATGTAGGTTCTCAGGCTAGGGGGTCTAACAGGAGCTGTAGCTGCCACAGCAACACGGGATCCGAGCTGCGTCTGCAACCTACACCACAGCTCACGGCAACGCCGGATCCTTAACCCATTGAGCAAGGCCAGGGATCGAACCCGCAACCTCATGGTTCTTAGTCATTTGTTCAGTACCGTGAACACTGCAGACGTTTTCTTTGGAGCTTATGTTGCACATCAAACAAAAGAGACAAATTCCTTTCTCCCCTGAAGCTTGTGTTTGGGGTAGGGGGGCAGCCAAGCAGACAACCGCGAAGTAAGCGGTAACCGCTGTGAAGACCAAGGCGGGGAGGGGTCGATATCGTGGGGGGGGGGCTGTCTTTTATAAAGGTGACCAGGGAGGCCACCCTCTTAAGCTGCGGTGTCGATACAGTCCTCTGATGAAGGAGGGGACTAGCTAGCCAAGCAGACTACTTGGGGAACTGTTCCGGCTTGAGGGACAGTTGTAAGCGCAAATGCTCTGAGGCAGGACTAGGCTTGGCAGGTCCGGGTGACACTAACAGGAGTCGAGGAAGAGCGCTGGGAAGTGAGGGTGCACAGGCTCAGGTCGGGTAAGAGCGCAGTCCATGACACACGTCATTGCGTTTTGTCTGGAGCTGGAACCAGAGGAAGGTCTTGAGCAGAGGCGACACGACCGCATTTCTATCAGGACTCAGTCCCTCCAGCTGCTTTGAGACAACAGACTTCGGGAGCGCAGGGCAGAAGCAGAGAGAACAGTGAGAAAGCTATCGCAGTCTTTCAGGTGCGAGATGGTGGCGGCCTGGCCTGCAGCGTCCGTGTAGGAGATGGTGAGAAGTGTCAGTTTTGGGATGTATTTCACATGCTTATGAGAGAAGTCAGACCAAAAAAAAGTACACAATGTATGATTCCATTTATATGGAAACTGTAAGTCATCTGCAGCAACAAAAGGTTGTTTGGAGACAGGCAGACAGACGGGAGACAGGGAGGGGGGACTGCAAAGAAGCATGGGGACCCTTTGGGGTGATGGCGGTGTTAGCTACCTCGATTCTGGTGCTGGTCTCATGAGTGTATACGCGTCAAAACTCATCAAATTGCTTGAAATGTGTGCAGTTTATTGTATGTAAATCACAGCTCAATAAAGCTATTTGAGTGAAGAGTGCAGAGGTTGTCTGACAGATTGGACGTGGGGTATGAGATAAAGAGGAATCAAGTATAGTTTGTAAGGTATTGACTTGAACACCTGGAAGACAGAATTAAATGGCCAGAGAAAGTAAGACATTTGGTTTTCAACATACTAAGCTGGAGACACCTGTTAGACACACCTAAGATTCTAAAGCAAGAAACGCAGTAGAAAAGAAATGAAGAACTCCTAATGGCACTGTTACTTGGACAGCCACCTAATCCAGTGTACATTCTCTCTAGGCACCATGGGACCAGTGGAGCATCTCATGACCCCTGGAGATAAACAACTGGGAACATCTCTTTCTTGTCTTTTCCTTTATTCAACATTATGGACTGCATGGACAGGCCACGTTCTTTTCACTTGCTTTTAAGGAATCCAGTTTGGGAAACCAGCTAATGGATTGGATTGGCTTTCGACATTGATGAATAGCCTTGACAGAAACAATGGTGAGAAGCCCCAGGTCACAGACGAATACAATGTACTCATCTTGGAAAATGAACGGTAATAGCACGTGCTATTGTGAAAATTAAACAAGTTGCTATGTATAAAGACCTTAGAAAAACATCTGGGCATAAAGAAAATGCTCAGTAAATGTTAGTATTTCCCTCCTCTGACACATTTATTCTTTCCTCTTTTTAAAAAATTGTTTGGTCTTTTTAGGGCCGCACCTGTGGCACGTGGAGTCTCCCAGGCTAGGAGTCTTATCGGGGCTGCAGCCGCAGGCCTACACCACAGGCACCACAGCCGCCTCAGCCACAGCCACGCCAGATTCAAGCGGCACCTGCCATCTACCCCACAGCTCATGGGAACGCCGGATCCTTAACCCACTGAGGAGGCCGGGGGTCGATCCCGTGTCCTGGTGGACACCAGTCAGACTTGTTTCTGCTGTGCCAGGAGGGGACTACTTATGCTTTAGTCTTTTGATGTGTCTGGTTTTCCACTAAATGGTGGGCCTCTTTACACAAAGTCCAGATATCTTGTCTGTTGACCTAATCTTTCTGCTCATCACCCTGGAGCTTTGTCCAGCATCTGACCTAAAATGGTAGCATTTAGTGGAAGCTCAGCACATCTGCACTGAATTAAATCATTCTTCCGTTATGGATATAGACCCCAGAATCTGAAGATCTCAGCCTGGGGACCCAGGGCCAGGTCCGTACCCCAGGGCTAACCGGGCGGGTGGGGGAAAAACCGAGCAGGCCACCAGCTCTAATTTCCATCACAGTCACATCGCCCTTTCCTAATATAAGGGGATCATGGGGTGGGGGCCCCAAGAAAGCCCTGGGAGTCAGAAGGAGGGGGAAGTCCCCAACTGGAGACTAGCAGCAGTGAGTCGTGGGTGGGAGTTGGTAGTTTGGAAAAGGAGGTAGCAAAGCCAGAAGGCAGGGCTAGTGACGGTGAGCCCCTCTGGGGCCGACCAGAAATCAGAAGCTGCCAGAAGAGGTCAAGAAAGACTTCAAGAAAGGAAGACTTGTTGGGCGCGTGCGGGTGGGGGTGGGGGTGGGAGTGGGAGTCGGGGGATCCCGGGGCGCGAGAGACCCAAGGATCCTCACAGTGGGTGGACTGCGTAGGAACAAGGGCCCAGGCCGGCGACTGGCCGAGGGCGGAGACCGAGTCCCGGTTGCCAAGGCAGCAGCCTGCGGCAAAGGCCTAGGCCTGGAGGCAGGAGCGCCGGTGCTGCTCCGGCTCCTCCGCGACCCTCTCCGGCCATCCGCTGCCGAAACGCTGCTGACGTGTCGCCCGAGGACCCACACCCGGGCGGCGCCGCCCTCCCCGCCCCGCGCCCCGCCCGCCGCCGCCTCCGCGTCACCCGCTCCGCGAGTGACCACAACATGGCTGCGGCGCCGGGGCTGCTCTGCTGGCTGCTCCTGCTCGGGCCGCCCTGGCCGGTGCCGGGCCAGCCGCAGCCTGGCCCCGGCCGGCGCTTCGCGCAGAACAAAGTCTGCGCGGACGACGGATGCAGCAGTGAGTGCCCGGGGCGGCGGGGGGAGCCGAGCGCCGGGGTCGCAGGCCGGGCGGGCGGAGCGCCGCGGGGGGCGAGCCGGGGTCCCCGCGTCCGTCCCCTCCGGCCCCGCGGGCGCGCAGACCAGCCAGCCCCGGCCGCGGGGGATGCGCCTCCCACTTGTTGCCGGCGTTTCGTTTTTCTTTCGCCGACGGAGGCGGGGGTGGGAGGTCGGAGGTGGCCGCCGGTTCCCCGGGCCGCCCACAGCGTCCCCTTCCCGGGCCGCCCTGGCTCCGGGGAGCCGGGGTGGCGCGCCGCGCGCCTGGGCTCCCACGCTGCATCCCTGCGCTTTCCTGCCCCAGCCGCGGGGACCTCGAGGGTGCAGCCCGGGGGCAGACGGGCCAGGGGCTCGGGGGGCGTATTCCCTGCGCAGGTGGCTGGTGGGGATCGGGAGAGGCTCCCTTCGCTCCTCCGCTTCCCAGCGGTTCGAGGCTCGGACGCCTTTGGAACTGGGATTGGAGTTTAGGTTTGGGACGAGCCCGGAGTCCAGGCGTGCTGTGTATTCCCAGGTCTCCGCCCCGGCTCTGCCTCGATCCTGTCATTCCTGTGCTTGGAAGGCTCTTCCTGCAAATAGCCAGGCGGTGGTGGGGGGAGGCCAAAAGCTTGCGCTCTCGAAAGAGGCGGAGAACGGGCATCGGCCACCCGGGGCCGGCAGCGTCGTCTTTGCGCAGGAAGCGGAATTGTTCCCCGACCGCGGACTGGGGATGGGGCGGGGGCGCTGCGGCCGGCGAGGAGCGCAGAGATTCCCGGACTCAGAAGAAGACGGTTGTTAAAGTAAAAGTAATACATCCTCCAGGGGTTTTAGAAACCCAACCAGCTTTAGCCTTGGTCACTTGTGTTGCTGGGCTCTCTTCCCGCGCGTCTGCAGGCCCGCTGTCATCCTCGCGGCTTCCCAGCCCGGTTCAGATAACCTTGCAACTTATTGACAACCACTTGGGAAACGCTTGTTCAGATACTGTAGTCAGTACATGCGGGGAAATGTTCATTCCTGAAAGGCCAAAGCCTACGGTTAGATCTTTACAGTGAAACTGGTGTTAATTCAGAAACAAATTGTGTAATTTGAGGAGTTGCATCATAGCTCCACCATTAAAGAAAGGGGCTTTCTTTGATTTGTGCTTAAGCCATTCCTAGAGGGAACCCTTGACCTGATGTAAATAAATGCTGCAAAAGTGGAGCAACTTCCATGATTTTTCCCCTTCGGTTTTCTCGGAGTCGGTCCAGGTTAGTAGCCAGCAGCGTTGGCAGAATATTTGCGGTTCTTTGCTTTCCAGCTTGCCCGGTCCTCAACACCACTCACCTGGACAATCACACAGACATTGTGCTGCCTAGGTATGGAGACAGGGTGTTGGAAGGGCCGCACGTAGCTGTCACACAACTTGAGAAATGGCATGAGTTCAAAGAGATGTAACCAAGCACAACAGGCTGCAGTCGGGCTGGGTCTGGGTCGTGTTGCATAAAGTGTTTATTTAGTAAGGTGTATGCGTGTGCGCTGTCCTTGTGGGCTTTTCAGACAGCTGTGCCAGGGTGTGCAGAGTGTTGTCATCTGATTTGTTATTATAAATCTGTAGTGATATCTTCTAAGGGGGAATAGGAGAAACATTGTCATTTCTGATTCTGAGAGAATCCCCAGTCTTTTCTTTTCTTGCTTTTTAGGGCTGCACCTGCCGCATGTGGAGGTTCCCAGGCTAGGGGTCGAATCAGAGCTGTAGCCACTGGCCAACAGCCACAGCGATATGGGATCCGAGCCACATCTGCGACCCAAACCACAGCTCACGGCAACACCAGATTCTTAACCCACTGATCAAGGCCAGGGATCGAACCTGCGTCCTCATAGGTGCTAGTCAGATTCGTTTCCATGGAGCCATGACAGGAACTTCAAATCCCCAGTCTTAAATTGCCCATCACCTTCAACTTGGCCTCTCATCTATCTAATTATATCTGAATTAGGAGACTGAAGTGTATTAAAGTAATCAGATTTTAGCTTCAAAATCCAACTAACCCCCTGTTTCTCCCTCAGATAACGTATTTAAAGATGCATTTTAATGTATCTTTTATTGCTAATTAGCTTTTAGAGAAAGCGTCATTTCCGTTTTATCCTTTTTCTTTGCTGTTTAATTGCGTTTATTGTCCATTTTACCTTACATTAGAAACTGTGTTTGGTCAACAAAAAGAAAAATACTGCTTCTCCCAATTTCTAGATCAAGTGTGATTTAAGGCCTGCATTTTAAGACTGAAGGTAACTGCTCAACAGTGTTCTCGTCCTTATGCTTGTCCCCGCCACATATGATTGTGCTTCTGTAAATGTAATCCACTTGCCCTCTTCGATTTTGTTTCTAGAAATAAATAAACCTTCTTAACGTTGAGTATTGTCAACAATACATGCTTTCAGAAGATATCACTTTGTCCCGTAGTTGGACCCGTAGCAGGGTGTGCTGTCGTTCCTCATTAATTTATCCAGATGCTGTAAGGAGAGGCCAGCCTGGCTGCACATGAAAGTGCTTGCTGCTGCAGCCACTTGAACTTGTTGGTTCAAGTTAATTGACACCTTGGGGGTTCTCAGGTGCTCTCCCCAGCTACCTGTTCCCTCAGCAGGTGCAGCAGGCAGCATCGGTGATCCAGTCTACCCAACCGCAGAATGAAGCTTTTTATGGTGATTATGAAACAGCGTAAGACTTGGGACTAGATGGTTAGAGAGGAACTAAGAGTTTCGCTTGAGACCAGCCACCTGTGGCAGGGGGCCCGCTGCTTTTTGTTTCTCAGCATAATCCGGGGACAGCGACGGGGAGGCTTTCTCTCTCTCCCATCATGATTTATAGCGATAAGGAGATGCTTAAGCTCTGGAGATGCTCTCGGCGTGTGGATGGGGAGTGGCTGGTTCAGGGGCGGCCGGGGAAACTCGGTGGTTGTTTACGTCTTATGTTTCCCGATGAATCAACAGAGACCGCGAAAGTGGAATCCTGATTTCTGCTTATTTCTTTTCCCTTTTTACATACAGTGCTAATGTACCGCGGTGAGGCTCTAGAAGATTTTACGGGCCCAGATTGTCGTTTTGTGAATTTTAAAAAAGGTGACCCTGTATATGTCTACTATAAACTGGCAGGTGGATCACCTGAAGTTTGGGCTGGAACTGTAAGTACACATCGGACATATTTTGTTTTCTTCCTTTTCATTTGCTTAACACTGTAGACTGAAGTCACTGTTTTCTTGGGGTCTTTGACGGCGTGAACTTGTTTATTCTGCTAGACTGTGAAAAAAGAGGAGGATTCTGTGTCCCCAGCTGGCACCGGGCTTGGCACACAGAGGAAAGGCTTCAACGGACCTGAACTGCTTCTGGCTCTTGCTCCTCAGCATCAAGTTCTAGGCCTTCCAAGCCATGGCTCCCTGTAGAGAGTCAAGGCTGAGACGGTGATGCCGGAAAATTCTTTTTTTTTTTTTTTTTTTGTCTTTTTGCCTTTATGTAGAGCTGCACCCGCGGCATATGGAGGTTCCCAGGCTAGGGGTCTAACAGGAGCTGTAGCCGCCGGCCTTCGCCACAGCCACAGCAACGCGGGATCCGAGCTGCATCTGCAACCTACACCACAGCTCACAGCAACGCCGGATCCTTAACCCACTGAGCAAGGCTAGGGATCGAACCCGCAACCTCATGGTTCTTAGTCGGATTCGTTAACCACTGAGCCACGAAGGGAACTCTGACGCCGGAAAATTCTTAACTGCACTGTTTCCAGAAGGAGGGCCTCCTGGGTATTAGACCTAATCTAGATAGTGTTTCAGGCATTCACGTTTAGAGTTGATTTGATGTGTATTTCTTTTTTTTCTAAATTATTAACATTTGTGAAAAACTAGCAGCTCAGAGGACAGTTATCCAATCATGTGTGCCGTTTCTGTTAAAAAAGTAAAATGTCATTTTCACTGTATGCTTTCTTGTTTGTTTGTTTGTTCTGTGTGTAACTTCTAGGGCATCGTTTTCCTGCTTTGCAAATAATACCTCTTGTTGGTCCATCCAGCAGCTCTGTTCCCAGCAGACATGGAAATCCGTGACTGTGTCATGCTGCGATTTTTTTTTTTTTTTTTGCCTCTTGTCATTTTAGGGCCGCACCCGCGGCATGTGGAGGTTCCCAGGCTAGGGGTCTAATCGGAGCTGTAGCCGCCAGCCTACGCCGTAGCCACAGCAACGTGGGATCCGAGCCGCGTCTGCGACCTACACCCCGGCTCATGGCAACGCCGGATCATTAACCCACTGAGCAAGGCCAGGGATCAAACCCGCAACCTCATGGTTCCTAGTCGGATTCGTTAACCACTGCGCCACGACGGGAACTCCCGTGCTGCGATTTTTTTTCTTTTTTGGCCACGCTTGCAGCACGTGGCTAGGGATCAAACTCGAGCTACCACAGTAACCCAAGCCATAGCAGTGGCAATGTTGAGTCCTTAACCACTAGGCTACCAGGGAACTCCATGCTTTGATGTTTTTAATGAGGAAATTCACTGGGAGTGACCTGATTAGGAGGCTCATGAGCTACTGTCCTTTTTCAAAAGTGTGATGTGTAGACTTTATTTACTGAAAGTAGTGAGAGTCCTGAACGCCCTTAGCATTGTCCAAACTTAGAGATACACCCAGTCCCAAATAGGAAAACTTTTACTCTCAATAAAACACCAAATAAACAACAGAAAAGACGGCTTGAGACTCCCCCACTGGAAAAAATAGTTCCTTTTCTTTCTTTCTTTCTTTTTTTGCTTTTTTTAGGGCCACACTTGTGGCATATGGTGGTTCCCAGGGTGGGGCCTACACCACAGCCACAGCAACGTAGGATCCAAGCTGCATCTGTGATCTACACCACAGCTCACAGCAACGCCAGATCCTTAACTCCCTGAGTGAGGCTGGGGATCGAACCCACATCCTCATGAGTACTAGTCAGTGTCGTTACCGCTGAGCCACCACGGGAACGCCGGTGGATTTCTGTTGCTGGCGCCCAGATTCCCTGGGAGGAAATTTGGAAAACCCGCCGTCCAGGTACAGCCCTTGTATCGACGCGGGATCCAGCAGAGTCACCACGGACAGGGTCTCTTTCTTTCTCTTTCTTTCAAGTCCTGTGATTTCTCCATGATCTTTACTCTTGGAACATTTCTTTCCCCACCCCCGGGCTGCGTTTTTCTTACCATAGTGAAGCTGGGGCACCGGGATAAGTGAACCTGACTTTGTAATTTCCCTCCTCCACACCTCTGCTCACGACCCTCTTCCCCTCCAGAAAGCGTGCCCGTCTTTCTGGCTCCCGACCTTAATCCTGCCTCTGTGGGGAGACGCTGCCCTCCGCTCCCAGCCAGAGGGGACCTCTGCTGTCCGCAGTTGTTTAGGTGGCAATTGGTGGCTGTCCTTGTACTGCTGCGTTGTCGTGAGCGTGCGTGCTGGCTTAGCTCTGTCGCAGCAGGGCTGTGTCTTCCCCATTTCCCTTGAGAATATTTCCTCCCAGGGCGGCACCACTTACTTACTGTTGTCCTCATGGTAGTTTATGCAGATCCGTTCTCTTGAAATCATCTCCTTTTCCTCTCTCTCATTTTTTTTCTCCCAAATCAAATCAGCAGTTCCTTGGCAGAGATGACATATGGAAGCAAAATCAGATACAAAGATTATTTCCAGTCATGAGGGCCCCTGGTTCTTGCATCTTTCTGTCAGATCATAAAAACGGGACCCACCCGCTGTAAAAATACGTACAGAGCTTTTTTATAACCTATGGGCTCAGTTGACCAAGATTATACAAAGATGAATGTAATTCCTTTCTCCACGTGTCTCTGAGTTCTTTCTCTTTTCCAGCTTCTCTTAATAAAACAGAATTTTCCCGAGAAGGAAGAAGGGGAAAAAAAGTATATTTTTCCTCAGTCTCCCCTCTCATTTCATGGATCTTACACTTAAGGAACTTAAAAACTCTCTCCTTAGCTTTCGAAGTGACTCGTTTCTGTTTTTTAGTTCTCATCCTGCAGTTTTTTTTGGTTTCTTAGAGTTTCAGACTTTAACTGCCATGTAGCACTTTTAATTGCCCTGTCTTATCTAACCTTCGAGGCAGTATTTCACGAAAACTTGCTTTTTAGATAGTTGCCAGATATTCCGAGAGCACTCCTAATGAGGATATTTTAGGAGTCAGTGATAAGATAGCCCTTTTTTTAATTTGGGGCATTTGATCTGCATGTCAGTCTTCTTTGATGAGTGGAAGGGGATCTGCTGCTCCCTTTCAGACAGTAGCTAATAAAAGACAGTGTCTGTTTCTCAAGAGGATACACAGTCTGTCTTAGCTCTTAGTGCTGTAGATGAATATGGGGTTATCTTCTCTGGAGGCTCGCTTTGCACCAAACTAAAGCTCACTGTGCACATTAGTATGAATATATTTTCTCCCCCAATACTTGACAATTTAGTCTTTGAAAAAGCTAGTACGGCCCATGGTTTCAATAAATCTCTGCCTTTTGTTGCAGTGGTCGTGCATTTCAGAAGTTTTGGATTCTTTTTACTTATTAATCTTCTTGGGTGTTGTTTATTGGTTTAAGAAAGACTTATAGGTATTGGTTATTAGTGATGCTGTGAAATTTGCAGATAACTTCTTGTTAGGGGTTATTTGGAAAAGTCTGTAACCAGCTTTGGTTTGCATAGTTTTAATCACATAATATAGAATAATTTTCTCTTACACAGATCTTCTGTCTACTTCACAAAACTAACTTTAGGTGCCCTGTTTAGTATTAAGCTGAATGTTGAAAGAAAACTTCAGTGGTTTTAGAAAAGTTGCCCTTTTAGTATTCTGTGCTTCATTTTTATTGGAATAATAATCACAGGAAACATAATAGCAATTATCTATCACTTGTGGTTGTATCTCCCTGTCTGTGTATTTCTTCTCAGCACTGAGACGTCTCTCACTTGTATTTCGTATACAGAATTTTGACTGATCTTCATATCTTTTGCCCCTTTGTTCATATAGGCTGGGCAGACTTTTGGATATTTTCCAAAGGATTTAATCCGAGTAGTCCATGAATATACCCAAGAAGAGCTCCATGTCCCAGCAGATGTAAGTTGTGAACTTGCTTTGTTGTGGTTCTCAATTATAAATTGGCTTAAAAATTCATCAGTTAACATTCTACTTAAGTGTTTTCGAAAGTCTGAATGTGGTTTGATCAAAAAAAAGTTGATATCTGTGTATCAGGTTTTAATTTAGAAACAGACTAGCTTGAAAGAAAGAAAAGAAAGAGATTAGGAAAGAAAGAAAAGGAAAATTTTGAAAAGAATTTACAGGAGATGGTGTTCCTGTCGTGGCTCAGAGGAAATGAGTCGACTAGCATCCATGAGGACTCAGGTTCGATCCCTGGCCTGGGAACTTCCCTATGCCATGGGCGTGTCCCTAAAAAAAAGACAAAAAAAAGGAATTTACAGGACACTTTACATGATAATCTGATAGTTACACATTGAAGCAAATGTTCTTGTACAAGGTTGTCTATGCTTCTTGAGGATTTTTCTTTGCCACTTTTGCTAATTTTTTTTTATAATGGCCATACCCATGGCATCTGGAAGTTCCTGGGCTGGGGACTGAATCAGAGTTGCAGCTGTGACCGAAACCACAGGTTTGGCCACGCCTGATCCTTTAACCCACTGCGCTGGACCTTCACAGCAACCTGGGCCATTGCAATCGGGTTCTTAACCCACTGGGGCACAGTAGGTTTTGTAAGAAAAAAAGATGAACTATCCAGTATCTTTGTATTTAGTTATTAAATGTAGGCGGTAAATAAATTTTTTACAAGCAAGATGAGAAGGTGTCTCAATTTGAAAATAACTCATTGAATAGCTTTTAGACATTTTAAGTATATAGAAATCAGGTTAAATGAATCAAACCCTACTTATGCACTAGGCCATGAGGTTTTCTCATTGACTCTAGTGATTTAAGGGACTAAAGTTACGTGATAGATTTTGGAAAAGGGAATCTGAGCATTTTCCCCGAGGTCCAAGCTCAAATCTGCAGGTCCCGACTGCATGGTCTGTAAAAGCACTCATTCAGGGTACACGACCTTAAAACAGCTTCGTGATGGCAAAGGCTCTGTATTCTGGGATCCTCATTCCAGCCGATTATTTTCTGGCGTTTTAAAATTTAAAGGACCTGATACTCACCTCCAAACAGAAATCTTTGAGCAAGTCCTTGGAGTTGCTGTCGAGCAGGTGAGCTGCTGGCCTGGGGCAGTTCTCAGCAGAACTCTGCAGAGTGGATTGAAGTCATGGAGCCATGGTTGTTCCTGAAATTTCCTGGTATTCTCGAGGGTCATAAAGTCAGTCCTGTGGTCTGTGCGGCCTCCCTACTGATGGAGACCCTGCTGGGAGGGGTCTACGTGTAAGACAGCAACAGTGGGCATGGGGACCTCACTTGCTACGGATTCTGCCTTCTCATTGCCCTTCTCCTTCCACGCGTCCCTCAGCCTTGAGAAGTGGCTTAGAAATGTACGTGATGGGAAGAGGTCATTCGTCTCTGCTGCACTTGGCAGGTCTCCAGAGTGTCCGAGGCCGGTTAGGAGAAGACACTGGTCGTCGCCTTTTTTGCACTTTTCCCTCTGTGTATGGCCCCTTCTAGGTCAGTCTGTTCACTAGCGGAGGAGAGCAAGGGTGCAGTTCTGATGGCACCTAGAACTCTGGTTTAGAGCGGAGCTCAGCCCTTACTGGGTCTTGTTTTCAAGCTGCACTCGTGATGCTTAATCCTTGACTGTCCTTGTCCATTCTTTGTCCCTGAACGTTTTTCTTTCCCTTACATCTGTACTTCAGTACAGTGCTTCTTAAGCTGATTTATCTTTCCCAGTCCAAGGCAAGTATGAGCCAGAAATCTGTTGTAGACTTAGAGCCACTCAGCAAGGTGGTTCTGCCTGTTTCCAGCCAGGGAGGCAGAGAAACAGAGCCTAGAGGGTGGGGACGATGGAGACACGCAGGGTGGTCTTCCAGCTTCTCCTGGACAAATGATTATGAGGCCAATTTCCAGAATATCAGGCGTAGATATTGGAAGTTGGGGGACCCAGGAAATGATTCCCTCCTTTTCCCTACTTGTGCTGAGAATGAACTGAGAAACCCAGAAGTCAGGCAGATGGAGACCCAAACGTCACCATTACTTACCCACAAAGGTTTTTGGAGAACATGGCTCAAGCGTGCAGAAGTTAACGGGGCTTTTGAAAATCGTAGTCTAGGATAAGACCGACTTAGCCAGCACAGGCAGAGCAGGCCAACGGGGGGCTTCCCAGAGAAGGACTGTCCCTATAACACTGGCAGCACAGAGGTTAGATGGCGTGTGTCCCCCCTGGACAGTCCCAAACAGGAAACAGGGAGGGTGCAGAGGTTATTCAGGTAAGGTCCTTCCTCACGCGAGCAGGAAGCCGGGGGAAAGTGGGTTCCGACCTCTGCCTCCTGACTCCCCAAGGCTGGCACAAAAGCCCCTTTGGAGCCAGACATGAGTTTGAGATCGTCTCTGTCATTCGCGTGGGTGGTCAGTGTTTGCTCTTGTGACCCTTGGTTAGTGACACACTAATGTTTTTCTTTCCCTTTTGCAGGAGACAGATTTTGTTTGTTTTGATGGAGGAAGAGATGACTTTGATAATTATAATGTAGAAGAACTTTTAGGATTTTTGGAATTGTACGATTCGGCGCCTGGAGACTCTGAGGAAGTTCCAGAAAAAACTCCTCAGCAGGCGGAAGAACCTCCTGAAGCGTCTGAGGACAGTGACCCTGAACCTGAACCAGCAGAACCCGACTGGGAGGAGCGTGAAAGCGTACTCTCAGAAAACACAAAGGAACCCAGGGAAAGACAGGAGGCTCCGGAGAGCCACCCCCACGGGAGCAGTCCAGCAGATCACCACACCCAGGGGGAGCAGTCTTCACCTGAACCTTTTGGAGAAATGCTACAAGATAAGTTCAAAGTGCCAGAAAGTGAACGCAGCAAAGCCAGCAACAGTTCTCAGGTCTCAAACGAGCAGGAGATGATTGACGCTTATAAACTTTTGAAAACAGAAATGACTCTGGACTTGAAAACCAAATTCGGCTCAACTGCCGACGCGTTCGTGTCTGACGATGAGACGACCAGATTTGTGACCTCCTTAGAGGACGATTTTGAGGAGCTGGACGGGGAGGGTTACTCCGCAGGGGAGGATGAAGAGGGGAGCACCGCGGACGCCTGTCACCTGCCATTACTCACCTTCACTGATGGAGGAGGTGAGACTCCGGAGACCTCTGGAAGTGAGAAGCCTCCAACGGAGGGAGAGCGGACTTCGAAGGAACAGCTTCAGGTTGAAGACACTCAGCCCCCCGGGGACCGGTACGGCCACAAAGATACAGAAGAAGAAGAGAGCGCCTTCTCTGCCGTGGCAGAAGGTGAAGGAGACACAGGTGCGGCTTCGGAGACGTGGCCTCCGAAGGAGGACGAGGCCACTGATGAAGCATCAGTCCCGGGTGGCAACGTGGGGACAGCACGACCAGCCTCGGATTATGTCCACCCGGACGAGGCAGCCGATGGCCTCTGGAAGGCAGAAGTCCCCAGAGGCGGTAAAGACCAGGACCCAGAGGCGGCCTTTACCGCACAAGGTCACGTCGAAGGACAAGGGCAGGAGGCCGAGGGGCCCGGGAGGGGCCTGGCAGCGCGGGAGGCCGCAGCGTTAGAGGGTGAGACGCTTCGCGGCGCGACCCGGCCCGCTTCTGCCCAGAGCGGCCCGCCCAGCTCTCCGCCAGCCGCCTCGGCCTTTGCCGACTCGGAGAATGACCTAGAAGGAGCAGCCGTTCGTGTCTCCAAAGACTGGCCCGGGGACGAAATGCTCGGAGCGCGGCGTATGGACAGCGGCTCGGAGGGTGCGGCGGCGCCTGAGGCTGCGGGGACCCGGGGAGCCTGGGGGGAGCTGGCCCCGGGGACCGCAGCGGCCCGGGCAGGCCGCCAGCCCGATGCTCCCGGAGCCGGCGCGAAGCAGGAGGGCGGCTCAGGCCCCGGCCCAGCGCCCCCCGCGCCCCCCGCGCCCCCGGGGGAGCGCCCGAGCGCGGACCAGCCTGGGAGCACCCAGAACCAGACCCGATTCTCCGCCGCCGCCGACGGCCCTGCTCTGCCAAGGAAACCGGAGGAAGAGGGCCCCGCTCCGGGAAGCAGCCTTTCCCCGCGGCAGGAAGGAGGCGCGGCTGCCCAGCGAGCCGGTGAGGAGGCGAGGCTCTCAGAGCAGGAGGCCGCCGAGGAGGCCGCGCAGGCTGGGCCTGCCCATCGCGAGCAGCCCGCGGCCGCCCGGCGGGCAGCAGGGATACCGGAGGCACCGGCTCTCCACCCGGAGCCCCCGGAAGCGGAGGAGGACGATTACGGCCCCGAAGAGCTCCTGGAGGATGAAAACGCTGTGAGTGCTAAGCGGTCGAAAGAAACGAGCCCCGAGATGCAGGACGCGGGCTCCGAGGCTCACCCGCAGGCCCCTGCAAGGGCGCCTTTAGGTGCTGAACCAGAAGCTAGAGAAAACAAAGAGGAAACCAGTAACACGGTGGAAATTGAAAGGACAAGCGACACCGCGGGTAAAGGAGTGGACGCACGGGGCGGGGACCCGGGTCCTCCGGTGGTGGAAAAAGGAGACAGCCCGCTTGTGGGTCAGAAGGGACAGAGCCCCTCTGCGGGCCGCGACCTTCCCGACAAGAGCGCAAGTCAGCCTGCAGGGTTAGGGGACCCATCGCAGCATAAAGCTCCAGATTATTTTAAGGAAATCGGCCTCCGGGAACACACGGGGACCTCGGGGCTCGTGGAGAAGCCCGGGGCAGAACTCTCGGAAGAGGACGAGGAGGACGTGGAGAAATCGGTGGACGCAGGGCGCGCACCTGCTCAGCCGGAGCTCGGCGTCCCCGCGAAGGACCTGCCTATAATCGGCAGCTTCTTTAAAGAGCAGCAATCCCTAAGGCGCCTCCAGAAGTACTTTGACGTCCACGAGCTGGAAGCCCTGTTCCAGGAAATGTCCTCCAAGCTGAAGTCGGCGCAGCGGGAGAGCCTGCCCTACAACGTGGAAAAAGTCCTAGATAAGGTCTTCCGTGCTTCCGAGTCCCACATTCTGAGCGTGGCAGAAGAGATGCTGGACAGTCGCGTGACCGAAAGCAGAGACCCGGGGATGAAGGACAGCAGCGTCTTTGAAGAGGCTGCGGTGCTCTATGATGTCCAAGACCTGATCTATTTTGTCAGGTACAGACACTACGCGGAGGAGACCGCGCCCCTGGCGGCGGCGCAGCCTGCGGAGGAAGGCGGGGCCGGACCATCGGAGGAAGGCGGCGCTGGACCGTTGGAGGAAGGCCGGGCTGGCCCTGCAGAAGGTGAGGTACCTGCCTGTGACCTCACAGGGTTGGGCTCCAGGTACGGGTATGGGGCTTGGGGGGCGGGGGGTGCTGACGTGCCTGGTGCGTTATTTGTAAAGCTTTGTCCCCAGTTCACAGTGTGCCCAGAGGCGAGGGACAGCACAGTGACTCTTTCATGACCCGTCTGGCCTTTCTTGTAGGCCGGGGTGTGGCTAAGGATTTCTTACCCTGTTTTTCCTTCAGACAGTTGAGACTAGTAAACATTCTCAATAGGAAACGATAAAAAGAGAGCCACACATAAGAAAATGATGTATACAATAGACCTGTTGACAAAGTGCAAGTTTCATGCAAAAGTATAAAAGGACTTTTTTCTTTTTCGGCCACCCCATGGCATATGAAGTTCTTGGGCCAGGGATCCAAGCCCCAGTTGCGAGCTACGCCACAGTTGTGGCGAGGCCGGGTGCTTTAGCCCCCCGTGCCAGGCATCCGACCTGTGTCCTGCCTGCAGAGGTACAGCCGATACTACTGTGCTGCAGCAGGAACTCTATGAAAGGGCTTTTTTGAACTTATTTTCTTCATCGTCAAATCACTGCTGTCTAAGGATTTATTGGCATAACATTTAACTTTATGCCTTGCCTGAATCTCTTTATTCCTCCTTTCTGTTTTTTTGGCAGGGAGGGTGTACTGCAGCACATGGGAGTTCCCAAGCTAGGGGTCGGAGCTGCAGCAGCCAGCCTGGGCCACAGCCACAGCAGTGCAGGATCTGAGCTGCATCTGTGACCTGCACCACAGCTCACAGCTACGCCAGATCCTTAAGCCACTGAGCGAGGCCAGGGATTGAACCCGCATCCTGATAGATACTAGTCGGGTTTATAACCCACTGAGCCACAGCAGGAACCACCCCCCAACTTCCATCTTTGCTGGATGCTTCGTGCTTATAGGTGAATTGGATTCTACCCAGCCCTCGGGTTCTCACGTTCAGATTAATGAAGGACAAACGAGGACGCAGAGCCTTGTAACACAGCACTTGATGCAGAGCCATCCAGTAAAGAAACAGTGCGTGAACGGACCCGAGCTAGCATCCCACAGAAGCTGGTTCCTGGCTCATGCGCTTTTCTCTGCCGACGTGCTCTTCAGACGGGAAGTATGTGAGCTGAGAGCACAGGGCGGGGGCGCAGAGCCGCAGGAGGTGTCTCCCAGGCCCGCCGCTGTCTCTGAGCACGCGGGGATGGGAAGATTTTTACGTGTAGTCAAAGCAGCTCTACTGCGGACTCGAATGCGAGACTCGTGAATTTTCAGGGTGAACCGTGAGGTTTCAAAGACATCCGTCCTCGCTGTGGGTCACACTGGGCTGTGCCCTGAGCCTCTCGGGGACAGAGCGGGGTTCGCACCTTCTGACTCACAGAGGTGCCTTGAAGCCGTCTGAGAGGCCCTTCAGGCACCTGCTGTCGCTCGCAGCACCCATTTGGCACTGGCCCTGAGCCAGCACGCTCGTGCGTGGAGGCGCTTGGCACTTTCCACGCAGGACAGATGTTGCCTCTTTCTGACCAGGATCTCCTTTTGCACCTTTGTCCGCGGGGGCAGGTGTCGGTTCAGCAAGGGGAGTTAGAGGCCTGAAGTCCTGCACAGACAGACTTAGTGGTCGACTCCTGTGGGATACGGGTTTCTTTGTACGTTTTCTGCTGTACGTTAGCCATCTGTGACGTGAGAGGAAAGCAGAGGAAACTCATACTTCTGTGCCCGGTTGTGCCCCACGGGTGCCAGCGCGGAGGGCAGGGTGAGGGCCCTGGGGCTGGGTGCAGGGAGTCTGGGTGGGAGCGTCGCCAGGCTTTGCCAGCGCGGTGCATTCTCCTTCCGTGTAGACACCCCGCCCCCACCGGAGGAGAGCGGCCCACCGCAGAGCGCGGAGGCCCTGGCCGTGCAGGTTCCTGAGGAGCCCCGCCGTGGGGATCGACCCGTGACCAGTGACATGGGCACCTTGGAAGCACCCCAGAAACCAGAGACTGAGAAAGACAGAAATCCAGGTAAATAAAGCTCGGTTATTTTTCCTCTACAAAGAAGACGCCCGTCCTAAAGAAGGCCTTCTAGGAGTTTCCGCCGTGGCTCAGTGGTAACCAACGGGACTGGTATCCACGAGGACACAGGTTCCACCCCTGGACTCCCTCTGTGGGTTAAGGATCTGGGGTTGTTGTGAGCTGCGGTGTAGGTCGCAGATGCAGCTCGGATCCGGTGTCGCTGCGGTGGAGGCCGGCAGCTGTAGCTCAGATTGCACCCCTAGCCCGGGAACTTCCATATGCTGCCTGGTGCAGCTGTAAAAAAAAAATAAACGAATAAAAAAAGAAAAAGATTAGAGGAGACAGTACAGAACTTTGCAGTAGGTGACAGTCCAGTGTGGACGGACGCTCGTGATCCTTAGTCACGGAGCGCGATAAACACGCAGGAGGGAGCACCTCGCTGCATTTTAATTGAGAACGTTGTTTAAAAAATGAAGTTTTTAATAATGCAGCCCCACTAATAGCATCACCAGTTTTCTCATTTTTGTGTAGCTTACTCATTTTACCAGTCAACCAGAAGAACTTCTGTTATTCTGTCTCTCAGGTACGGCGATGTGACATCATTACTGCTCCGTGTTCTTAGAGGTCATGGTCTCCAACTAGGGACAGCATCACCTGTGATACCACGGGCCCAGCCGCCCTGGGCTGCCCCGCCCCACCCCGCCGCCCCCCGCAAAGTACAGGGGCAGTCAGAGTAGGAATAGAAGTCTCCCATATTCCAGAGGGCATTGCAATCATATAGAATACTCTCTATTTCGATTATTTTATTTAATGGCTGCACCCACAGCGTATGGAAGTCCCCAGGCTAGGGGTCAATTCGGAGCTACAGCCTCCAGCCTGCACCATAGCCACAGCAATGCCAGATCTGAGCCTCATCTGCAACCTACACCACAGCTCACAGCAACGCCGGATCCTTAACCCATGGAGCGAGGCCAGGGATGGAACCTGCATCCTCATGGGCACTATCTTGGGTTCTTAACCTGCTGAGCCACAGTGGGAACTCCATACTCTGTATTTCTAAACTCTTGTAATTCAAAATGATTCTGCTTGTTGAGAAAGAGTCATATACCAATAAGACTTGTTATTTTCTTGCTCAAAAACTTTCACGGTTAGGAAGGATTTTGCTTGCAGAATCAAAAACAGATGTTTTCGGAGTTCCTGTTGTGGGGCAACAGAAACGAATCCGACTAGTATCCATGAGGACACAGGTTCAATCCTGTGTAGGATAAGGATCCTACAGTAGGTAAAGGATCCTTTTGGGTAGAGCTGGAATCCTGCCTCTCCCCCAGAGCTGCAAGCCTGGCCCTGCCCTCTGTGCAGTCCCTGCCAGTCTCTCTTGGTGTTTACCATATTCTCTTTTGTGTAACTGTTCTTCATGCATTCAGCAAGTGGTTGCTGAGTGTCCGCCAGGTCCCAGATGCTGTGCTAAGTGTGGGCGCAAGTCTGCAAACTGACAGTCTACTTGCTCATTGTTGGTCTGCAGTTTCTAATGCTGTGCTTTACCAGCGCTAAAGAAGTGTTTGTTTGGTGTGACGATGTGGAGTTCCCATCGTGGCTCAGCAGGCTAGGGACCCAACACAGTGTCTGTGAGGGCGCAGGTTCGATCGCTGGCCTCGCTCAGCGGGTAAAGGATCCGGCGTTGCCATGAGCTGTGGTGCAGGTCGCAGATGCGGCTTGGATCCCGCGTTGCTGTGGCTGTGCTGTTGGCCGGCAGCTGCAGCTCCAATTTGACGCCTAGCTTGGGAACCTCCATATGCCGCAGGTGTGGCCCTAAAAAGACAAAAAAAAAAGTGATGGTGTGAATATAGGAAAAGCATAAAGTTCTGTTTTTCTCATTTCCTGTGAGACTTTATTGTTCGGATGGCAGGTGCATTGCCGGGGGGGTGATGGAGGAGCTAGTGGTGGGTTGGGTGGGTGGGAGCTATGTTCGTTTTATAACTGCAGGATGTGCTGGTTCTAATGGGGGCTGGAATCATCAGGGAAACCACATATCCAGGCATGGTGACTAGTGTTTAGTGGGCACTCAATAAATATTTAAAATGAAGAGAAGCAGTTCTAACTCTGAAACATAAATAAAATATTAGCTTTCTCCCTCAGTTTCAGGGCTAATTACAACAGAAGGCACTCCTATTATTGATGCTGTCGATGCCGGAAAGCAACTAGAAACGAATGCCGAAGCACCAGCCAGCGTCACACCTTTGGAAAGTGCAGTTCTTTTCATATATTCAATGGTATTTTGTTTAACTAAGACGGTAAGTTTAACATATATAGTTTCTTCAAATAGAATGTTGATTAGTACAGTTTTCAAACTGATGTTAAGCACAAGGTGAAGAATTACAGTGTCTTTGTGACAATTGCTGCAGAGCCTTTGAAGATAGCCTCTGAAATAAGCCAGTTGTATGATGCCGGTTCAGGTCAGCACAGCGTATGCACAGCTGTAAAATACGGTTCTCCCCCCCAACCCTTTTTTATCTTTTTATTTCTTTTTTTAAAATTATAGTTGACTTACAGTGGTGTGTCAGTTTCTGCTGTACAGCACAGTGACCCAGTCATGCATATATATATGCATTCTTTTTTTCTCATATTATCTCCCATCATGTTCTGTCACAAGAGGTCGGTTATAGTTCCCAGTGCTGTATAGCAGGACCTCATTGCTTATCCATAAAAAAGAACATAATAATGCCATTTGCAGCAACGTGAATGCGACTGGAGATCCTCACACCAAGTGAAGGAAGTCTGAAAGAGAAAAACAAAAACCACATGATATCACTTATACCTGGAATCTAAAATGTGGCGCCCGTGACCCTGTCCGCAGAACAGAAACAGACTCAGACATGAAACGTGGTTCTTGCCTCAGGGACGTTTCAGTCTAGCGGGGAATAATGACCTCCGCCTACGGCCTGCTGGCGCCGAAGGCAAAGGAGGCCTTACCCGTGGTGGACGCGCGTGTGGCGGGGCATGTTTGTTCCCTGCGGTGAGGACGGTCGGGGCAGGTCAGATGAGCCAGGACCTGTTTTGAGCAGAGTTGAAGGGCCCGTGTGAGTTTGTCCAGAAGCTTATCTAAGCCTTTGAAGGTTTTAAGCAGGAAAGAAGTGTGGTCATATTTTTTCTTAGAAAGAGTCACTTAGAGCTGAGTGTTTATTCACATGTATCTTTCTAACGGAGGCCTGATCCGAAGGAGACACTTCATTTGTCCCGAAGCCTATCTAAGCTGTCTAGGGCCTAGCGCCCCCTTGTGGTATATGTTGAAATTAGACATTTTTCTTGGCAAATTATGGGACCCAGCAAGCTTTCGGAATTTGGAGGCCAAGTTGTCCTTGGGGCTATAAGGTATCCTCTCCAACAAAAATATCTTTCCTCTGGGTTCTGTTATTTCAAGACGTTTGTAGGAAAAAGGATCATTTTTTGTTCTGTAAAACGCATGCGTTTGGAGTAAGGTCCATCACTTGGAATCTTGGGCAAATGACTCAAGTTTGAACCTCAGCTTCCTCATCTTTAAAATGCAGATAATACCTTCGGCAGTCATTGCAAGAACCGAATTAATCGAGGATGTCAGGTGTCTGGCGCAGTGCCTGGTGTCTTATAGGATCTCATGCGCTGCCCACTTCTCAAGGGCATGGTCAGAGGGCAGTGTGAAGACCCTGAATCCCCGGGGAATTCGGGAGAAAGGCCCCCAGGACGGGATGGGAGGAGGAAACCAGAGCATTTTTCAGTTTTCTCCGTGGTTTTGGTGGTGGCGGCCGCCCCACAGTGCAGGTGTGTGTGGCGTGTGCAGTTAGAATGATGAGATTGTCAGTGACTGAGGCAGCCTCAGAATCCGAATTTGGTTATATCTGCGTGAATCATCCTCTCTCCTGAGATTTAACAGCCTCGGATGTGGGAGGGGTGCTCTCTCCCCCTCCTTTGTGGACATGGTGGCTGCGCACGGAGCCCTGTCCTGGGCCTGGGTAGGGGGCAGAGATGTGGTAGAGGGGACGGCCTCTGCCTGAGGGACTATCAGAGAAGACGCAGACGTGAGTGGCGCACGGAGAGGGTGCGCGTCACAGAGCAACAGCGGTTTGAAAGGTATTGTCGCAGGAATATGTGCAGAGTACGGTGTGAGGAATGGAAGAATCTAGGAGGTAGAAAGCATGACTCTGATTTCTGAAAGGCACAAGAAAAGGGCCTGGTGGCTCAGACGGTTAAGGATCCAGTGTTGTCATGGCTGTGGCTCAAGTCACTGCAGTGGCGCAGGTTCTGTCCCTGACCCAGGAAGTTCTGTGTGGCGCAGGCATGGCTTAAAATTTCATAAAAAGGAAAAAGCCGTATCAAATACATGTCAACATTGGAAAAAATATGAAATAGCTTTTATGGAGTGACAAGTAAGTGGTGCAGATAGTTATTTGGTACATCTGAGCAGTAGTGGGTACTAACTTCTTTGGGAAAACCATACCAGAAAACCAGACGCCTAGATCAACAGTTAGTGGAATCTCAGGGCTGGGAGAGATCCAAGAGGGCAGGCAGTCTGACTTCTCACTAACCCGCAGTAGTTCCCTCCCTGCAGCCCTGACCGGTAGGTATGCGGCCTGGCCATCAGCACTTCCTGCTGGCAGCGGCTTACCTTATAAGGCCCTGCATCCGTCCGTGTCCATGCTCATGTCGACTCCAAATTTTCCTTCATGCGATTTTTTTCTCCTAGAATATAATTCCTTTTCTACATAGTAAGCCTTTAAATATTTGATGTTGTGCTTAAAATGTTTTTTTCCCGTGCTTTAGTGTGGAAAATTTCAAAATAGTAACAGTAAAGAGAGAGAATAATAGAATGAAATCCTGGGCCCATCGTCCAGCTTTACGGTAATTCCTTAATATTGCCCAGTATTTGACACATTTCAAATTTCCCTCCCTTCCTTTTAAAGTTTTGTTCTTACCCAGTTCAGGATCTTGTGGAGGTCCAGTATTTACAGGGGGTCGATATATGTCTTAGATCAGTTTTAATCAGCTATAACTCACATATAACAAAGTGCACGCATTTTAGGAACATGGCCCAGTGTGCACGCCCATGTGAAGACAGCCGTAACCAAAGATGCAACATTCCCTTCATCTGGGAAAATTCCCTTGTGTGCCTTCCCAGTGTATTTTATCTTTCGAGAAAGGGCCAACCAATTCTCAAACACGATTGTACCATTTTATGCTTCCACCAACAACTTATAAAACTTCTAGCTGGTCACATATTTGCCTGGTCTTATCACTCTGGAATTGTAGCCATTCTAGTGGGCATGCCTTTGAGGTTTTTCATTGGATTTCCTGATGCTCCGTGATGCTGAGCACTTTTTCGTGTGCCCGTACTTTTTGGTGGGTCTGTGTGTGAAATGGCTCTTCACATCTTTTGTCCCCTTTGAAACTGGGGTTTTGTCTTTGAAATTTTATCAGTTCCTCATACTCATATATTTTAGATACAATACCTTTGTCAGATACTTATTGTTCCGGCTTGGGCTTTCAGTTTCATTTTTTGTTTTGTTTTCTTTCTGTGTTTTTAGGGCCACACTCACAGCATACGGAAGTTCCCAGGCTAGGGGTTGAATTGGAGCTGCAGCTGCTGGCCTACAGCACAGCCTTAGCAACGCGGAATCTGAGCTGTGTCTGCGACCTGCACCACAGCTCACGGCAACGCGGATCCTTAATCCACTGAGCGAGGCCAGGGATCAAACCCACATCCTCATGGATCCTAGTCGGGTTCATTACTGCTCAGCCACAACAGGAACTCTTGTGTCATGGTTTTTGATCTTGCAAGTGACATCTTTTTTTACATTTTATTTATAATTATTTCTTTGCTGACATAGCAATACAATTGATTTTTGTGTATTCACCTTGCATCTTCCTAAATTTACCTATTATTATTATCTTACTAAATTATCTATTATTTTTAGGGGGGTTGTCGATTTCGCAGGATTCTCTGTATTTGATCATGTCATCTATGAATAAACACACCTTTTTAAAAAGTCGGGTTAATGAAACCTTAATTTACATGTAGTAGAATTCACCCTTTCTGTGTACAGTTCTATGAGTTTTCACACTTTTTTCAAAATTTTTCGTGTCCCTGTTCTCTTGCCTCTTCTTCTGGAACTCTCACTGCGCTTATGTTAGGTAATAGTTGCACAGGTCACTGAGGCTCTGTTCTTTTCTGTTGTTTTTTAGGCGTTTTATATCTTTGCTTCAGTTTAAGTACTTACTATTGCTGTTTTCAAGTTCATTGATCTTTTCTTGTATAGTATCTAATCTGCTGTTATGCCTATCAAGTGAATTTTTTATTTCGGATATTTGACTTTTTAGTTCTAAAGGTTCTCCTAGTTCCACTTTATATCTTTCATTTCTCTCCTCCGTATGGTCATTAAAAAAAAAATTCTTAAACTTCTTTTAAAGTGATTCTTTTAAAGTCCTCTAAAGCTAATATTCTGTCTTCTCTTACAATTTTTTGGTCTATCTTTATAGATTGTTTTATCTCCTAGTTATGGGATGCATTTTCCCACCTCTTTGCATGTCTGGTTTTGTGGGGCTTGTGTGTTTGTTTGTTTTTTGGATGCTAGGCAAAAAGCATGTTGTGGGGTGCCTGGATTTTGGTGGCTTCTGTTAAAGTGTTGAAGTTCGTTTTTCTAGGCTAGTAAGTTACTTGTGAATGAGCCTGATCCTGTCTAGTCTTATTTTTAAGACTTGTTAGGAAGGAGTGGTGAATTACAGTGGTTTTTACTCCAGGGCGAGTGTTTCCCTGCTACATGGTGTGATTTTTCTGGACTCTACTAAAGGCTTCAGCACTCATTAGGGTCAGTTTACGCTGACCAGCTGGAATACAGATGTCTCCCAGCTCTGCGTTAACTGGAATTTTCAGCTTCCAGGTCCTTATAGTTTTTCTTTTTACCTGCAGTTGTTCTTCGCCAGTCCTCAAGGAGCCTTACGTGCACAGGTGCAGCTTTGCGTTCAGCCCGAGGCTGAAGGAGACATCCTTGCGGATTTCTAAATTCTTTTTTTGTTTTTGGAGTTCTCATTGCAGCATATTTCAGGCTCTTCAGTCTCCCTAAACTCTGATCTCTGCCTCCTCAGCAGGTTTGGTGTATTCTGCTTGCTAGCTGTCTCCCTGTCTCCCTGAATTAAGGTCTCAAAAGTGCCTCCAGGTAGAAAGCTGCGTGATCACAGGCCTTGCGCCTCATTTGTTTCCCTTCTCTTAGGACTCACAATTATGTGCTGCCTGTTGTTCTCTATCTGAAGAGTAACTTTTCATATATTTTGCCAGTGTTTTCTTTTCTTTCTTGCTTTTTTTTTTTTGGCTTTTTATGGCCACGCCTGTAGCTTGTGGAAGTTCCCTGGCTAGGAGCAGAATTGGAGCTGCAGCTGGTGGCCTACACCACAGCCACAGCAATGCCAGATCCCAGCCACATCTGCAACCTGTGCCGCAGCTCATGGCAACTCTGGATCCTTAACCCTCTGAGCAAGGCCAGGGATCGAACTCACATCCTTATGGATACTAGTTGAATTCTTAACCCACTGAGCCACAATGGGAGCTCCTACAGTTATTTTCAATGGGAGAGCAAGCATCCTTTCATTTAGTCTGTCTGTAGATGTCCCCTTTTGTTTGTTGCAATGTATTCATTGAAGCAGCAGGTTTTGTTTGGCTTCCAGGGGGTATCATGGTGTGCATTTTGCTAATAACTACATTCCCACAGTGTAGCTGAATGTGTTCCGCTGGTTCTTTATATTTCTTGGGAACTGGTTAGAGTGGTAGTCAGGTTCAGGTTCAGGTTCATTGTCGTTTGGCAAGAATACTCACAGATGTTGTAAGCTACTGTTCAGAAGGCATCTGTGGCCTTGACGTCCCTCCTTAGTTGATATTATTAGTCATCAGTGACACTGACTAGATCTGTATTACGGGCTGAAAAATAGTGGTTTTCTGACTGTAGTTCCTGTTTCATTTAAAAGCTGGGATACTTCTATCAAGAGACACTTAGAATCAACTATTATTTACCTGAGATTTGATTTGTATAGTTAGGACAGTATAACTATTTGATTCCTGCCGTTTAGTTTTCACAGCAATGAGTCATCTTCCTAGCATCATCCAAAGATGCAAAGGGTGTGTGTTTGTTTCTTTAACATTTTAAAGAATCATTATGATGCCTGAATTTTAAAGTATTTGGTGTGTTAACAATCCACTCCGGTTATTATTCCTTATCAATGCTCAGTTTCTTCTGTTTTTGGTTAATGGGAGCCTCTTCAGCTTGGCTTGGGCCCTTTGACACCACCTCGTGGTGGTGACTCATGGTGGTGACTCGTGGTCACTGACACTTTCCTTGCTTTTTATGTAACGAGATGTTACAAGCTCATCTTGTACGCTTCCTGCTCAGATCTTGAAGGAGCTATTTTTCCAAAGAGTCTTGGTTCCTTTTAGTGGGAACTGGTAGTCAGAGGCACATTCTGGGTACTAAGATTGCTTATTGCTTTTGAGTTGGACACCATTTCTAGGCCTTTTCAGAAGACAAAGACAGGAAATATATAAGGATTTTGATGTGACTATTCACATATGGCTGTTCCCAGTCAGAATTCAGGATGCTAGTGGAATTTCACGTCACCACATTTATCTGATATTGTGTTTTCTTTCTCCACTGTTTGAAATGACTTCAACATAATCATTTATTGACATCAACATAATTATTTATTTAGTTTATTTTACAGTATTCACATAACAGTATTAGAACCCCCAATATCAACTCCACCCAACAGTGTGTTACTGACATAGCGCAGGATCTTTTGCAGTTCTTTTTGCCTCTAACCTGTATCCCACTAGGGTATGCTTGAAAATAATGCCTTCGTGTTGTCCTGACATCAAGTGGATACACAGTTAGGTTAATTGTTTTATTTGTGCTTTCAATTTTCAGGGACTGCTTTATAAGATTTTTGTTTGTTTGTTTTATAGTTATCTGACATATTTGTAAGAGCCAAAGTCAATTTGTAAAATAAGGTCTATTTAAAGAAGTCTGACTTTGGCCTAATTCCATCCGACTTGTTGATACCCTTCTCTATAGGTAATTTAGAAATTAATTTCATTACCTCACCATATAAAAATAAGCAGATGATTTCCACACCAAGCCAAGATCGATTTGTAGGTACCTGCTTTACCCTCCTGACTGAAACAGCTAAAAAGAAAAAAATCAGACAGAATACACAAAACAACATTTTTTAAGTCATGAGGCAACAAAGGCTAGTAATTCCTGAAAGCGAACAAAAGCCACGAGCTCCTTAGTTGTCACATCTTACTGCACTGAGAGTGTTTCCGGGCTGTGGAGAAAGGAGGAACCCGGCGCTGAGGAGATGGAGCTGAAAGTCCAGGGACAGCAAAGCAGCTGAAAGTCACAGGGCAGAGCACCAGGAGGAGACAGCTACAGGGAGAGCCCTGGGGATCTCTGAAAGGTCCCGTTGGAGTGGTCACCAGAGCACCGATCTGCACATGCGTGAGACAACACTACTCAAGGTCAAGGAAGCTGTCTAAGTGTGTAGAGGGAACAGTACCTCCTAATTCTAGGGGAACTGCATGTAGTACTCAGAAGGATCTTCCTTCAGATTACGTGCTGCTCATCTCGCTTAACAAATCTTAAAATCAAGACCCAAAAGGATCAAACTGTTTTCCAGTAATTTTCCAAGCTGTGGAAAAATGTGTGTTGTATTAGTCAGGGTTCTCCAGAGAAACAGAACCAATAGGGGAGAATATGTATGTATATTTCTGTATGTATTTATATATGTGTATATGCATATATACGTGTATATATAGGGAGAGATTTATTATAAGGAATGGCTTCTGTGCAAATGGAGGCTCTGAGTTCCCAGAATCCACAGTCTGCAAGCTGGAGACCCAGTAAAGCTGGCGTTGTCATCAGTCAAAGTCCAAAGGCCTGAGAACCAGGGGAGCTAATGATGAGATTCTAGTCCAGGTCTGAGAGCCTGAGACTCAGGAGCATCAGGAGTAGAAGACTGATGTTCCAGCTCAAGCAATCGAGAAGGAAGGCACAAAGTCCCCCTCTGCATTTTCTTTTATTCGGGCACTCAGTGGGTCGGCTGATGCCCATCCATAGCAGGGAAAGCAATTTACGTTACTGATTACAGCATCTCATGTGGGAACACACACAGATAACATGTAATCTGGGTACCCTGTGATCAGTCAAAGAGACATAAGCAAATTCACCGTCACATTTATTCCTAATGTATGACTTCCAGTCAAAAGAATATCAGGCAGGCAGAGTCAAGAAAAGATGACCCACCATGAGAAAAATCAGCCAATCGAAACCAACTAAGAATTACTGGAGATGTTCAAATTAGGCAAGGGTATTAAAATAGTTATTATTGCCACATTTCAGATGTTAAAAAAGTAGAGACATGAAAGATATTAAAAGAAAACAAACTTTTAGAGATGAAATGCCTGAGGTGATAAATATACTGGGTGGGATTAATGCTGGGTAGACACTGAAGATGAAAAGGTTAGTGAACTTGAAGACATAGCAGTCGATGCTGCCCAGAATGAAACACAGGGGAAGACGGCTCAAGAAAAATGAATAGGTCATCAGCGAGCAGTGGGGACACTTTCAGAGGGTCTAACAAATGCGTAACCAGAACCCTTGGAGGACAGATAGAAGAGGTGGTCACAAAAGTTCTGCAGAAATAACGGGTGAAAATTTCCCCAAATCTGTGAAAACTCTAAAGCTACAGATCCAAGAACTTCAATGAAAGTCAAGTATAAAAAGCATGAAGAGAACTACACCAAGGCATATCATAATCAAATTGCTCAAAATAAGTGATAAAAGCAGCCATAGAAAAGAGACATTTTGAACTAAGAGTAAGGGTGACCTCAGATTTCTTGTTGGGAACAAGGCATGGGAGACTACAGCAGAAGAATATCTTTCAATATATTTGAAGAGAAATATTGCCGATCTACAATATCATACCCAGTGAAATAGTTTTCAAAAACAAAGATTAAATGAAGATTTTTTTTTCCAACATACAAGAGCCGAAAGAATTCACCAGCACACTTGCACCCAAAGAAATGTTAAAGGAAGACCTTTAGTCACAAGGAAAATAACAACAGATAGAAATAATGGAGGTACACAAAGGAGTGAAGAAAGCAAAAATGGGTAAATATATAACACCATTATTTAATTTTTAAAATATCTTTAAAAGTTAATTTACTGTTTAGAGAGAAAGATTTTCAATATACTATGAGGTCTAGAAAGTATGTAAAAAATAAAATGCATGACAGCAATAGTATAAAGGTCAGGAGAGTGAGAAATGGTAATAACTCATAAAATTCTTACTACAAACATGATGTACAGAATCACTGGAAGGAAGATGATGGTAAACTAAAGATGTAGAGTATAAACTCCAAAGGAACCACTAAAACAACCAAACAAGGAGTTAGCTGATAAACCAGCAGAGGAGATAATTTAGAATCATTAAAAAGACTTGATCCAAAAGAAGCCAGAATAAAGGGGAAAAGGGAAGAAAGAACATTTGGGACAAATAGAAAAAAAAAAAAAGAGGGAGTTCCCACTGTGGCTCAGCTGTAATGAATCCAGCCAGGATCCATGAGGATGCGGGTTTGATTCCTGGCCTCGCTCAGTGGGTTAAGGATCCGGCATTGTTGTGGATGTGGCTGTGGTGTAGGCCGGCAGCTGCAGCTCTGGTTCGATCTCTAGCCTGGGAACTTCCATATGCTACAAGTGCAGCCCTAAAAAAATAAAAAAGCCAAAAAAAGAAGAGGATGCTAGGCTACTTAAACTTAACCCTATCATCTGATAAAGGACATATCTTGTATATAAAGAACTCTGAAAACTCATTATTAAGAAAGCAAAT
This sequence comes from Catagonus wagneri, assembly GCA_004024745.2. NCBI lineage: Eukaryota > Metazoa > Chordata > Mammalia > Artiodactyla > Tayassuidae > Catagonus > Catagonus wagneri. The sequence continues at coordinate 13,756,575 of PVHT020000061.1, forward strand.
AACCCACTAAAATAACAGTTCACTGAAAAAAAAAAAAAAGGCTCAGCATCATTCATTCTGAGGAAAATGCAAATTTAAACCACCCTGGGTACTCATCACACACTTAATGGCATGACTGAAATTACAAAGGCCAAATGTTGGAGAAGACGCAGAGGCACCGGAGCTGTCATACGCTGCTGTTGGGCCACAAAATGGTACAGACACCTGGGCAAGCCGTTTGTGAATTTCTTAAAAAGGCAGACGTACAGCTGTCAAGTGATCCAGCCATCTCTCTGCTAAGCATTTATTCAAAAGAAAATAAATATTACACCCATAAAAGGCCTTTTGTATCACAGTGTAACTCATAGCAGCTCAGTTTGTAAATCAAAAACTGGAAAAAACCCAAATGTCTATCAGCAGGTAAGTAAATAACCCGGGGATTATTCATACAGTGAAAGGCTGATGGGGGTGGCTCCTTGATGCCAAGGAGGGTACCGGGGAATCTCAGATGCAGGCCCGTTGACTGTAAATCATACTGGGGTTTTCGACTGCAGAGGGTTTGTACCCTAACCTCTATGTTGCTCACTGGTCAGCTGTACACCTCAGTGGATTTAACCCATCTTCTGTTGATGGACAGTTTGGTTATTTCCTCTTTTGTATTATAAATAATGCTGGCATAACATGGTTTTTTGTGTACATCTTTCCAACATTTGCTGTTACATGTGTAGCACCGTGGAGGGAGATCTTTAGAAGTGGAATTGTGCATCAGTAGCTGCTTACACAGGTGATTTGGGGAGAGACTGCCGAATTCCCATTCAGAGCAGTTAGATTATTTTGATAATGGTCAGCCGCGTGTGAGCTTACCCATTTCTGGCATCTTCTAAGAGGGTATGTTGTCCATTGATTGTTTGGATCTTGCCCGTGTAAGTGAGAAATGAATGGTGCAGGTTTAATTTGCAGTTCTTTTATTACGAGAAGTTGGCGCGTGTTTCCCTGAGTTTATTAGCTGTTTCTGCTTTTCCTGAGGACTATCCTTTTTTTTTTCAGCCCATTTTTTCCACTGGTTTGCTGGCCATTTTCTTCTCTATTTGTAGAGTTCTTTATTTTTTAAGGATATTAACCCTTTGTAATGTTACACGTATTTCATCCTTGGGTTTATGTTGTCAAACTCTGATTGTTTCATATTTTGACATTCAAGGGCTGGATGAGTTTTTTTATTTGTAAGTAATCAAGTTTACAAACCTTTTTCCTTGGATTCTGAGACATAACTACGAAGATTTTACTCACTCATAATATGTCAAGACATACACTCATACTTTTTCTAGTATCTGTTTGCTATCATTTTTTACATTCAGTTTCCTGACCCATTTGGAATTTATCCTTGTGAACAGTGAGAAAAGATCCAATTTTTATCATTTTCCATTTGGTTATCTAGTTATGCCAACACCACTTATTAAAAAGTCTATTTTCCCCCCTACTTACTCTTACTGTACTCTAAATTGCCAATGCAGTTGGATCTAGTTCTAATTTTTTTTTAACTCAGTGTAGTTCTGAGTTTTCTTTCTCTCTCTCTCTCTTTTTTCTTTTTTTTTTTGTCTTTTTAGGGCCACCCGTGCACCATATGGAGGTTCCCAGGCTAGGGTCGAATCTGCGCTGCAGCTGCCGGCCTACACCACAGCCACAGCCACAAGGGATCAAAGCCCCATCTGCAACCCACACCACAGCTCTCCACAAGGCTGGATCCATAACCCCGAGCAAGGACAGGGATCCAACTCGCATCCTCATGGATATTAGTTGAGTTCATTAACTGCTGAGCCACAACGTGAACTCCTAGTTCTAAGTTTTCTGTTCCTTTCCATGGTCTGTGTGTATTCTTCAGCCAGTATCATAATGTTTTAATTAGAGCTTGCTTTAACCTCCCCTGACCCCATTGCTCTTTGAGTGTTCTTCTGAATTCACTTTTTATTTAACTTGTAAATATACCTTTATTTTTTATTTTTATTTTTATTTATTTATTTTGCCTTTTGTCATTTTATGGCCGCGGGTTTATGGCCGCACCCGCGGCATGTGGAGGTTCCCAGGCTAGGGGTCTAATCGGAGCTGTGGCCACTGGCCTGCACCGCAGCCACAGCAACGCGGGATCCGAGCCGCGTCTGCGACCTACACCACAGCTCACGGCAACGCCGGATCGTTAACCCACTGAGCAAGGGCAGGGATCAAACCCGCAACCTCATGGTTCCTAGTCGGATTCGTTAACCACTGCGCCACAACGGGAACTCCTAAATATACCTTTAAAGACCTAAAAACACCATCCCCCCGGCCCCAGGTTGAACATCCTTAATTTCTTCCACCTTTAGAACGCGATTTCCAGAAAATTCCTCGCCCTTTTCCCATAACCATAAAATGTGGGACCCAGAACCCAGCTCATTGGCACAGATGTGGTAATGACAAGATTCCTCAGAATTACTTTTTAAAGGGACAAAGAAGAATGTGGGGCGGTGTGGCCATCTGGAAGGGAAAAAGTAAGCAGAGGACCGCAGAGGGCAGAGAAGGAACCTGGCCTAGGGGACGGTGGCCAAGATTGAGGGTGGTCCTTCAGAGGGCGCGGGAGCGGCTTCTCCTTCCGTCTGGCATTTAGGGCAGGTGCCTGGGGGCTCAGCTTCTGGTAACAAAAGGGTCCAGCCCTGGGCAGGCGTGAATGGCCGGCCTTCTTTCTTTCCCCAGCCCTTGCCCATTCTCCTCCTCGAAGCTCCGGGCCGGTGGAATCGCGCCTTCTTTCCCAGTTCCGGCTGCGGGCGAGTCCCTTGGTCTTTGCCTCTTACTTGGTTTCTTCCGCGCAGGTCTCTTAGCTCCGCCCCCGCTCAACCATTGGTTTCTTCCGCCGCGGGCCCGCCCACTGCGGGCCCGCCCCCCATCGGCGCGCGCACTTCCGCCCGAGGACCGCGTCTGATGACGTGTTTTACTGGCGGCGCAGAGCGAAAGTGCCTGCGGCTGGAGAAGGCGAAGTTCACTGCCAGGTTCCGCCCCTGAGCCGGGTCCTTTCTGAAGGAGGAAGCGGTGACAGAGAGGGTCTGGTGTCGCCCCACGGGGAAGCGTCGCCTCCGCTCCGCTGCCCCTTCACGATGGACTCAGTACCTGCCACCGTGCCTTCTGTCACCTCTCCCCGGGGGGACCCGGAGCTGCTGGGACCCCTGTCGGTGCTCTACGCAGCCCTCATAGCCAAGCTCCTGGAGGTGACGGTCCTTCCCGCCCAGCTCTGGCAGCGGGTGGACGGGTTCTGAGCGGAGTGGGCGCGTTGACTGCAGGGCGAGGGAGGAATGGAGTGTCAGGCCCCGGGCAGGCAGAACGTCGCGGTGCTGTGTAAGGAAATGGTGGCGGGAAGTGTGTGAGAAGGTGTCGTCGCATGTTCTTTTTTTGAGTATTTAGGATGTGCCAGGCGTCGTGTTGCTTTCTGATACAGTCATGACCGACTCAAGCGAGCATCACATCCCTACGGGTCCTTTTCACTTGACCCTCTGCACCGTTGGGGGATGGGGCCAGTATGATGGTTAACGTGTAGAGGGCAGTGAAAACAGTGTAGAAGCAAGACAGGTGTTTAATGCCCTGTCCTCGAGGAAACGTTTAAAATCAAAACATTGAGTTTATAGGCGACAGTTAAATTCAGAGCAGTCTGCCTAGACCAGTTATGAAGAACCGTTTGAACTTTCTCACCATTTGTTTTTATGTAATTAAAAAAGATGTCAGATCTTAGACGGAAAACTTTGTGTTATTCATTATCACTTTAGTTTTATTTTCAGCCATAAAAAATGTCTATAGCATACTTTCATTTTATAGTTTTACATGGCCCCTTGAGGCATAAAAATCAACTAAAAGGAACGTGTGACCCAGAGGACTCTAGCCACGCTTTGGGCCACAGGATGTGGTAGGGCCTGTTACAAGATGGAAGTATATGCTTAACTTAAAGATGGAGTATGTAATGTTTAAAAATACTTTAGGCTGAACAAGAAATATGAAGCTGTATCCTCTGTTTATTGAAGCCATGGAAACTACTGAAAAAGTTTGAGGGGTTAGTTACTAGATAGATCTAGACTTCTGTGGATATTTCTCTGTGAGTGCTTGATTGTAAATTTCTTGCAGGTTTCCCACTATTTCTGATATCTCTCTTTCAGCTAGTCGCTACATTGCCTGATGATGTTCAGCCGGGGCCCGATTTTTACGGACTGCCGTGGAAGCCTGTACTTATCACTGCCTTCTTAGGAATTGTTTCATTTGCCATTTTCTTCTGGAGAACGATTCTTGTTGTGAGTAAGCTAAATTAACTATACCTTTAGACTGATAAGTACAGGAATATTTTATAATCACGGGTCCTTTTGTTTCTTTTTTAGTTACCAACTTGAATACAAATTAACATTTATAATCCAAGCTAACACTGGAAAATGACTCAGTGTAATCTTTGTTAGTAAAGACTTAGGTGAACAGGCAATGTGGGTGTAATTGCAATGAGAAAACTTCTGTTTATAGATCAGAAGCTTTAAAAATGTTCGTGTCCTTTTACATAGTATAATACTATGTCTAGTAATCTATCCAAAAGAAATAAGCAATCATGCATTAAAGATTTGTACAGGGTATCAAAAATGGAACAGTATTTGTTAGAGTGAAAACAGAACCTAAATGATCCATAGTAAGGGGGGTTGTCAGTTATCACTGTAAATTCATATAATGAAATATTAGGCAGCTCTTAAAATGTATGTATTGGGGCAAAGACATTGGGGCACAGAAAATGCTCACAACTTAATGTTAAGTGGAAGAAAGCAGAAACCAAGACTTTAGAGTGTATATTATATAAACACATTGATACACAGAATCTTCTTACAGACACAGCAACAGCAGCACCCTGAGTGAGGCCAGGGATTGAACCCTCATCCTCATGGTTGGACTGTGTGTTGGGCTCTTAACCTGCTGAGCCACAGTGGGAATTCCTCAGAAGTGTTTTCTGTTTCCCAGTCTTGTTTCTCCCATCTCAAAAATCCTGACAGAGTAGCTTTTTACAAGGTCATGGAGGCTTTGTTTTCTGACTGCTGCCCACAGCCTCCGCTTTTGGGCCCTTGCTTCCTAGGCTCATTGCCTGCTTGTTGCTTCTTCCTGCTTTCCCTGCCTGCTGATCTGGGTGAAAGGAGGATAAAGGAAGCTTACTCTGTTATTAACAAGGCTGTGACATTAGAGAAGTTGTCATGTATTTCCATATTGGAACGCTGAATGCTTTTTCCTGTAACAGCATCATTAAAAAACGGTGTTAGATACTGTAATATTTTGTGACATCATGGATGATTTGTGGACTGATCTGAGCATCACATCACCATTTTCGCACGTGACAAAGGAGTAAGTTCTGGTTATAAAGACGCTCAGTAACTCTTTTTAGAAACCTGAGTACTGCTCGGCTTTTATTACCCTGCAGTTCAGTGCTGTCTCTAGGCCATGATTTAGGTGTGAGCTGTTATTTCTCTTGTTGCATGTGCATTTTCCTCTAGCACTCTTTGTTTCCCTTTTAGATTTATGACTGTTCTTTTTAGGGATTTGGGAAAAGCAAATGACCTAGTTCATTAGATTTCTATATTCACCCAGTAGCCAACTTTGAAGAGGATTTAAGAGTTTTCTAATGAAAGAGGTATACCTGAGTGTGATGATATGCTTTTAATTTTGCTTCCTTTGAGTCTTTTTCAGTTATCCTTGTTTCTAGATCTTATTCTGGCTGTTTGGGTTTTTAAAGAAATGATTTTGGATAAATGAAGCTTTAATATATTTAATATGAAAATATTACTCCATTGCATTTTTTATTCCATATCATTTTTTAACTTGACACATAACATATTAGTTTTAAGTGTACAAGATAATGATTAGATATCTGTATATATTGCAGAATGATTGCAGCAATGAGTCTAATTAATGTCTATTACCAATACGTAGTTATAAGATTTTTTCCCCTTGTGATGAGAATTTTTAAGATCTGTTCTCTTAGCAACTTTCAGATATGTAATAATTCCTTTCCATTATGGAAGTTAAGTACTCATTTAATAAGATCGGTGCTCGTTTTAAAGATACGTGAACATATAGCTTTAGTTGCAAAAATATGGTATTTACCTTAGTGCTTTTATCTATCAGAAACTGTTAATGAAAAGTATCAGTGCAAATTAAATTTGAAAGCCTTTTTAGCCTTTCCTTATTTTTTAATCTTGTGGATCCCTATAAGCAAATCATTATTAAATTTTCATTTGGTTATGATTCGACTGTTGTGTTAGGAACTATAATACTTTCATTAATAAGATGTCTTGACATCAAGTTTGATTTTATGTCTCTCTTTTAGGTAAAGAATCGAGTATATCAAGGTAAGTATTCAGGCTTATTTTGTTATTTGTACCCTCTCTTGGTGCTGGCATTTGATGTGAATTTTCTGAGCTGAAAGTGGATTCAGTGACTCCTTGTGTCTGATTGACTTAACGACACCTGAGGGGGAACAGGTCCTGCGAGTAGGGAGAGGAGGCTTGGGTTTTGGCAGGGTGACCTTGAGTGTTGATGTAGTAGTTTATTACCTGTGAATGATGCTCCTGTTTATTCAGCACAGCACCTGCTTAGGTAAGTAGATCATGGGCGGAACAGAAGAAGAAGTCAGTGTGCCTGCGTTTTCTGTCTCTCTTTACACGTGGCACGAATTTGAAGTGATCGCATTTCTAAGGAAGGTGCTCATGAAGGGGAACAGTATCAAGCTAAAGCATTTTACTCACATATTTCCTACCTTTGAAACACATTTAAATTGGAATTTCTTGAAGTAAGGGTTCTTATTGTATTTTTCTTAAATTTTAATAGTTTTACACCCTTATTGCCATTAACCATAGATTGCATTTTTTTTTTAAACCATAGATTGCTTTTTAAAGGCATAATCATTATGTTAAGTTCATTTCCATCATGTCCCAGATAGCATGGCCTTGCCGCTAATACATTGGGTCATTCATTTTTTTAGTGATCATAATAATTTTGTGGATTTCCCCCTCTTTTTAGTTACTGAACGGCAAATTTCTGAGAAGTTGAAGAATATCATGAAAGAAAACGCAGAACTAGTACAAAAATTGTCAAGTTATGAACAGAAGGTATTAATTATTCTTTTAGTTTTTCCCTCCATGGTTACAACTTGAATTATTTCCTCCCGTCTTATAGTTCAGTTATTATGGTATTTTTGAATCAGATTATTATTTTTTTTTGTCTTTTTGCCTTTATGTAGAGCCGCACCCACAGCATATGGAGGTTCCCAGGCTAGGGGTCTAACAGGAGCTGTAGCTGCCGGCCTTCGCCACAGCCACAGCAATGTGGTATCCGAGCCAAGTCTGCAACCTTCACCACAGCTCACAGCAACGCCGGATCCTTAACCCACTGAGCAAGGCCCACAACCTCATGGTTCTTAGTCGGATTCGTTAACCACTGAGCCACGAAGGGAACTCCTGAATCAGATTTTAAAATTTCATTATGTCCCACAAACTGTCCAAAGATGAAGCAGTCGAGGAGTTCCCATTGTGACTTGGTGGTTTTCAAACCCGACTGGCATCCACAAGGATGCGGGTTTGATCCCTGGCCTCACCCAGTGGGTTAAGGATCCGGTGTTTCCTTGAGCTGTGGTGTAGGTCGCAGATGCGGCTCAGATCCCGTGTTGCTATGGCTGTGGTATAAGTCAGCAGCTGCAGCTCCCATTGGACCCCTAGCCTGGGAACCTCCATATGCTGCAGGTTCAGCCCACCCCAAAGAAAGGACAAAAAAGACCAAAGATGAAGCAGTTGTCACATGTATAAAGTACCACTTGTCTCCTACTTGGAGGTAAGTTTTGATAGCATTATAATTTGTATTTCTGAATTCTGGATACGTTGTTACAGATCAAGGAATCAAAGAAACATGTTCAAGAAACCAAGAAGCAAAACACGATTCTCTCTGATGAAGCAGTTAAATTTAAGGTAAAAGTTCTTTCTCTTTTTGAGGTTACATTCTAAAAATAAAAGAAAAATAATGAGTAGTTATTATCAATACTTTTTTTATAGGATAAAATCAAGAGTCTGGAAGAAACTAATGAAATTCTGGGTGACACAGCTAAGAATTTGCGTGCTATGTTAGAATCTGAGAGAGAACAGAATGCCAAGAATCAGGACTTGGTAAGAGTTTTGCTGTTGAGTCTTTTACTGAAATTTTGGCTTTTGAACTATTCTATGGGTTGGCTGCGTTGAGCTCTGCATTTTCCAATGCTGTAACCAGACTGATATTGTGAGTCAGAGAAGTCGAACCTACTTCTGTGCATTTCTGTAGAATTTTCAGTGCCAGTACTACAAGTAATTATTCGTATGGGCCTGGGAAGTGTTTTTGTCCTCAGTCGAAAGTAGTTTTCGCATTGCTTGGCTCTGCTCTCCAGAGCATGTAGAGCAACTAAGAAACAGTTGTTCCTTTGAGTGTCTTAGCACTTAGTTTTGATTTATTTTGCATGGTTGTTTTCTGAAAATAAATTTTAAGTGCTAACACGGTTTCCGAATCACCTAAAAGCGGCAAAGGTTTGGAGAGGGTTCCTGGATGCTGCGTCCCCAGCGAGGCTTGATCCCCGGCCGAGGTCGTGTTTGCCTGGTTCCTCTGCTGTCTGGTCGCCCTTTCCGTGCTTGGCACGCTTCCTCTGCAGGGAAGTGCCTGTGCACAGCCTGCGGCTGCGGAGTGCAGGGCCTGCTCCATCTCGGCAAAGCAGAGTATCTGCATCAGTCTGGGAAATTGTGTACATGAGGTTGCCCCTGCCCCCAAGTCCAGCTGTGCTCAGTTTAGCAAGAGAATAGGTGATCTTGAGATTTTGGTTTCACCACTAGGGAAAATCCTTGATTTGATCTGGTTCACTTGCATTTCTTCTCATTTTTTTTTTTTTGCTTGGCTCTTTTTGTCTGGTCATGTACCACATTATCTCATAACTAGGAAGGTACGAAATATTTGTCTTGTTTTCTTTCCTCATGTCCTTACATTGCTGACTTTTCTGCCTAGGCCAGACCTGTGTTGTCTGCTTCTACCTGCTGTCGGGGGGTGACTCTGGGATATGCTTTGTTCGTGTTTCCTCTTTTGTCATATATCCCAGTGTTCCTACTGAAATCCTAACACGGTTTGTGTCCTTTCTCCCTGCCAGATATCGGAGAACAGGAAGTCTATAGAGAAGTTAAAGGATGTTATTTCAATGAATGCTTCAGAATTTTCAGAGGTAAAGCTCTCTGCAGTCCTGCAAGGTGTTCATATGATGTGTTTAGTTTTATTGAGAAGTAAACACTTGATGTGTCTAGAAAATGCAAAAAATGAAACTGATATCAAATTGGAAAATGTAATTTTTTGTTTTTCTTTGGAATGACTGCACTAATAGGAGTGTTTTGTGTTAGGTTCAAATTGCCCTTAATGAAGCTAAACTTAGTGAAGAAAAGGTGAAGTCTGAATGCCATCGGGTTCAGGAGGAAAATGCGAGGCTTAAAAAGAAGAAAGAGCAGGTAAAGGAAAGTTAACGTAATAGGTTATGTAAACTAGAAGACTGAAACTCATTAGCTCTTGATTATCTTTGCTCAGATGCTTTTAGGAAAATGAAGTCAGTGTGCAGTAATCTGTTCTTAGATGGCAGAGTGTAAACTGTGTCCCCAAACTGAGTACCTGTGTGCATTCTCATCTGCTCTGGGTTTTCTTTTGCGGTTCCTTGTAGCCCGCAGAATGTCTAGTCTCTGTCTCGCCCAGCACAGCCAGTTAACCTGAACAGCCTCGAGGGGCTGGTGGACTGCCTTCTTGGACTAGAGACTTGGTTCTTTATTCCCCTCCCTTGGGCAGTCACTGCTTCTCTGGCCAAGGCCAGGCTACGTGATCTGGGGTCTGGACGTGGTGGGCGGTGAGCTGTGTCCTTCTGTTCCTACTGGAAGTGAATTATGCGGACTGGCTGCGGTTTTCTGAAGGGTCAGCGTCCTTCTCAGTGCGCTTCTGAGGGTTGGAGCCACCTGCCCCTCGCCCTTCGCGGAGGCCATAACTGGAGTGCGGGCCCGGAGGAGAGCGTGGCTGCCTGCTCCCTGTCTCGTTCCTGATGCCTCCAGTGCAAAGCCATAACCTCGGGACATGCATGTGTTTTAACTTTTCAGCTGCAGGAAGAAATCAGAGACTGGAGTAAGTCACATGCCGAGCTCAGTGAACAGATCAGATCATTTGAGAGGGCTCAGGAAGACTTGGAAGTTGCGCTTTCTCACAAAGATGATAATATTAACGTGAGTCCATTCTCTTGAACACCTGCTTAATTCTCACGAATTGTTATGAAATCTACTTAATGGAAATTGAGAAGCTCTTTCTAATATCCTGCTGCTTCTTTTCTAGGCTTTGACTAACTGCATTACACAGTTGAAGTGCGTAGACTGTGAGTCTGAATCTGAAGGTCACAACCAAGGAGGAAATGAGTCAGGCGAATCAGCCAATGGAGAAGCCAGAGGTGAGGCTGGGTTCGGGAGACTGGACCTCTTTTGCCTCTTGTCTTTAAGACCCTGGTGCTTTTATCAGCTGACTGAGTTTCCTCTTAGGGTCAGTGCAGTAGGCGCCTGTCACTGAATCTCTGCAGTCGGCCTCTAAACCTGGGGTTCCCACCTGCAGATTCAGCCAACTGCCAATCAAGCATATCTGGGGGAAAAAGTTCCAGAAAGTCCCCAAAGGAAATCTTGAGTTTTAGGCGTGCTGACAGCCGTGTACACAGATTCACACTGCTGAAGGCATTACAGGCGACCTGGAGGAGCAGTATGCGGAGGGTGTGGGGTCCTAGGCAGACGCGTCCCTTCTCTCTGCGGGACTCAAGCAGCCATGGATTTGGGTGTCCCGTGGGGGTGGGGAGGGAGTCCTGGAACCAGTCTCTCGGGGATGCAGAGCCGGAACGGCCATGTCTGTGTGTGTGGGGGGGGGCGGGGGGCAGAGGTGGCTTTTGCTGGGTCGGGGTCCGGCGGGAGGCCTGCCCCAACACTGACGTGCGTGCGTTTCCATCGTGCTGAGGGCGAGGCCCGTGCGCTGGAGCCGCCACCGCCTCCTGAGCGCGCTTCTCAGCGTCGTGCTCAGTGTGGGGGCATAAGCTAAGGAAGCAGTGAGAGTGGAGGCTACAGGTAGTGGGTTTGCCGAGGGGGGAAGGGGTTCTAGACGCCGTGTCCCCGGGGGAGGTGGCTCACGGCATGGGGGGGACAGGCCAGAGCCGGTGGTGGATGCAGGGCGAGCAGAGCGTGAGTCTTGGCAGAGAAGCTGTTTGACTTGGGGCGGGTCGGTGAGAGAGAAGACAGCGTCGCGTCGCCCAGCCCTTCTCAAGAACAGCAGGGATGATATTTTTATGGTACAAACGGGGAATTCGCTTTTCTCCATCTAAGTTGCCTGTTCCTTTCAAGGCCAGCAGCCCAGTCCGTTCTGCTGGTTAGCTTTTTCTTTGAATATTTGAACATGATAATTGTCTAGTGCGGGAAAATCGAGAAAATTGAGTGACGTAGCAAAGCAGGAGAGAGCAGCGCAGCCCTTTTGTTTTCTAGGTGACCGGAGCGAGAAGATGAAAAGTCGGATTAAGCAGATGATGGACGTTTCTCGGGTATGATCCTTGTTCTAGGAACCCTGAGCATCTGCCAGTTCTTACTGTGCCTCACTTTTGATTATGTTTCTCTCCTTTGCAATTTTTAGACGCAAACTGCAGTGTCAGTAGCTGAAGAGGATCTCAGACTTTTACAGTTTAAACTGAGAGCCTCGGTGTCCACAAAATGTGCCCTGGAAGGTAGGCTGCCTTTGCAAGACGGAGCTTGGCCTTCTGCTCCCATGTCCCCCGCCCCGCCCCCAGGTTCTCGGGCTCCTGTGCACACGGCCCGGCTGTTTTATCCCTTACAGACCAGATACAGAAATTAGAGGAGGACCGCAGCTCGCTGCAGGCGGCCAAGGCCACGCTGGAGGAGGAGTGCCGAGCGCTGAGGCAGAAGGTGGAGATCCTGAACGAGCTCTATCAGCAGAAGGAGATGACGCTGCAAAAGTAGGCTTTCCTCGCGTGTGCTGCGGTGGCGTGTGCTGCTGGGGTGATCTCGTCTTTTTAAGACTCCTTTATAGTTGGTTCCGTCCGCGTGTTGACTTCTTTCTTCCTTTCCACCGTCTTTCCCATAAGTTGCACTTCTCCCATCTTAACTGGTTGTCAGAAATGGTTGTCTGTGGTTCATTGGGCGGTGGTTCCAGGTGCTCAGAGCTGCTGCTCAGGACTATCCACGCCCTTCCTCGACCCCACCACGCAGATCACTTTTCTTCCACCATTCTGATTTGTCTTGTAGTTGTTCTACTGTTTCTTAATATGGCCTTTAAAAATCCTGAGTGATTTGTGAGGCGTGGTTTTTGTAGAATAAGTGCTTTAAAAGGGTATTTAGTTATTGACAATGTTGTGACTTTGGGGCTTCCAAATATTCAGGCTAAACAATGTAATTGTGGGAGTTTTGAATATGGAAATATCTGTCTGCTGTGTATATTTAGCTATTAATCTTTTGAAATAGACATCTCATATGTGGAGTTTGTCTTTTGAAAGATTTTTAGGGCCACACCTGTGGCACATGGAAGCTCCCAGGCTAGGGGCTGAACTGGAGCTGTTGGTGCCAGTCTACACCACAACCACAGCAACTCAGAATCCAAGCCACGTCTGCCACCTAGACCCTTACACTGCAGCTCATGGCAATTCCGGATCCTTAACCCGCTGAGCGAGGTGAGGGATTGAACCTGCGTCCTCATGGATGCTAGTCGGATTCGTTTCCACTGAGCCACGACGGGAGGTCCTTGAAAGGTGTACTTTGTAGTTGTTTTAAGTTTTCTTCTCCATGGAGATACCCGAATTCTTAGAATAGGGCATAAGTGGCAGTTGCTGTGCACCACTCCTGTGCCTCACTCTGGGGCATCTCTTGCCGCCTGTGAGAAGGCTCATTTTTCTCATAAGCAAATTTAATCATCTTCAGATGTTTAGGTTGTTGTTGCTAGACGCCTTTAAACATTAACACCATGGCACTAACTTTTTTTCTAAGTCTTTGCTCGCCAAGAAATCAGTTTAGATTTTAGAGGTCAGTGTGTGCCCTGAGATGGTGAGTGAGTGGATGGAGGAGGAACTGAATAAAATATTACCACACGGGTTTTATCCCTGGCCTCACTCAGGGGGTTAGGGATCCGGAGTTGCCGTGAGCCGTGGTGTAGGTCACAGATGTGGTGTAGGCCGGCAACTGCAGCTCCGATTGGAACCCTAGCCTGGGAACCTCCATATGCTGCGGGTGCGGCCTTAAAAAGACAAAAAGAAAAAAATGAAATGTGGAAGTGTTCAGTGGTTAACAGCACAATTAAAAGACAAGTTCTAAAAGGCTTCGGGGCTTTGGGGGTGGTTATCGTGGTACTAGTCTTGGGCTGAGAATCAGTCCTTCCAAGATAGAAATAAGGGAGGCGGTCCCAGGCCTCTCTGTGGTAGAGATCAGAGCCACAGCCCCCGCCCGCTCCGCCCTCGAGCTTATTGTGGGAGCTCTATGAGCCTGGCTTTTCTTCCCCGTTGAAGTAAAATGAGCCTCCGTTGTTTCAAACGTGAGAAACACAGCGTGTTTTTTCCACTTACTGGTGAGTAGAGAATTATGAGGAGAAAAGGCAGGTGATTTGCCAACAGGCCCGAGTTTGGTTTTTATCCCTAAGTGGCAGGTTTAACTTCCTTGTGTGACTTGGTTGACGTGTCCGTGCCTTTGTGGGAGGGTGGCAGGCAGCCCAGCGGCACTCAGAGCACTGGGGCGGGAGGAGACGCTCTCACCTGACAACTGCTTTATCTTAGGAAACTGAGTCAAGAAGAGTTTGAGCGACAAGAGAGAGAGCAGCGGCTGTCAGCCGCGGATGAAAAGGCGGTTTTGGCAGCAGAGGAAGTGAAAACCTACAAGTGAGTTCAGCTTCTAAGGAGGGTGTCCGTGGCCTTTAAACTGTTTTTACACCGTGTAGAACAGATGAGCCCAGAAACAGAAATAATGGTCAGAACTTCTAATTAATGAGTTGAAATAAAGTTTTAAGTTACCAAAGGAAAAATGTTAAACAAACAAAAATTTCCTTACACCCGATACTGGCAAGACTGGGGGAGCCTGGTTCATGCCAGCTGTGGCAGGCGGTTTTCTGTACTGCAGAAATTCTTCGCTGAAGGCAGTTTTCTCTCTGTTGTATATTTAAAAGCCATTAAAGAGATCATGCCCTTTGAAGGACCCAGTAGTCAGTCTGAGAAATTTTGTGTGGATAATTAGAGGAAGAAAGAGCCTCATGAAGATCGTTCGAGGACGTCCCGAAGCACAGCTAAGGAGATGACAGCGTATCGCCTTGGAGGCTCCAGCTGTCAGTGATAGGGAGGAACTCGTGGGCTCTTCGTTGTGACCACAGGGTTCGCGACGACCACATAACGGTGTTTGCACACGTGTGATGCAGCCTCGAAGGGCATGTTGTTAAGGGGCAAGGGTAGGTTGTTTACGGCTTTGTTCAGCTGTGCCTTAATGGGTAAAAACAAGTTTCATTCTCAGGCGGAGAATCGAAGAAATGGAGGATGAGTTACAGAAAACAGAGCGCTCATTCAAAAACCAGGTAATGACTACCCCGCCGCCGCGGAGATTCTAGCTCTCCGATACTGATGACAGTGGCCGTTTTTCCCGGAACGCAACTGGTTCCCTGACGGCTTGTTGATGTGTCACCTTTTGCAGATCGCTACTCACGAGAAGAAAGCTCACGATAACTGGGTAAGATTTTTCTTTCTTCTTTTCTTTATTTTGTGCACAGTCTCCCGCTGCTTATTTTGGATATTGCTTTTCTCCAATAGCTCAAAGCTCGTGCTGCAGAAAGAGCTATGGCTGAAGAGAGAAGAGAAGCTGCCAACTTGAGACACAAGTATGCGATTTTGAAACTTAATTTCCAGTGTGTTTTAGGGTTTCCTAAGACTGTGCTTTGTGGGTATCTAATAAGGAGGTAGCTTTCCATTTCACATTCAAGTCCATTCTTTCTCTGTGTTCAAGATTACTGGAGCTGACCCAGAAGATGGCAGCGCTGCAGGAAGAGCCTGTGATTGTGAAGCCGATGCCGGGAAGACCCCACACACAGAACCCTCCCCGGAGAGGTGGGACACTCTTAAAGGGCAGCAGTTGACCTTTTGGTGAAAAATATGTTTAAATTACTTTAATTTCTGTACTGTATGTGTATAATGTTTATGGTGCCCTTGAAGTAATCCCTGAATTTCCTAAGAAAACAGAGGTTGGTTGAGGTGGCTCCCCGCTGTCCCCAGGTCCCCTGAGCCAGAGCGCCTCTTCCGGCCCCTCTCCCGTGAGCGGCGGCGGACGCTCCCCGCCTCTGCCCGCAGACCCACCCACGAGACCTCTGTCGGCCACGCTCAGTCGAAGAGAGGTGCCCCGAAACGACTTTGGTGAGCACTGGGGGTCCGCGCAGTCCGCTCTTTCCAGAGTCTTCTCCCTCTTTGAGAATATTCTGCTGCAAGCAACATTTTAGAATTTGGATCTGTCCGATAAAGATGAGATTTCTTAATTTCTCGGTAGATGAATAGTTACTGTAAGAGCTGCTTTAGAATAAAGCATTTATTATTGTAGCATTTGATATTTATTATATAGAAATGTCTATGAAAACAAATATAGAAACGTTATGTATAGTTAGTAGATAATAATATTTATTATTTTTGTTTCTTTTTAGATTTTTGCTTTAGAGCCTTTATGGTTAAATTTCTGTAGAATTTCTTTCTTAAATATTATAAAAGTAGCCTTAAAACTTAGATTTATGCAGTGTATATCTACTTTTCTTTGCTACAATATGAAATGCTGTAAATCTATTTCTTTCTTTCTCCTTTCTTCCTTCCTTCCCTCCTTCCTCTCTCTCTCTGCCACACTCACAGCATATGGAACTTTCCAGGCTAGGGGTTGAATCGGAGCTGCAGCTGCCAGCCTGTGGCACAGCCCCAGCAACACTGGATCTGAGTATCTTCTGCAGCCCACACCAGAGCTCACAGCCATGCCGGATCCTTAACACACTGAGTGAGGCCAGGGATCGAACCTGCATCCTCATGGATACTAGTCCGGTTCTTAACCCACTGAGCCATGGCGGGAACTCCACTCTAAGTCTCTTTCTAATCATAAATATAGCTGTAATACTTGATAAGACATGAGGTCCGGTTACCTATAAACCTAAAAAGACAGTCTGTATAATTGTATCCGGCCTGTAGCTTGAAGAAGCACCTGACTGGTGCTATTAACATGCAGGTTTTATGGCTGGTCTTTCAATCCAAGATAGCTCTTACTTTAGTTCTCTAATTCTGTGCATAAATTAGAAGTGACTTCTCGTATGTATTGGGAGACCCACTTTAAATTTTGCATTCTAAGTAGAGTTGAACCCTGACTTGTCCATGATCGGCTTATTCTGAAAAATTCACACAGGGACTGTTCTTTCTTTCTCCAGGGTCGGTGGACGGGCCGCCACCTCACCCTCGGTGGGTGCCTGAGGCGTCTGGGAAACCCTCTGCTTCTGGTAAGGGACCTAAGTGTGTTCGGAGAGTCTCAAATTACGGAGGAGGTGGGCGGAGCATCTGTGCCCTTCCTCCAGGAGCACACACATCTGAGTAAGTCCGAATCCGTCTTCCCCAGACCCAGAACCGGCTCCTGTGATGAACAGCAGCTCAGGAAGCTCTTCCCCCTCGAAGGCGATGGATGAGGGCAAGGTAAATTCTGCTGTCATCCCGGCTCGGCGTTAGATATTTCAGGAAACGTTTCGCTTTTTCTATCACACCCCCTCTGCCTCATCCCTCTCCCCTTTGGTGTGCTCCGTCGTGTCTGTACCATATCATTTATTTTTTGAAAAAGCAAACTGTTCCCCAAGAGCCCGAAGGCCCTCCAGTTCCCAGCCTTGCGTCCGTGGCCGAGCCTCCAGTAGCAGTAAGTCTGGAGGCTGAGACTGAGCCGGGCCTTCTACTTGCTGTGTTTGTGGGAAGCGTCTGTGGAGCCCGGCACTAACGAGCTTTGCTTGGCGGTGCACAGCGGTGCTGGGCTCACTCCTGACCTGGGGGTTGCTGGCCTGCTGGCATCTGACCAGTTGGTTGGTTGGCTGGTTTTTACTCCTTTTTCCTGTTTTGGTTAGGTGATCGATCTGTTTAGAGCCTCTTGTAATTAGACATAAAATGTGAAAGTCACCCTCCACTTTGTACCGTGTGCTTCGGTGCTGAGTGCCCTAAGGCCATTACTTCATCCTGCAGCGCATAAATGTGCTGTGATTATGGATTTGTTTGAAAGTGTACTCTTTAAGGATATCTGCAGTGGAGTTCCCGTTGTGGCTCAGCGGTAATGAACCTGACTAGCATCCATGAGGATGCGGGTTTGATCCCTGGCCTCGCTCAGTGGGTTAAGGATCCAACGTTGCTGTGAGCTGTGGTGTAGGCCAGTGGCTACAACTCCGATTGGATCCCTAGCCTGGGAACCTCCACATGCTGCGCGTGTGGCCCTAAAAAGTGGAAAAAAAAAAAAGAACGTCCCCAGTGGCTTCGCAGCACGCCCTGTTTTGAGTAATCAGAGAGGGTAACAGGATGTCCGCTGGACGAAATCTTTAATTACCTGCCGTCCTGGTTCCCGGCAGTTGCCTTAAATTACGGACACGTGAGTGTATTTTCTTGGAACTTGTGCCACTGTGACAGCTGGTGGGTCCTCCAGCGCTCTGTCTACTGTGTTGAAATCGAAATACCCATTTTAATTCTGGAGAATTTCCGGCTCAGTTACCCACAGCGGTATCTCCTAACACGGAGGTCGTGTCGCTGCTGAGCAGAGGTGATGTCAGAGCTGCACCTGTCGGGGGCGGATAAGCCGCCAGTTTGTGCTGGACACGCCTCTGCGGTCCCGTGCGGGGCCGCGGGGCCGCCCGCCTCCCAAGAGCCCGTTCATCCGGGCGGCCGGGGTCAGAGCCCGCGCGACCCTTTCAGCAGCAGACGTGAAGCTGGAGCCCCTTTGCTGGAGCCGGGCCGTGGGCGCGGGGCAGGTGCCGCGGGACAGGCACCACGTGACCCTCGGTGAAGCCTCATGCTTTGTGCCTCCGGCGTCGTATTTAGAACAAGGTGACGGAATTGGGCAGCTCTGGTCACAGGCTCAGAGAACAGGTCCCTCAGCCCTCTGTCCGTCCTTGTCCCCGCGGGACGCAGCGCTGTTGCAGGGCGGGAGGGCGCGCGCCGTAGGCGCAGGAGCCCGACCTGTGCTTGCACTTGGCTGTTCCGCTTGGGAGTCGCCTCCTGCCGTCCCGGGCGGTGCGCACACGGGCGGTGCCGCGGCGAGGGCGTGACCTCCGGCCCTCGGTGCCCAGTGGCCTCCCCGGCCCTGCGCTGGCAGTGGGGACCGAGGAGGAGCTTGGTGGCTCTTGCGCTTCGGCTCTTGGCGGTGTCGAGCCTTGTCTGTCTTACCCAGTATTTACGACTCTCATTGCTTCTGCCCTGCAGGTTAATGTGGCTGCGAGGGGGCCCCCTCCTTTTCCAGGGGCGCCCCTCATGGGCTCCCCGGTGGGAGGCCCGCCGCTGCCATCCATTCGATACGGGCCTCCACCCCAGCTCTGCGGGCCTTTCGGGCCTCGGCCGTTGCCTCCACCGTTCGGTACGTACGCGGAGCGCGTGCGGTGAGGGCTGGGCCGGACCTGTTCAGCCCTCGGCCTCTGGCTTTGCAGTGGTGCTGGCGGTCCTGGCTCGGGGCCGGTTCGGGCGCCCCGGGCGGTCAGCTGCGCCTTCGGTCATCGGGCGTGCGCGCTGCTGCCGCCTGGACGGAGCTGGGAGAGAAAGGGGCTATTTGTAGCCGGTTGGGACTCGGACTTCGGCCTCCCTCTCGGACATCTCTCGCTCCTCCCCAGTCTCCGTGGTGGGTGGAATTAACGCTCCTGACCCCGAGGGCCTGGGGTCTCCCGTGGGCCACATCCATGTCTGGTACCCCGTCAGACTGGGAGCCCCGCGTGGGAGCTTGGGTGCGGGTCCCAGGGTGTGAAGCCGGGGAGAGTGACTGTCACTCCCACTGCGGGTCGGTGGGGACCCCACACAGAGAAGGCAGAACTGACAGCTACCATGTAGAGGGGGCTGAGTTTCCACGCAGAAGGGGAGGCCGTCCTCAGGGCAAACGCCTGCGTTTTAATGGCTCCCCTGGCTTAAATTGATGTGGTAACAGTGGACTTGCCCTCACCCGCACTTCCACGCGGAGGTGCCCGCTTTCCTCGCCTGTCATCAGCGCGGCAGGCAAGGCTTCCAAGTGCAAATCGAGCTCTCGGGACAGGGACGGCAGGATGGTGTCATAGAAAAAGCCCGAGCCGGGAGGAGCCGTGTTTAAATCTGGCCAGTGCTGCATGGTGGCCGCCCCTTGGCTGTGGGCACAGCACCTAGCCTTGCGGAGCGTGGTCTGCCTCATCTCTCAGCAGGCGCGCCGCCCAACGCCCAGGGGAAGTTCAGGGCTCACGCACCGTGGGTCGCCCACGGTTAGGTTTGTCCGCATTTGTTCACATGACTTAACTTTCATCTTTGCAGGTCCCGGTTTCTGCCCGCCGCTGGGCTTGAGAGAATATGGACCAGGCATTCCACCAGGAAGACGGGACCTGCCTCTCGACCCGCGAGAGTTTGTACCAGGACACGCACCGTTCAGACCTGTAGGCGCTCTCGGTCCACAGTACTTCGTTCCTGGTGCCCGGCTTCCGCCTCCCACCCAGGGCCCCCAGGATCGCCCACCTGCCTCTGCTGCAGGGGACCTAGCGCCGTCCGGCTCGAGGGACGAGCCCCTGCCGGCCTCTCCGAGTGCTGGCCAGGACTGTTCCCAGGCTTTAAAGTAGAGCCCGTAATAACCATGACCCTGGCCGTCAGTCCCAGAGATGTGGACTGTGCACGGTTCGTTACAGGAAAGGATCTCATTGGCTTCAACATCCCAAAGTTTATTTAAAAAAAAATTGTTTTTAGAACTAAGCTGCCCTGGCAGCATGCATTTTTGAGCCAAACAATTTAAAAAATATAATTTCCCCCTTGAAAGTCACCTCATAAGCTAGAGCCTCCTTACAACTCTGAAATGTGCAATAAAGAATACCTGTGTTTTAGTTAACGTAGCCTATGTAACTGCTAAATGATTTAGAATGTCCTGAAAAATATGAATATTTCCTGTGGAAATGCTTTGAGAACATGTATTTCCATTTATTATCCTATTTTTAGTGTATACCAGTTGCATACAGAGCAATGGTATTTATAAGCCTGACTTTTAAAAACCTGGTCACAAAGACTGTTATGCGAAAAATGTTTACTAAAAGATCACTAAGCCGTTTCCCTCTTGCCGAATGTCTTTGTAGTAACAGTTCATAAACGTTTGGTTACTACTGTTCCCAAGTGTCCGCTGACTCTTTGGATTGTCTTCTCGGGCGCCTTCTCCTTTTGGGAACATGCGACCTGCGGCTCCCAGAAGGGGGTGGGGGCCTGGCGCCGCCCGCCACTCCCCGGGGACCCCTCAGCTGTCTCCCTGCCGCGGCCTCGGCGGCTCCGACCCGAGCGGAGAAGGGCGCACCGCAGACGCGTTTCTGAGCGGTGAGTAGGGGTCTCACCTGCCGCTCGCTGCCCTCGCCTTCTTGCACTGAGGGTACAGAACAGGAGAGTGAAGATGCTGTGTTGTGAGCATGAAAGTAAGAAAATTTCTTTTAAAAAATGCAGAGTCCATTATTTCGCTTAGGCCTTGCCACTGACTTTCAAGGAATATGACCGAAAAGGACCAAAGCGCCCGAATTCAGTTCCTTTTGTGGAGCGGTACTTACTCCAAAATGAATACCTGAATGCCGGCACTTGACTTTAAAAAATCAGTGCGTCTGAAAACTGTCCCATGCTTACTGTACCCACTGTGACAGCTGGTCTTTTAGACAGTGTCTCTAGGAGCTCACTTATCGGACACTTTACAGCAACTTTGCAGCACATTTCAAAGCGTTTGAAGACGAGGCTAAGTCGGAAGGAGGACAGGCTGACCCTGCGCTCCCCGCTGGCCCTGCGCTCCCCGCTGGCCCGCAGCCTCCTGAGCTCTGAGGTCCCGTGATGAGCAGGTGCTGGTGCGTCGCGACGATACCCAGCACTGTCAGGGCGTCTGCTCCGTCAGGGCCACCTTGTAAGTAAAGCAGCAAAGGCGCCACTGTGGGCAGCGAGTATCAGCTTCATCCCCAGCTACTAAAAAGCATCACTTGAGAAAGCTGTGGGCCTTTGAGGAGCTCGCTCCGAGGCACGGTGGGTTCAGATCCGACTGCAGCGGCTCGGGTCGCTATAGGGCACGGGCCGATCCCCAGCCAGGCATGCAGGCCCAGCTGCAGCGCCAGTTGAAGCCCTGGTCCAGGAACTTCCATACACCACATGGGCGGCGATTAAAAAAAGACGTGGACCTTTGAAAGAAGACAACTCTTCCGAAATTCCTAACGGACATGCGGGATTTTCAGGAACAGAAAATTCTGTGTATAAGTCCTACTAAACAGAAAACATAGGTTATTTTTAACCATGTAAAATGAAAAGACTCAGTCACAAGTACAACTTTTGAGTATACCGGTCTCTTGAAATAATGAAGTTAAACTTTGAATTTTAAATAGCATTTAAATATAGGTTATTACCAGTTAGGAAGATAATCAGAGATAAATTAATTTTTCAAATCAAATCTGGAGTCTTTTCTTTCTACTTCTAAGGCCTTTTTGGGTATTTACATTTCACATTATTGAAAAATCGGTAAATCGTAGAGGACTCCCACAAGTGGCTGACCTGGCTCTGGCGCTTCCGATCTGCCATCGCCGCTGCCTCCCAGGACCCTCCTGCTGTGCACAGAGCTGACGGGACACCTGTCTGGAGGGGCTGGGGGACGTCACCCCTCAGCTCTGTCACTCTGCCATCCCCAAAATTGCATCTAGATCAGAGGTCACCTCCAGCTTCTGGGCTTTGTTGCTAAAATCATCTCATTTATGGAGCAGCAATGTTTCCACTTGAAAGCATTTCTGCTGCAGTTGTGGTTGTTCACTGGCTGATTTTTTTCACTGGAAATTAAAATAATTTGTGGGACGTGGAGTATTCTCTATTTACTGCTCCAAGGCAGTCACTCACTTTGTTATTTCATCCAGGTCCAAATTAAAGCTAAACTGGTCGTGCATCTCAACCAAACGTCTGTAAATGACATTAGCAGACGCTTCACCTAAATTATCCCCCTTTTTTCTGGCCATGTAGAAGGCGTGGAAGTTCCCGGGCCAGGGGCCGAACCTGGGCCAGAGCGGTGGCAATGCCAGATCTTTAGCCTACTGCACCACAAGGGAACTTGCTAAATTATCGCGTTGATACATGTGTTACAGTCTCTGAGAAAAGAGAGAAAACAGCATGTGAGTTTTGCTACATTTTAATGGTAGGTTTTTAAGGGATTATTGTTTAGGTCTTATCAGCAACATCAGACCAAAGGTGGTGAGAACTGCTCGCGGGCAGAGAGCTGGCAGGCACCTGGGAACATACGACACACGGAGAACACATGGCCCTCTCCCCTTGGGGAGCTTACGGTCCGGGGAAGGGGTGACAGCTCACAGTCTGCGAGTCGAGTGAACAACAGAGTCATTCATTAAGGCCATTTCTTTGTCCCCTCAAGCTACTGCGGACAGAACCGTTTGGGAATTAATCTAATCAGTGAGAGGCAAGGCTGAAGCTGGCTAAGAATCCTTCAGGCTCCTATGGTTTTCAGCGTCCATTGTAGTAAACAGAATTGACGTAACGGACAACGGCAAGTGGAGACTGGCTCTCTGCAGGTGCAGGGCTAGGACCTGACCGTGCTTACTTCCTTTAAAAGCCAACAGACTCAACATACGTTACGACACTGGTTTAGAAACGAGCCGAGGTCACAGAAAATGGTGACGGGAAATGTGTGGGACCCCCATCTGACAGCGAGAAAGCCCACCCCAAGTCTTAACATCCGCGTATCAAACAGCCACCTGTGTGTACATCCACGTTTTATTCATGCCCCGTTCTGAATCCAAAGGATGTAAATAGTCAAATTATACTAAGCTAATGACCTGCATATTTCCATATGGATGATGTCAACATGTCTAAATAGGAAATAAACGGCACTCCTGGCCACCTGTATAAAAACTAGAGCATCTCCGGAACCGCGTCCTCAGCACTGCAGCAAGCGGGTGCGGGTTTTACGGCTTCACAATCAGTTGTCAGGAAAATAGCAGAGATTCCTGCAGTATCTCGTTAGCATCTGACTCAGGTTATTTTTAGATTATGTAATTTAGAAGAATTATAAGCCCATCAAAAGTTTGTAAGTACTCTGAGATGGCTCCATCATTAACCCTATAATGACTATCAGAGAATAACAAGGTGACGTAGAAAAAAGCTAATCAACATGATGAAAAATATGCTCACTCAGAAAAACAATCAGGTCTGAAAGATCACAGCTATACCCTGGGACGCTCCCACCGGGACACCGACTGGGCCGAGGCACGCTGCTTCCAGGCAGGGACACCACGCGACTGGGGAGAACCCAGGCGTCTGTCTGTCTGTGAGAAGCAGCCTGTAAATTCCCAGACTGGCCTTGGGCGGCGTTCATCCGTCCAGGTCCTCTCAAAGCGGGGTGCCACCCACATCAGCCCAAAGTTTGACTTTAACGTGACAAACCAAAGAGCTGTCGGAGCAGAAGTGAACAGGTGTGTAAACTCTAGCACATTCTTATTGCTGTAGGAAGTCTGAAGGTGAGCGCATCCCACCCACAGCGGGGTTCCGGGAAGCAGGGCGGGGTGGTGGAAAACGAGAAAAGAGGCTATTAATTGCACAATGACAGGAAAGTGAAAACGTTTCAAGGTCTACGACGAGCCTGTATCCGGAGGAGTCCTTCCGGTGAGTGAAGGGCTGGGTCCGAGGCTCCGCGGCACGGCTGTGTGCGGACCCGGCCGGCTCCCGCTGCAGCTGCGGCCCGCCTCCCGCCTGTTGAAGGGAGGCTGTGCTACACGGGGCTGTGATGGTCTCTACCGAGTGCAAAGACTCGCAGACGTCCAGGTTATTCACGACAGGATCACTCCTTGTGCAAAGTCTGATGCAGATGAAGATAAAGTGGTTTCTTGGTCAATAACTGCAGTTTCTTTCTTTTAAAGTCAGTGGGTTTCTTGTATCTGTAACCACAACAGAAAACCACTGATCACTGATGGAGCCCAAAGTCAGGGGCTAAGGAGAGCTGCTAGTCAGCGCCAAGAGTACCGGCTGGCAGGTGCGTCACTTACAGTTCTACGACAATCGGCCCGGGTTTGATTTCATCCATCTCCATAAAAGCAAAACACTTGGTGCTGGTAAACCTTTTTTTAGGCTTGTAGTGTTTGAATTCAAAGAAAATAGCTGCACCTGAGGAATTAAAACAAAGCACATTAGCCAGAGACGGCATATTTCTAGGGTGTCAAACGTTCTTTGATCACCAGAAGCCTGCGAAAAAGTGACAACCGGCATGATTTTACAAAGTAAACTTTGTCACCCCAAACTCTTCTGTTTCTGAAGGGACATGTCCCTAGATCCATGTCTACAAAGTACAGCAAAACTTCTCAAGCCAGCAGACTCGGAATGTGGCTGAGGTCATACACAGGTATAATTATAAACTATTGGGAGTATAAAATACTAAGTACCACAAAAAAGAGCACAGACGATACCTACGAATGAACATTACTCCTAGAAGCTCATTGAGTAGGAAAGACATATAAAAGAGCTCATCAAAAAATCCAAGCTTAGGCATCCCTGTCGCGGCGCAGTGGGACGAATCCGACTTAGGAACCCTGAGGTTGTGGGTTCGATCCCTGGCTTCAGTCAGTGGGCTAAGGATCTGGTGTTGCCAGGAGCTGTGGTGTAGGTCAAAGGCACGGCTGAGATCCCATGCTTCTGTGGCTGCGGTGTAGGATGGCAGCTGCTGCTCCAATTCGACCCCTAGCCTGGGAACCTCCATATGCCATGGGTGTGGGGCCCTAAAAAAAAAAAAAAAGCTTAAATGGTTTCTCCTCCCCTTGAAATTAAAAACTCAAAAATTCCATTTTGGGGATATTTTGGAGTTAGTCCAAACTATATAAATCACGTGCTGGTTCAATGTTCAGACGTTACCAATTTCCTGACAGCTTTTCCAGTGTCCACAGTCCAGCTGTTTCCTGGCATGACGCTTGCCTTCGTGAAGACAGCGCTACGGCGGACGAGGCTGTAAGCACAAGCTGCCTGGCGCCCCCCCAGTGAGCAAGTGGTGATGAAAGACTTGGTGTTCTTCCCCCAAAGCACAACAGATAAGCACTCTGCACCGCCCCAAAGAAAAAAGCCACAACGGGAATAATAAATTGCCTCATCCATGCAGCCAAGAAAAATTCCTTTCCAAAGAGGACAAGGAAAGAGACGCAAGCAGGCCGGGGTCTGGCGCTTGACTGGCGACTCATTAACACGGTCTCCACCGCAGCGGTGCTGGGTCTTGCTTTGCTCTCAAGACAGTCAGCTCACATCAGCACTTTCACTGATGACGACACTCAAAGGGACTCGAGGTTTAACAGTGTTGACAAGTGTGTGCGGCCCTGGCAGCCGGATCCAAATGGAAGCAGCGCTTCGCTGCTCGGGGAGGAGAGAAACGCCGGCGCTCAGGAGACGGGGCCGCGGGCGGGGGAGGCGGGCAATGCAGCACCCGCTGCCAGCTGCGCGCAGGAGCACAGCGGTTAGGCTACGGGCGACCACTGTCCCCAGCTGTGCGGTGACCTCTGTCGCCAGGTGTACGACCCTGCCGTGTCCACAAGAGAGGCACTCCTCTGCTTCTTTCCATGACAGTAAGGGAGGCATTTTATTACTAAAAAACCTCACGGATTGTTAAGACAGCAGATCACATATCTTCGTCTCTTCAGCTGGGGAACCCACCCCCTGTCATCGTGACTACGTCTGAGGTCTGAATAAAGTGAAAACAAAATCAATTTGCAAAACAACATTAGGGAGTTCCTGTCGTGGCACAGTGGAAATGAATCAGACTAGGAACCATGAGTTTGTGGGTTCAATTCCTGGCCTTGCTCAGAGGGTTAAGGATCTGGCGTTGCTGTGGCAGCTGCAGCTCTGATTGGACCCCTAGCCTGGGAAAATCCGTATGCCGCAGGTGCAGCCCTAAAAAGCAGAAAATAAAATAAAATAACAAGTAAAAAAATTTAAAAAAACATTAAAAGTCCAAATACGATACCATCATTTTTAAGGAAATTAAAAAATTTTTTATTATTCATCTGCATCATCTATAGATAAATTCTGGCATGCATAGCTCTGTACTTCAGGACATTTATAAGAACAAAACGGAAAGTGAGAAGAGCAGAGAGTCAGTGAACTGCGTATAAACATGAAGCATCATCAACAGCATGGGTCTCAGTTAAAATGACCGTCACTACGTAAGGGTCAAAGCTGGAGAAAACGGAGAGTCAGATTCTGAATCTGGTTCCTCTCTTAGTACCACAAACCTTTGCTTAATTTTTCAACATGCTTCTGGAGCTCAATGTCCACGTTGAAATGAACGTATGTATCTTCTTTTCTCGAAGCCACAGGAGTGTCCTGCACGGGGGTTAAGTCGACGCCATTCAGATCTAGGGAGGAAAGAGACTTCCATGCCGCACAGGACCGCAAGGGCTGCTTCCTAAAGCGGCGGCAGCTCGGGGCAGATTCTGGGTGGACAGAACCCCACCCGGAGTGACAGGAACCAGGAGGCCACTTTGCACCAGGAGGGGCGGGAGGGGAGGGGGAAGCCTCTTACAGGACGGAAGTGGCTCCGCAGAGTGGGGACCAGGCCAGGACACCTCCGGGCTCACGCTGGGGGACACAAGTAACATTCTGCAGTGCGGGCCCTACCCGTTTCCCACCCTTGACCGGGTGCAGGATGTGGAGAGGCCTGCAGTTCTAACACCGCCAGGACCCCTCAGCGGCCTTCAGGTCAGAGGCCAAGCCAGGGCCACGATGGCTGCTAAGGAGCCCTTCTATGACTGGACAGTTCCTAAATGTGTTATCTAAATCCTCATTCTGCTTGCTACGGCGCAGCTGATTTACCACAGCCAGATGGCACACTCTGTGTGGCATCCGGCTGTAACTTCTGGAGCCAGGAATCATCAAACACAGGCTCATTGAACAACTACTCAGTCCCTTCCATGGCCACACCCACAGCATGGAAAGTTCCCAGGCCAGGGCCAAGCCCACACCGCGGCAGTGACAACCACTGGCCACCGACCCCACTGAACCACACGGGCTCTGCCCCTCAGTCTGGACTATCACTCAGTAGACCCATTTAAGGGACTTAAACCAAGATGGTATGTTTGATTATTTCAGTTCTGGGGGATATTTACATAAAACCTGTTTCAGTTCAATGAGATGCAAATGTCACACCATATCTACACTTCATGGCATTTTTCTTACATTTTAGTGTTCATTCTTGACCGGCAGATCAGTTCTGTGACTGGCCTATCAAACAATGCAGGGTATCGATATTTTCCAACAGACCACAGAGATGAGAACCAATAATATCAGAAGGTAAAGTGTCGTAGCGTCGGTGCTGTGGGTCATGGTCCCTCCACATGAAAAACCTCTGGGGCTGAAAACCCCCTTTTTTGGTCTGGCACTAATGAACCCGGGGGTCTGAATATTTCAATGACTGGTGAAAGTTCCCTCCATTTAATTTCAGTCCATATCTGTCTCACAGTGCAAGCTGATTAACTGTAGATTGGATTAACTGTGTGGTTATTTCTGAATGACAGTATAACTTCATCCTCAGTCACCCAGTAACTATTTTTAAAAGATGGTCCAGTGCTTTACAAATAAACTGCTTTATAAAATGCTTGGCAACAACCAAAAAATTCAACCACTGTGGCTTCCCTCTAAAACCAATGACCAAAAAATTTGCTTTAAAGGAGTAAATGGTTTGCCACCTTGGACAGCGGGGAAAAAAAAAAAAAAAATCCTCAGAGTGATCATGCCTGACACCATTGGTAATAAGGATAAGAAACACGTCACTCATCCAAGTCCTGCAGGGGTCCTGCGCATCCTGCTTGGGGCGTGGATGTTCGCGGATGCGTCCTAATTCCCTGTCTCCATTCACGACTCACTGGAGGCTCCCTCTCCTGCACCTGCCGGGCGAACCTCGCCTGCACAGGAACGAGAGGGCCTAAAGCAGGGCCAGGCGAAAACAGAACACGGGGCTCGGCAAAGAAAACCACACACCCTTGGAAGGTAGGCGACACTTTTTCCACCTGTTTCCCGAAGGACATACCTGCTGTTAAGGACAGTGTGTCTGTCTAGTCGGCACCGCTGATGGAATGTTAAGAATCAAAAGGCACACACAAAGAAAAAGCCAAAGGCAAGCGTGAGTGTAGGCTGTGGGTAGGGAAATCCTCATTTAGTGGAGCTCTGAGAAGTGCAGGTGAAGGGGGGACAGCCACCTCCGGCTAGTGACTTTGCCTCACTGCAAAATGAACTGAAATGAACCGTCACAGACAACCGACCCCCAAGCCCCCGAGGGTCCCAGACGAGAAGCGGCGTTTGAAACCCGCCGGAAGGAGAGCAGTCACGCAGCAGCCACAGCTGGTACCTTTCACGCTCACGGTGATGTAGGGGTCAATGCACTGACCCGCGTCTTTCAGGCCGATCTTCTCGATTCTGACGGTGAGTGAGGTCATTCCGGGTTCAGACGGCAGCCGCGGTAGCAGCGTACCTGGCGACAGAAACAGCAACAGAAAGGCGCTCCAGCAGTGTTTCCAGAGGAAGTCTTTTAACAACATGGAGAAGATACTGTTCGGCTCCAGCTGGGGTAATAACCAGCCAGGCATTATTTTGGTTCCCAAAATTCCCAGACACTTGATACTATTCTTTTCAAATTCTTAAGACACAAGACACAGCTGCACTTCCATGCTTTCTATTCAACACCAAAGCGCAAATTACTAACTCGGGTTTGTTAAAAATTCCACACCAGGAAGCCTAATCACAAATTACTACACAATTACTAATGTAGACAATATTCACATTCACACCTCTATACATCAACAACGGAAAACGGTTTACTCCAAATCTCAGCAGAAAGTGACAGAACTAAGACACAAAAAGTTTTACCATCTGTTACATTCATCAAAAGTCTGAAAAGTTTAATACCAGATCTTCCGGTTACCGTTAATGGAAGAAATGACTTATAACTCGACATTCATATACGTCAGTGAGTTTTAGAGTCTACTCGCCCCTCCTTTCTTTGCTCTGTTCTAGAGGATTTAGTCTCTATGCTCCGTCAGCTGCTGGCTCGCTGCGGGTCTGGGCAGAGGGGGCCCGTGTGATCGGCCCCCAGTGACGGCTCCGGGCACCGACTCTCTTAATGCCGCCACCACCTGCTGCTGTGGGTCGAACCCACCGAGAGGCTCCTGGAAGCTTCCTGCAGTTTCCCTGACTGCGCCATATGCCTTGTCCCTTTTCAGGTTTGGTGGCCGCATCGTCCCCTGGACTAGGTCACAGCTGTGAGTGCGACACAGCTGATTCCTGTGCGTCCTCGTAGCAAAGCACCTGAGGGTGGCCTTCGGGACCCTGACACAGACAGCAGGACACCTGCGGACCAAACTTAGAAAACAGCCACCGCCAGGAACACGACCACAGCTGTGGGCCCAAGATGGACGTGAGCGCTCGGAGGGTTTTCCTCCCCACTAACAAGCGCCACAGCGAGCTCCAGACGCACAACCTCAGACTGCAGTGAGCAGCACCCGTTTTCAGCGAGTGACACCCACCGGGAACTCCAGCAGGAAAGGAATCTGGAGACCCCGCTCCGGCACCGCCCTCTTCTTCATCTTCTTCAATTTCCAAATTCTCTTCTTCACCAGGCGCTAAAATTCTTCTACATACAAAGGACAGAAAGAACAGTGAGCTGCAAAGCTAAATACACTAGAGAAGCCTCATAGCTACTCATTTCCTAGGTCAGATGTTGATCTAAAAAAATGCTGACATAAAAGTGTTACCATATGACTGTCAGCGACATCAATGATACTAACACATAAAAAATCCAAAAATATCTGAAAAATAGCTATAAAATAAGATGATGAAATAAGAATATTGGTGCCCATTTATTTTACCTTAAGGGGACAGGCTGAACATCAAATGGGAATTCTTTATTATATGTAAGAATATTCTTTAGGACTAAAACAAAAAGAGAGAGAAAAACATATGAATTCTTCCATGAATCAAAATAAAAAAATTTATTGTAAATGCTTAATTGTTAATCAATTTTACTATGCCTCTTAATACTTTTTAAAAAATTCCAGTCTTATCACCATCCAGAGCCACAAAGCATTTGTCCACTGAAAGTCTGAGCAAAATGAAAATATCCAGTGTCCTGCAGGAGCCAGTAACTTCAGATTTCTGTCAGCCCTCCAGCGAGAGGGGCTTCCAGATTCTCAGAACCTTATGGAAAATGAACCCTCAATAGTTCTTCTACGTACAAAGTCCCAGTGAGACACGGACCACCAGCAAGAGAGAGTGAATCCTTCCTAGAAAACTTTAATTCAAACAGTGGAGTTCCCACTGCAGCTCAGCAGGTGAAGAACCCGACCCAGTGTCCACGAGGGTGCGGGTTCAGTCCCTGGCCTTGCTCTGGGGGTTAAGGATCTGGCGTTGCCACAAGCTGTGGCGTAGGCCACACGAAGAAGCTCAGATCCAGTGTCACCGTGGCTGTGGCGCAGGCCGGCAGCTGCAGCTTCAATTTGACCCCCAGTCAGGGAACTTCCACGTGCTGTGGCTGCAGCCATAAAAAAAGAAAAAAAAAAAAAGACTGGTATCAAAGTGGAGTCACTTACATGCGGAATCTAATAAAAAGTGATGCAAAGGGCCTTGCTGACCGGCAGGACCAAGTCTGGGGGCCGGACCTGTGGCCGCGAGGGGGGAAGTGGGCGGGCGCGACACTCGTGCCCACAACCACACAGAAAAGAGAAACTAACGGGACCTGCTGCGCGGCACAGAGAGGCCTGCCAGTGCCCTGCAAAGTCCCGTGGGGGGATGGATGCGTGACTACGTGCGGCTGGTCCACACTGCTGCACAGCTCAACCCACATGGCACTGCGGGCCGAATACACACCAATAAAACTAATTTAAAAATAAGACGGCCCATGAGAGGTACTGCAGCTTCTCACTCTGTGTCCTGATCAGACTTCCACTCAACTCCGCACAAACAGTAAAGTTTACAGGGGCGAGGCTATAATTCTCAGAGCCTTTTACCACAGTTTATCACACACATGTAACATACACGTACACACATGTACATGTTCACACACACACAGGCGAAGAGGGATCTGTCCTCAAGAGAAGGCTTCCGACAACGCGGCCACACCCCTGCACCCGGCCGTGGCTGCGGCCTGGCGAGCCACCTTAGAGACACTGTCCAGTCGGCCACGTCTGGAGAGATGCTCCATGCAATTCAGAGCCTCGCACCGGCCCTGGGGAGCCAGTAACCACCTGCACTCACAGGAAGGCCACGGCTTCAGCTGGGCCCCTGAAGCCTGCCTGCGGTCTTGCGCTCCACGTGCTCGGTCTAACTTCGGAGCCTGCGGTGCGGAGCTCAGGCAGGACTGGCTTGCGGCCACCCCCAGCGCGGAGCCGGGTGCGCGGCAGCTGGGTGCCCCCCCAGCAGGAGTGGGAGCCGCCGGGCGGGCGTCTGCTCCGCGCTCTTCTCCCGAGCCCCGCACCGGGCCGGACCCTCGCGCCCAGGGCCCCGTCCTTCCTCTTGCTTCTTCGCGGCAGGTGTGCCCTGAGCGCCCACCAGCTGTTTTCGGTGCTGAAGATCCAGCAGTGATCGAGACAAGAGGGTTCCCGCCGCCGTGTATGAATCTTAGACCCTCCGCGGGAAAGGCAGACAGTGATAAAGCCACAAACAAGGTGAAGGTGAGACCGGGATCCGTGAGACGAAGGGCAGCAGAGGCCGCTCGCGGCGGTGGCGCAGGGACAACGTCCGCCGAGGGGGCAGCGAGGCCTCTCCGCGCAGTGTTATCAGAAGACACTGCAGCCGTGACGTGGGCGAGACGCGGCCCGTCTGAGGCGGGGGCTAGAACCAGGCTAAAGCCACAGCAAAGGTCCGAGGCAGGAGCCGGCCGGGCTCCAGGAACGGCGGGGCCCCGACCCGACGACACCGGGACGCGGCCAACGCCGGCCGTCGGGCGGCAGCCCCGGTAATGCTCGTGACTTGAGCGTGCGCATCGGCGCTCTGAACCTCAGCCCCTAAATCGGAACGCCGCCCCCGCCGCAGACCGCGGTGCGACGCCAACACCAGCGGGCCGAACTGCAGGCGGTGCTGAAAGCGCCGTAGAAGCCCACGTCTACAGTATCACGCGGTGACCCGCGCGCCCCCTAGCGATCCTCGTCGGGCTGACTAGAGTCCGATTATTCCCATCTCACTAAGAAGCACTATTTTTAAAATTACAAGACTGTCCCCTCTAAACCTGGTGCGCGACCACTCACTGCGGGTCAACTATTCATCCAACTCAAACACCAATCAGTCACTTACACCGAGCAGACACCGAGAACAGGGGATGTGTGACAAAAAAAATGTCACATATGTTTATATCGGAAATGGAAGCCCAGGAATGATCATATATTAACAACAAAAAGTGAAAACCAACACCAGATGGGAGCTGCGTCTGTGACCCACACCACAGCTCATGACTACACCGGATCCTCAACCCACCGAGCAAGGCCAGGGATCGAGCCCACATTCTCATGGTTACTAGTCGGGTTCATAACCCACTGAGCCACAGTGGGGACTCCCCTATCTACTAGATTCATAAGTTTTATTTGGAAACAAACTGAAAAGGGGAAATAAGGTTCCCAAATCCTAAGTATTGTTATCATCAAAATATTGAACATTTACAATTTTCTTTAGAAACGTGATATAAGTCCGACATCCTAACCATGGCAGTAATCTTTTTTTTTGTCATGAATGTGCTTCTCCTATAATAACCTTACTTAGATCCTGTCATGAAAGACCACATATTGTATGTTCCATGTACATGAAATGTTCAGAAGAGACAAATTTATAGATATTAAAGGTAGATTAGAGCTTGCCCAGGGCTGGGGACTGGGGGAGTCCAGGGGAAAGTGAGTGAATGCTAAAGGATGCAGCTTTCTTTACCGGGTGATAACCACCTCCTGAAACTGACTGTGGCGACAGTCAGTACTGGGCCTTTGCCTACAGTGCAGACGTGTCCTCTAAGGGAACATTCGTCTGAACCAGCAAAACAGGTGTATCTAGCAGCATCTTACCCGCAAAGTATTTGAAGAAGTTTTTTACTCTTCAAAAAAACACTCTGGGGAGCTCCTGTCGTGGCTCAGCAGTAACGAACCTGACTAGCATCCATGATGACACGAGTTCGATCCCTGGCCTCACTCAGCAGGTTAAGGATCCAGCGCTGCCGTGAGCTGTGGTATAGGTTGCAGATGCAGCTTGGATCTGGTGTTGCTGTGGCTGTGGTGTAGGCAACAGCTGCAGCTCCAATTCGACCCCTTGCCTGGGAACTTCAATACACAGCGGGTGTGGCCCTAAAAAAACAAACAAACAAAAAAAAAGGCAGGAAGGGGAAGGAAAATAAGGACAAGAAGAAAATACTTCACGGAGCAGATATACAGCTGGACTGCAGTCTTCAGTGACACGGAGCATAAACAGGCATCAATGACTATAACTTTATATTCTCCAGACTCTACTGTAAATACTTACCAAAGTAATTATGATCTAATTAAAGTGATTACCACAAAAAAAGGCCAAAACAGATAGATGAGGTACAACCTAGATCAAATAATTTTTTATATTCTATCATGAAGGTGAACCAAATAATGACTATAAAGGTGACAGGAATTATAAAAGTACAAAAACTCGTATCAGACTAGATGTTACCAGAAATAACTCAAATCAGTGTTTATGCCAAATAGTCTTAACATGGATAACAGCTTACATATCTTTCTAAAGGAGTAATCACTAAAAAATATAAAAGAAAACTTACTTGGTTCTAGCTTCTTCAGATCCTCCAGTTTAAATTCTTCTTGGGACTGTGCGGACTGAATGTGAGACACGCACGTTACATCTTCATACTGTGGAGATTTCAGTGCCCTATGTCTTCTAGGTGGCTGACTACATAGTCAAAAAGTAGCCAAAATAAATGCATCTATTTCTTGCTTTCAAGGTAAAAAATAAAAAATTCCAAATAGGTTTTTGTTTTTGTATTTGGGGAACATTCAGGCTAAAAATAACAGAAAACAAATGAAGTCGTACCTTTTACAGTTTATAAAATATAGTTAAATCTTTTAATATGAGTTTAACCATGAGTTCCTACTACTATAAAACCCTTCTGGGACAACACTGTTTTTGGCATGAATGCTTAATATTTTATCAGAATAGTTCATAATAATTTCTTTTCCTCATATTGAGTGGGGGGGGACTATTTACCTGTAAAGCTGCACTTCGTAATTCCAAGCATGTTGCGATTTTGCCTATGGTTTTCTGCAGGAAAAAGAAAAAGCTATAAATATCGACTACGTTGTAACTGTTAGCTGTCAAAATCAAGTTAAATTTTATTGATTAGCACTCTATAATTTAAAAAACTAAGTGGAATTTTATTCCTCCTTAGCGTCTTGCAGACTTTGGATAGGAGAAACAGGAGGCAAAGGGCCGGGATCAGGCAGAGAAGATGAGTATATATTCGTTCCTAAACCAAGGTGGTGCCACAACCAATTTTAAATCAGCTTGGGATATGGTTTAAAGGTCAATGAAAAGGACTTCAAACAGCTTCCCTCCCAAGATCTGCCTTTCCTCTTCTCCATAAAGTCTGATATTCACTACAAGATTTAAAAACAAAAATATCGAAAGGTAACCCAATGCTATTATTCGGTTTTGACTTAAGTCCAATCTTTACTTGTTCAATTAAATACACCAGCAACAGTGGGCAAAACCAGCACTTGTGAAAAATGGCAATTTTAGTGTGCTATGAGCTATAAAACGGGTAAATCACAGGGTGGAGCCCTGCCTTGAGTAAGCTCAGGCGGCTCCACCACGCGGGACGCACACAGTCACCGTGACAAACAGCAGAGGCACCTGCGGCTGCAGGCTTTCACAAAGTAAGTGCTAATATGTTCTGGAGAAACACGGTAAGAATCAGAATTTGGGATCCAGCCCCACTGACTGGGAGGATTTCTAGAACTAAAGAACCTGGAAAACTGTCACGGCTCAGTTATCGAAAGTCCCAAACTGAAGCAGAGGGCGAGAGGTCTGAAGTGGGACACGGGTGCTGGGGGCGGGCGGGGGCCACGATGAACGGGGACCTTCTCTGACCAGCCGAGGGACCTGCGATTACTTTAGCAGTAAGTTACACACACGGTTTTTGGACAGAAGAATGACCATCACATTTGTCCTGTAAGAAGACTGCTGTGACAACAGAATCCACAGGCTGCGGGAGAAGAGGGCAAAGCCGAAAGGTAAGATCGATCGGGCCGTTTCTCCCATTTCACTGCCAGGTCAACGGTAAAAAGCAGAACAGGAACCTGAATGACTGGAGTGGAACTGAAAGGGAGGCGACCCACGCGACAAGTGTGTGCAAAAGCAGGCAGCTGAATTACGCCCATCAAGACTTTTAAATTCTTCCTGAAGAGGCATGTCTCCACTTTTCATTAGGAATATAGCCAGAGCATAAAAGTGAAGTGTGTATGCATTTGCAATGCCTTCACAATAATCTGGAAAACAAAATGATCTTTTCAAATATATATACACACTGATGACCTGCAAAAGTTTAGTCAATTAGATTTGCTGGTTTTCTCCTCTGTCGATTTTCTTTGGAAGATAAATGAGGAGCAAAGAGGAGCAACAAGTGTTGTCCTGCCCCTGGCACAGCCGCTGGGCACCGTGCAGTCATCACACACACAGCAAGCAGCTGGGATAGCAACGCACAAAATAAACCACCACTGAGCAAACGATGGGACTCTTGGCCAAGGAACAAGTTTAACCATGTCCACAATCTTTAAAAATTTATTTCAACCTTAATAGGAGTTTACAAAATGTCAAATTTTATTCTGAAATTTTATATTTAAGTACTACATTTAATATAATTATTGCAAAAGCATTCAAAGTACTCATAGGTTTATTTATCCTCTCTAATGGCTGTTGCAGAGGAACCAGCAACAATCTTTCCTACATAAAATCTAATAGCCCCATATCATTGTCATTTAAATATACCACTCAGAGATGACAAAACTCGTAAACAATTTTAAATATAAGTGCAATTATATAGTAGCAGTAATGGCCAAAAACCTATTGAGCAATTACTAAGTACAGGTTCTCCTATGAGATCTAAACATATTCATTTCATCCCGACTTTAACCCTAGGAATTAGACACAACCATTTTACAGATATAAAAACTAAAGCGAGGCTAAGCAACCTGCCCTGGACATCAGTGTCTTCTACACAATAGCAACATATACCACAGAGCAATATACTTATTTTAATACCATTTGGCCATACTTTCTACGTTCTTTTAAAAACGGTTTTGAAAAGGGGTTGTCTGTGTTAAGGGAGATGTATCAACGAGGAAGTCTCTAAAAATATTAACTAGCTCCTTTTCCTTCTTTACAATACAGTCCATTTGACCTGATGTTTTTAATATTTAAGGTAAAATGTAGTTTAACAACTACGAGTCCACTAATAACCTATTTTAAATTTAAACATTTCTTATGCAAATCAAAACTACCATGAGATACCACCTCACACCAGTCAGAATGGCCATCATTAATAAGTGCAGAAATAACAAATGCTGGAGAGGGTGTGGAGAAAAGGGAAACTTCCTGCACTGCTGGTGGGAATGTAAACTGGCACAACCACTGTGGAAAACAGTGTGGAGGTACCTTAGAAAACCACACATAGAACTACCATATGACCCAGCAATCCCACCCTTGGACGTATATCCCCACATAACTTTCCTCAAAAAAGACCTATGCACCCGCATGTTAACTGCAGCACTGTTCACAACAGCCAAGACATGGAAACAACCTAAATGTCCATCGACAGACAAATGGATGAAGAAGATGTGGTACATATACACAATGGAATACTACTCAGCCATAAAAAAGAACAAAATAATGCCATTTACAGCAACGTGGATGGAACTAGAGCCTCTCATGCTGAGTGAAGTAAGTCAGAAAGAGAAAGACAAAAACCATATGATATCACTTATATCTGGAATCTAATATATGGCACAAACGAATCTTTCCACAGAAAAGAAACTCATCAACTTGGAGAACAGACTTGTGGTTCCCAAGGGAGAGGGGGAGGGAGTGGGATGGACTGGGAGTCCAGGGTTAATAGATGCAAACTATTGCCTTTGGAGTGGATAAGCCATGAGACCCTGCTGTATAGCACAGGAAACTATATCCAGTCACTTACGATGGAGCATGATAACGTGAGAAAAAAGAATGTATATTATGTATGTGTAACTATGTCACCTTGCTGTACATAGAAAGTTGACAGATCACTGTAAACCAGCTATAATGGAAAAATAAATACATAAAAAGGATAAGTTAGAAATATATTTAAAAATAAATAGAAACAAGTAAAGCAGAAGCAAGAGTTTTTTTACACAGAATCTACTGAACTATGGCAAAATACCAACAGACATTATTCACAACTATTTTAAGGGACCACACCCAACATCAGTATTAAACAAACGAGAGAAACACTATCATTTTCAGCTATAGCAATGACTTTTAAAACATGAAGCATTTACTGATGTCAAAGTCAAGTATTTGCTATTGTAATTATTTCACCTTTCTTAGAAAGAAATGGTTCGGAAAAATTAAGAAGCACAAAGTCATTTGTATCAGAATATATGTACTGACCATTAACTAATACACATTAAAACTGAATACTTGACGTAAGTGAAGTTTAAGTTTAGAAGGATTTAAATAATCAGCACTTCATTCAAATTAATTGCTTATGCCTAAACTGGTACAGAAATGGAAAATGTTACCATTCTCAGAATATGCACTATTTTACTTTGTCACTGCTAGGGAAATGGGCAACTCAAAAGGAGCAGCTAATTGGGATGCAAATGCTATAAAATTTGGTTGTGATGATTTTTGTACACCTATAAATGCAATAAAATTCATTAAGTAAAAAAAAAAAAAGGAGCAGCTAAATGAAACGATGGAATAGAAACGTAAAATTAAAGAGCTAAATTAATTTTGCTAAAACATTTAATAGGTTGGAAAAATACACACAGTAAAAGCAGTACAGTGTCAATCCAGACTTAACGTTTTATATTTAAATAGCCAGGCATCTCCTTTCTACCGCAGGGAGAGGCAGGGAAGAAGGGAGGAAATACCCTGTAAAACATCGAACAAGCATATAGCGCTGGAATTCTCATTACCACTCGGTCTGATTTAAAACAGGGAAGAACTTTCTAAGCATCATGAGACAGGATGTTCTGCTCTGTCCAGAAACTTACACGAGAAAATCTGCTACCCCAAAGCAGGGCGGGAGTGGAATGAGAGCTTCTGGCGGCTGTTACTTGGCTACTAAACCCAGTGGTTATAATGACAAAACTATTAAGAAACGAAATGAAAGCTAAGTCAACTGACCATGAGGGAGGATCAAGTAAGAATCACAAACTCTCTTATTTTCCACCAGAAATCGGGGAGATTAGGAAGAGAAAAGCCATTTTAAGATGTTTTGCCACCAACTAATACAGTTTAGAGAGCTCTGCAGATTTAAAATACTGTGAGGATGTATATAAGTTATCTCTAAAGAACAGGATTCCTGTTATCATAAAATAATAATCATATATGACTAATAGCTGAAGACCCTGCAAAGCATTTATTCATCAAATATTTTTGAAATCTGACTGTGAGCTAGCAGTAAAAAGCTTCATAAAGAAAGCACTTTAAAAATATGGTTGCTTTTTAAAAATCTTCTTTCAAAGTTCCAAAAATTATCGAATGGTTGGCATGATTCTAAAATTTGTCACCGCTACAAAGACATTTAAAAGAGTAAAAGCATAAAGGGTGTAATTCAAAATAGAAAACATGAAGGACAATGTTGCTGAGAATAATCCAAGGAACAGTCTCCACGCTCCTCTCTAAGGGAGATGCAGTTGAGTCTCTTGTCCCTTGGCTTCTACGCCAGCTCGATTAATTTTGCAGACCTCACAGCTGGTTTCAAAAGTTCCCATAACGTGTTCTTCAGAATACCAGATTAAATGAAATATTATAAAGCGAGGAGGAACGGTACTTCCAAAAGCCAACAAATTTAAGAAATACTCTGTTATGGCCCAAACTCTTTAAAAATCCAACATAATACTTGAGCAACTCTGTTCAAATAACATTATTAATTTTTCAGAGGAAATGTTCTCTAGGTAATGCCTGGGAAATCGCTATTTTCTAATCATTTATTAACTTGGAGCCTCTGACTTTTTCCTTATGTGACATTTGAATAAGGCCTATTCGTCAATGAGTTTTTTGGCCTGTTTTGTGAATGCGTCACCTGTATTTTTAAAGAAAATTAAACCTGTAAATGCATTTGACTTGCCTTCTCTTCATAACATAGTGCCAAGTGCCCTGGGCATTCTCTCCAAGCCCAAGGAAGAGGCAGGCACAAGCGCTCTCTGGGGTCACATCTGGCCACCTCGTATGCCTCCCAGGCAGGCATGATAAGGAAAAAATACCCCAGAAAAGGACGGCGGACAGGGTACCTCGGAGGCAGAGTCATCGGAGGGTCCAGATCAGTCAGGATCATCTCAGGCCTCATCTCAGGCATAGGGAAACTGAGGCCCAGAGACAGAGCCAGGACTCAGGACCAAGTCTCTGCCTGCAGCTCTCAGGTCCTGCTGCCCCTGGGCCTGTGGAGGGCAAGCATCTGTGTAAGCTGGAAAAAGATAGCCGCCGGGTGCCTACCAAGGAACAGCTACAAACTAAGGATGTAAGAGGCAGCATTACCAAACACCAGCTTCAGACTTAGAAAGTTAAAAGAAAGGTAAGAAAAAGTTATTTTTTTTTCTTATTAGTCTAATCATCATCATATGACAAAGCCTATTTCTTCATAATGTTTGTAAAAAAGTTTTTAGAAGGTTTTAGATCAAATCACTTTTTATTCGAGGTCATGTTGCTCAGAGACCCTTTACCCGAGTAATAGATAATGGAGACAAAGCATAGTAACTCAAGGCAAACAGGTGATTAACTGTGGGTATCACTAATTTTTTTTTCTTTTGCTTTTTTTTAAGGGCCACATCTGTAGCATATGGAGGTTCCCAGGCTAGGGGTCGAATCAGAGCTGCAGCTGCCGGCCTACACCACAGCCACAGCCACGCTGGACCCAAGCTGCATCTGTGACCTACACAACAGCTCACAGCAAAGCCGGATCCTTAACCCTCTGAGCAAGGCCAGGGATGGAATCCACATCCTCATGGCTACTAGTCGGGTTCCTTAACTGCTGAGCCACAAAGGGAACTCCGTCATTAAACTTCTTAATTTCCTAAGCTTGCATTTTGTTTCCATATTTACAACACATTTTGTTAGCTACTAATCTGCACACTCAGGTAACTGAGATTCTATTTCAAAATGCAGGTGTTTAACTTTCCATTCTGTGATACCAAATGATCACTTCCTAATCAATACCTATATGGATTTCACAAGTCTTAGGGAGGTAAGAAGCATACAGTCTTTGCTCCTGTCCTTATGCCAAGAATACATTTCCTCTCCAGTAATTATTTTCCAGGGCTCAGATCCTAAGTTGCTAAAATCTACTGTGGATGTTAGCAATTATTAAGGAAAAAAGAAAAATACACTTTTAAATTTTAAAAATACTATTTAATATTCAAAACAAGGAGACATTAGATAACATATACTATTATGCTAAATATTTAAAAAATGCAAATATACTAACTTGTGTAAGAAATATACCTGACCCCAATCTTTGAGGGTTTTTCCTTTTCAAACTCTTATCAAGAAGAATCAAATGAATACAGGCCTAAGGACAAAAACAAATTTGTTCAGGCTTAATTAAAAACTGTGCAAAGAATTAGTCTCACTTCTATTCCTTGTATGAAAAAAGAATAAAAGCAAATTAAGTTGCCATAGTTTTCACAGTGTCTTAAGAAATGAGAGGAAAACTGACATCAATTTTTGTCATTATCCATGAGATTAAAATTGAACTTAACACTGGATACCTGGAGCCAGGGAAAGAGAAGACTTGTTTTTTCCCATTTCCTCTTACTCTTTTAAAGTAAAGCTTCTTTCAAGTTTTCATAATCTCTAGCAGGGCCGGCGAGTGGACACATTACAATTTTAATTCAAGGAGAAAGAGCACCACAGAGACATCTTGCAACGGTATGCATTTATTTTTGTCAATGGAGTCTTATGCCAAATTCTTGCCCTGAACTAATGCTTTTCAGAGGTGGCTGTTTTGTCTGTTTTGAGAGGAGGCGGAGAAGGAGGTAAGAAAGTTAAGCAAGTATTGAGCTGGGATATGCAATTACTCACAGCCAAACTCCAGTCTCCGGACCCTCCTCCCCCCCAGCCAAACTGTGGATGCTCGCCACTAACGTTAAACAACGCCTACATGGCTGAATAAAGAAACTCATTAAGTGAGAAATTCAGTACGTGGTCAGTCACGTGGTGTACCTAAGCCATCACGTAATGCAGGCAAGTACAATCAGTGCCATTCTTTGTACTCAGCAGAAGAGTTTTCGTTGT
This sequence comes from Catagonus wagneri, assembly GCA_004024745.2. Classification (NCBI taxonomy): domain Eukaryota; kingdom Metazoa; phylum Chordata; class Mammalia; order Artiodactyla; family Tayassuidae; genus Catagonus; species Catagonus wagneri. Next base: position 13,798,354 of record PVHT020000061.1, read on the forward strand.
TTGCATTTGTTTAATGGTCTCAAAAGGCCCTTTTCATCTGGAATCTGATGTATCTAGAGATTATTTTACGGTACCTTTTGTTCTTCTGTGAATTCAGAATTATTGTGTTGAGCTTGGGCCTCTTTTTGCAGGTGTCTTGCTAATCTGTAAGAAGAGAAAAAAACTTTCTTTAGAATTGAAGGAAAGTAAACTATCTCAAGTGCAACAAGGTAAAACAATTTAAATCTCAAAAAACAGACAGTGAAGTACAATAACACTTTCTTGTTTTCAAATCATACATCGACACTATCTTTAGAAATCAGCTCTTTATACAATACTTTTCAAATCATTTCTCTGGGACAAATTTCAGCTCCGGGCAGTAAAAACAAAATCATAGAGCTGGAAAGAAAGTATCTCAAATGATATCTAATTCAACTTTCTTTAGGATGTGTGTGAATTTCTTCTATAGCAAAGCCAATAAGCAGTTGTACGGATTCATCCCAAATGCTTCCAGTGAGCGCCAATGAGAGCACCAGCCAGAGGCACTTTATCAGCTCATCATCAGTGTGCTGATAAGACCAGCTCAAATTACAGCCACGACAAAGTGATGATACTCTATCAAATTATACTTTTAAAAACACCTTTCATGGAAAACAAAGAAAATCCCCTGCCAGTCAGACACAGAAATCACCGTTTGCCCCGTGGTCACCATACTTAAAATGAGCAGTTAGGCCTCAGAGTGAGTTTTCAAGGCTGGGTCTGGGTTACGAGTCTAAGCGCCACATTGAGGATCCAAAGCTGTTTCTGAAGGAGCAAAAACCAAAGGATTGACTCTAACAGCTGAACAATAAATAGGCAAATAACTCAATTTAGAAATGAGTAAAGCTTTGACTGAATAGACATTTCTCCAAAGAAGATATAAAAAAGGCCAATAAGCACATGAATACCTTATCATTAGTCATTAGGGAAATACAAATAAAAATCACAATGAGATACAACTTAATGCGCACTTAGGAAGGGTCTGATTTTTAAAAAGAGGGAGGAAAAAACAGGGCACTGGCAAGGATGTGGCTGTTGGACCTTATACATTCATGGTAGGAATGTAAAATGGTGCAGTCACCATGGAAAATAGTTTGGCAGTTTTTCCAAAAGTGAAACATAGAGTTAGCTTATAACCTAGCAATTTAAAAAACCTGGGTATATACCCAAGAGAAGAGAAAATATGTTCACACACAAAAACACTGTACATGAATGTTCACAGCAGCGACATTATGTGTGACAGCCCAAAATCGGAAATACGCACAATGTCCATCAACAGAGGAATGGATAAAGAAAATGTGGGGTACCCGTTCAATGGAATATTGTTTGGCCATAAGGAGGAATGAAATACTGGTATGTGCTACAACGTGGATGAATCTCAAAAACATGATGCTCAATGAAAGAAGCCACATGTGAAAGATGACAGATAACGCCATTTACATGACATATCTAGAACAGGTAAATCCACAGAAATAGAAAGCAGATGAGATGTTACCCGGGACCAGGGAAAGAAGAGAGCAGGAAGGCGCCATTATCAGATGAAGGGTTTCTTTTGGGATTGATGGATACGTTCTGGAATTAGAGAGTGATGCCGGAGGTGTAACACTGTGAATATACTAAAACCACCAAACTGTACAGCTTTACAATGGTAAATTTCATGTTATGTACTATTTATCTTAATATAAAAAATTTGCAGTTGGTAAAAACCCAAAGAATTGAAAGGATTTCTTGTTGTTGTTGTTGTTGTTGCTGTCGAAATATTTCTGTAACCGGCAAAAGAACTTGAAACGGTGACTCCCGAGCACACTGTGCAGTTCTGGGGAACCGGGGGCAGAGGTACAAAGGGCAGCAGTTCCCAGGGAGCCTTTCTGTCCGATGCCAGCATGTCTTCAAAGAGTAGGTGTAAAGTCCATTACACGTGGGGGCCTCTTCCCAGTCTAGGAAGAGTCTGCATCCTCTTATCATAAAGCAAGAAAGCCCTACAGAAAAACCAGAGCACTGGCCAGCAGAGCTCCACCATGGGTTAAGTTTCCCCCACAAACTAGAAACTTCATGATATTTTTTCCTAAAATGTCCTTCATAGACCCAGTCTTTGTGGATTTCATACAGGAGCACGATTAAAAATAGAGCTGCTGTCTTGTTCTGCACTTGATTTCCTTTCTCACTCTTGCTATAGCCTCTGCCGTCTGCCGAGAGTGGTCTTTAGGAAGCACAGGCTACACTTACAAAATACACTTACAACCTCAGCTGCACGCCCCTGAACTCAGGGAAGTTACAGTGTGGCACAGTTCACTTGACTAGTTCTCCACACAATATGCCAATAATGACTGTTAACCTAAGCAGCATCGCCTTCAGAAGAAAGAGTACAGCTCTAAACTCCTGCTCAGATGCCAACAGGCAGTGCACAAGGATGTGAAATACAATGGAATCCTGTTTTTAAAAATTATGCAACAGACTGAAAATTATTTGCAAACCATGCATCTTATCTGATGAAGGACCTATGTCCAGAATATACAATGAACCCTTATAACTCAGTAGAGAAAAGACAATTTTAAAATGGGGAAAAGGTTTGAAGAGAGATTTTACAAACAAGGAAAATCAGCCACAGCAAAGTTTGGCTACAATCAGAGACATACGGTGACAACCGCTGTCAATGCGGAGAAGCAGCGACTCGTATGTGCCGCCGGCAGAAGTGCTCCGTGGCATGCCCAGTCTGGACAACCATCGGCAGTTTCTCTTTTAAAATCACACATACACTTACCACAGGAGTCAGCAATTCCACCACTAGGTACCTGTCTAAGAAGAATGAAAATACATGTGGCACAGAGATTCACACATGAATGTCCACAGCGGCGTGAGTGGGTGACGCTTCCAAAAAGCTGAAACAGCTCACATGTCCATTAACCAGCGACTAACACACAAAACGCGACACAGGCATACAACGCAAGGCTTCTCAGCGTAACAAGGAACCAAGTCCTGATAATGGGGCAACGTGGATGAACCGCAAAGACATCATGCCCCACAAAAGAAGCCACATACAAAAGATCACATACTATGCGATTCAACTTACGGGAAATGTCCAGTAAAGAGTATTTCATTAACGCTTTGGAGACAGAATACAAATTAACGGTTATCTGCGGCCAGAGTGGGGACATGGAATGACTGCAAATGGGAACAAGCCATTTTCCAGGGGTGATGGAAATGTCCCCAAACTGGCTGTAGTGATGGCTATACGTGGTAAATTTACTAAAAATTCCCTGAATCGTACATGTAAATGAGTGAATTTCACTGTATAGAAATTACATCTTAAGCTTATTTTTAAAAACTTTTTTTAACCTAGGCAGAAAAAACAATTAATTTTCTAAGCCCATAAATTACTGCACCGCAGACAGAGAGACAGAATCTGTTCTCCGAGGGACCATCCACACTGGATACGGGATGAGCAGGTGAGAGCTGACATTCCATTAGTCACGGTGAGAAACCTAGAGAAGAAGCTCAGCTTGCAAGGGTGCCTGCAGGCAGCATGGGACTACTGCCAAGGCGGAATTTTAAATATGCCTAAAGCACATGAACGCGTGCCCCACAGCAACCCCACAGCAAAACCCACGACAGAAACTTCTCCGAGTATCTAGAGGAAAGGACTAGTTTTTTCCCCCAATCTGTTCCAGTATCGGGGCTAATACTTTTCTAAAATACAATAAAAACTGTGAAGGTATCATATTGCTATAGAGTTTCCAAACCTTAAACCCCAATTTTTTTATTTTCTAGGAGACTAGTAACAATTTTCAGACCAGCTACGCTCTGGGACCACGCTCTGAGAAGCGCTGACAGAAGCACAGAGAAGGTGATTAGCAGCAGGTATTACCCAATTTTCACCCATTCATTTCTGTATTCACTGAGCACCATGCGCTGGATTAAAACCTCAGGGCTGCTCCTGTGAAAGAACCGATTCCGGGCAGCAGCGTCCACACTGCTCTACGTGAGGTGGGAGGCCCGGGCCCCTGGAGCTCAAAGAGGCAGCCTGCTAGACGGAGCTGTTTTTAAGAGGCCATGTGTATTTTGGCTAACAATTTTCCTCCCTCCCTTCCTCCCTTCCTTCCTTCCTTCCTTCCTTCCTTCCTTCCTTCCTTCCTTCCTTCCTTCCTTTTCTTCCTCCCTCCGTCCCTTCCTTCCATTTTTAAGGGCTGCACCTACGGCATATGGAGGTTCCCAGGCTAGGGATCAAATCGGAGCTACAGCTGCCGGCCTACACCACAGCCACAGCCACGCGGGATCCGAGCCGCGTCTGCAGCCTACACCACAGCTCATGGCAACACCGGATCCTTAACCCACTGAGCAAGGCCAGGGATCAAACCCACGCCCTCATATATGCTAGTCGTGTTAACTACTGTTAAGCCACAATGGGAAGGTCATAAAGCAGACTGTATTTCAGATGGTGATAAATACCATGGAAAAAAATTAAGCAGCATTAGGGGTTGGGTACTCAAGACGGAGGGAGGTAGAGGGAGCCAGAATGGACAGGCGACCTAACCAGGCAATTTTAAATCGGGCGCCCAGGGAGGGCCTTGCGGAGAACAGAACCTCCGGACAAAGACCTGAGGGAGGCGATCCTGTGGAGAAGGGACGCTTGCTCCAGAGGAAGCACAAAGGCCCCAGGGCAGAGGCAGTTCGAGGAAAGGGCAGGGCTGCAGGGCTCCTTGGGCAGCAGCAATCCCCGGGGGCTCTCTGGCCTTCCGGAGAGGTAGTACTCTGCGGGCGGAGCCCGTCTCCCTCATTTCTGCAGGCCCAGCTCTCCCCTGCTGAGGGATGAAACTATTTAAGCTCTTCTTACCTTATGCTAAATGCAAACACACTCACTGCCTCCCTAACGTCGCCATCCTGTGAGCCACTCCCGTGGGACGACTGTAAGGACACGGCTGCCTCCCCAGGGAGAAAGCCCAGTTCTCCAGAGTCCTCCTCCTCTCTCAATTATCCACTCAGTGATGAAACCCTGTCCATTCTTTTTTACATCACATAGTGGCCCCATAAGGTCTCCTACTCTGCAGCCTTTCTCACAAACGACAGTTCAAATGGAAAAAAGACACCTGGCGGTCCCGCTGGGGTGCAGCGGGTTAAGGACCCGGTGTCGTCTCTGCAGCCAGCACACAGCCCGCGCAGAGGGTTGAGGATTCGAGTTGCTGCAGCTGCGGCTCGGATTCGATGTCTGGCCTGGGAACTCGCCTTTCGTTTCTGAATAGGTTAATTTTACTTATTTTTCTTCTTAGGGCTGCACCTGTGGCAAATGGAAGTTCCCAGTCCAGGGGTTTAAACGGAGCTACAGCTGCCAGCCTACATGGCAGCCACAGCAGCATCAGATCTGAGCTATATCTTTGACCTGCACTGAAGCTCATGGCAGCAATGGATCCTTCAACCAGTGAGCGGGTCCAGGGATCAAACCTGCATCCTCATGGATACTAGCTGCGTTCATTACCAGTTGAGCCACAAGGGGAACTCCCTGAATATGCTACCACCTCGTTTTACATGTAGCCTGTATGTCCACAAAGTTTAAGCCAATCATTGTATATTTCTCTTCAAATCTGATGCAGGTGGTTTTTACAATGATTTGAGAACTACTCTGAATCATGAAGTTCAGAGTTTAGTAACTGAGGTTCAACAATGGATTTGTCTGAGCCTATTACTCGCTTATTGAGATGTTTCTAGAAATTCCAGCTAAACAGCTTGCATATTCAATTTTCCTTTGTGATTTCAATTGGACATGGTATTCTTCACTTTCCATCGGGAGGGCTGCTGCTGAGCGCCAACAGCTGCGAAATCCCGCCACACCACAAGTGAGAGGCAGCTTTAGATCTCAGGATTTGCTAGTTAACACAGAAGGAGAACAGAGGTGCTCCCGCCTAACCTGCTGCAGTCTGCAAGGATCCTTCTCTATAATGAAGGAATCTAATTGGTTCAATTTACTTACGCCTCTTAAATAAAATGGCTTAAGCACTACACACATAGAGCTGTCAGAATTTGGAACTATAAATAAATAAATAAATAAATAAATAAATAAAGTGCAAAACAAATGCCAGCAGCTGTTACACAAGGCAACAGACCCCAGAGCATGATGGTTTGCAGGGCTTTTTGAACCCACAGGCAATTCCAAGGCAGTCAGACGAAGTAAACTATTTTAAATTATCTTTAGCGGCAGATTAACTACTGCAGACAAAGAAAAAAAGGCTTGAGATCTTCCAAGCACTAATCACATATTCTTTCCAAAAGCCATGGGGAGGGGCGGGGGAAGATTTCACTACAGGGTTTCAAACAATAACTTTCTTTAAAACTGAGAATTGATGGCAACAGTTTGCAAACGATAGCGATTTAGCAGGCAGTTCTTATTTTCAGCGACAAGTGCTAGAAACGGGCAAGGCTTCGTATGTGCGCAAACTTTCTTCTTTTAATTTTAAAAACATCCCTGAAGTTTTGGGAGGCACCCAGAACGGGAAAGAAGTCGGATTTCGGTGGATCAAAGAACCCGGTGCTCGCGTGTACCCTGCGGTTACAAATTATACACAGGAAAAGGAGGAGGGACCGAAGGAGGGAGTGGTGGCTACTGCGCGGAGTCTATTAATTCACATTTTGCTCCCTTCGGTTCACATCCTGCGCGGACCCCACCCAGAGCCTCCGAGCGAGGGGGCGGGTGCGACTGACACCGCCCAGCAAACAACAGTCCCAGAAACCGAAACGGAATGGAGGTGAACTGGGAAAACACGGCTCCTCAGAAAGAGGGATGGCGAAGCGGCGCAAGGGGGCCTCTCTCTCGGCCGACGAGACACCTCCCGCCTCGCCGCCTCCGGGGACACCCGCTCCCCTCCGCCGCCAGCACTGCCCTCCTGTCCCGCCCACGCGAGGAAGAGGGCACTGCGCGCAGAGCAAGGCCACGCACACGAGTGTCCCGTAGAGACTCCGCGGGCAAAGTCGAGGGGCGGCAACCCGGGAGAAGCGGAGCAAAGAGGAACGGAAACTGGCTGCAGAGCCGGGGGCCCGCGAGCCGGCGGAACGAGCGGAGGAGGCGGCCTCCCGGGCCGGCGCCCCGGCGGAGAGGCGCTACCTGTTGCACGCAGCCGGCCCCGCGGGGGCGCAGGCGGAGCCCGGGAGCCGACCGCCGTCCCGGGGCCGGGGCTGTGCGGCCCCGCCCTGCGAAGCCGGGCCGCCGGGAGCGAGGAGAGACGCCGCCGGGGGAGGGGGCGGCCGAGCCCGCGCGGGCCACTCACATCTGATATTCGTCTATCGCCTCCACCAGCTGGCCCCAGGAGTCGAAGTCTGCGCCTCGCCTGAAACTGGCGCCCCAGCGCTGCAGCAGGCTCCGGGTCACCTCCGACATGGCCGGGCCCCACCCCGTGCGCTCCCGCCCCTGCCCCAGCGAGGCCGCGCTCTAGGGCGCCATCCTCCCCGGGCCTGGCCCCGACATTAACAGGGCCAGAAGGAACCGCTACGGCCACCGCCGCCACCCGCCAAGGAGCCGCCCAAGCCCATTTGCCGCCACAGCCAAACTTTGCGGCTCCGAGGAGGCCGCCCCGCCGAGGCCCCGCCCCTGAGGCCCCGCCTCGGTGTTAGGTTGAGGCCGCCCGGCTCCACCCGGCGGCCGCCATTGCTATCGTGGCATTTCGGCTGGGCTCTGGAGGCCCGGCCACCTACGCTGTTCGTCTCCGGAGGAGAGACCGAGCTCAAGAGGAAGGAGCTTGGAGGAGTATATGAGAAATGGACGAGGAACTGAGTGCCGCAAGGGGGTTGCCACAGCGCGGTTGTCTCCGCCCCCGAGCGCCGCGCTACTGCCGCCTCGGTAGCTGTCATGGCCGCCCGGCCACGTGACGCGGCTCGCGCAGGCCTGGTTTCCCGTCCCTCTAGTTCGGTAGTCCCGACTCCCACCTTTTCTCGTTTTCGGGCTCGGACATTGCCTTTCTTTCTTCAGGAGGGCTACTGTGCGCACTCCGAGAAGTCCGGTAAGTATGTCATGAGGATGAATGTTTCCAGGACCATCCCTACCCCTGTTGTCTCCCCGGAGTCCCAACCAATGGGATCATCCCCTTTTACACCAGCTTTGTAAATCCCGGATTGTGGTCCCCAAAGTCTCCTTGAAACAAACGAGGGAAAATCCGTACTGGTCCCGCGAATCAGTGCTATGAACATCTAGATTTGCCGAACCCTGTTGTCCGCGTTTCCAATAACACGGGGAGTCTTAGAAGCTAAATAGGGGGTTTGCTTAGCTGCCTTCTGCTCGCCTCTCTCGGGTAGATAGTATCGGCTTTCCCCAAAAATGTCTGCTTAGGAGGGGCACGCTAGGGTGTGCGCATGCGCAAGGCCTTACGTTAAGGCGGAAGGGGCACCGGGGGAAGAGGCTGGGTGGTAAACAGGAAGTGGACGTCCCGAGTCTCTGGGGCGGCGGTCAGGTAGGTTCCTCCGGACACCCGGGGTCTCTGAGTAGGTGGGCCCTTGTCAGTGTCGGATTCCTCGGGAGGGGGCGGGTTAGGTAGCAGCCTCGATCCGACTGTTGCTCTGGTGGCTGTAGAGGCGCCGTCACACCTGCAGGTGGGTGTGTCGTCTTTCCTCCCACCCTCGGAGAGGTCGAAGACTGGAGTCGGGGCTCTGACCCAGACGGATGGGACGGGGCGGAGAGCACAGTACCCACGCCCCGTGTGCCTGAAGTTAAGATTTTCAGAACTTCAGACATCCTCATCCAGGACGTGGGAGGTCGCCTTCAAAGAGTATTTGTTGTCACAATCAAGAGTATTGTGTGTCATTATCTCTAGAAGGCTTCGTTTTATTTGCGCAGAGATGATGTATTAGTTTACTTATTTGTTAAAGGAAGTTTACGTGGTTATTGTTTAGAAGGTTATAGTTTTTGAAGAATCTTAAATGTTTTGAGTCATAAATGAACTTGCTCAATTTTTCGTTGAATACACAATGCATTTTCTCTTAAGTATCTGGTTTCGCCTTGAATTAATATGGTAAGGTAGATGTTTAAAGTAGGTATTTTGGAGTTCCCGTCCTGACTCAACGGTAACAATCGGATCCATGAGGACGTGGGTTTGATCCCTGCCCTCGCTGAGTGGGTTACAGAGCCAGCATTGCCATGAGCCATAGTGTAGGTAGCAGCCCTGATCTGCGGTTGCTGTGGCTGTGGTGTAGGCCCGCAGCTGCAACACCAATTGGATCCCTAGCCTGGGATTCCTATGCCACAGGTGCAGCCCTAAAAAAGACAAACAGAAAGAAAGAAAGAAAAGAAGGTATTTTTTACACCGTGCAGCCTTTTCCCAGTAAGAAGAGTCAATGAACAATGTTGACTTGTCTCTTACTTGCTAAAATCTAACTGCCACCTTTAAATTTTCAGTTAGGAGTTCCCGTCGTGGCGCAGTGGTGAACGAATCCGACTAGGAACCATGAGTTTGCGGGTTCGATCCCTGGCCTCGCTCAGTGGGTTAAGGACCCAGTGTTGCAGCGAGCTGTGGTGTAGGTTGCAGATGCGGCTTGAATCCTGCGTTGCTGTTGCTGTGGTGTAGGCCGGCGACTACAGCTCTGATTAGACCACTAGCCTGGGAACCTCCCTATGTGGAGGATGCAGCCCTAGGGGGGAAAAAAAACCTTCAGCTAGACAGCCCTGTATTATCTTTACTGTCTACCCAAGGACATTAAAGAAGTGACTTACTCTTTTTTTTTTTGAACTAAAAAGTGTGGGATTTAATTTTTTAAGTTGGCATTTCACTAAGGTATTTTTCCGAATATTTTGGTGTTTAGGAGAGGCATTATTAATTGAGCATCACGTGCTTGATTTTATCATGAAAGTCTTCTTATGAGCTATTCTGTGGAAAGCATATTTATTATAGCACACATGCTGCAACCTGGCATCCACAGTATCATGTAGGAAACACAGTTAATTTCAAACCCATTTCTTTCAGGTAACCTTGGAGGTCCAAATGAGGTCACTGTTTGAACCTATTTGGAAATTCCATTCTTCTGGTCCTGTGCCCTCATTTGCGGCTGTCCACCTGCAGTCCAGCACTCCACTACTCAGGGCTGTAGTCCAGGGACCCGTAGCCTCACCATCTCAGGTCCTGCCCTAGACTGTTGAACAGAGTCTACAGTTTAACAAGAACTCCACCCCCTACCGTGGTGATTTTTATGCATGTTAAAGCTTAATCGTCATTGCTCTAGTATATTTAATATTGCAGTTACTCTGAGCTCATTTCCAAATGCCGTTTTTTTTTTAATAGACCTGATCTAAACATAGGCTGGTATAAGTAGGCAACTGAAACAAAACTGACTTAGAGCAATGAATCGTTTTATTTATGTGTATGTCTCATATATATTTATATTAAAATGTATAATCCTGTAATAACTTTAAACTTTTGTTTTTAAAAGTATTGTTTTAATACCATTTACAGTGAAGACGTCTTAATTTATATACATTTCTTTTTTGTCTGTAGGAAGCATCTGGAGAAAATGACACATTGGTTTCATAGGAACCCATTAAAAGCCACAGCACCTGTCCCTTTTAACTACTATGGCGTCATCACTGGCCCTGCTGCTTCAAAAATTTGCAGGTAGGTTTTAGTTAGGCTCCACAGGTGTTCTCTTTTAGGGCCATGCACAGTGCACGAGTGTGTCCACACTGTCCTTAACCTTAGATTCTTTATAAACTTATAAACGGCATGAAAAGTTGTCATACGTTATCTAAACCGGGTCTTCAATTTTAGATCATTGAGTCCCAGAGAGGCTAAAACCATCACAGCTAAGGTTGGTATCACAACCGTACAGGAGACTCTACAGCAAAGTCGTGGGTGAATGCTGTTAGTTGGCCAGATGGTATATTAACTGAGTTCTGAGCAGGGAGAGATCCCTGTGTCCTGAAGTAGCCTTCAGAGTGTTCAGCAGAAGATAGGATTTGAGCTGGAGTTTAAATAAATGTGTGGCTTAGATCAGAGGTTGACAGACTGTATGCTGCAGATTGGCCCACTCCTTGTTTTTATAAATAAAGTTTTATTGGGGCCCAGCCCGCCTTATATTTACATATTGTCTAGGGCTGCCTTTCCTCTACACAGTAGGGTTAAGTAGTCCTAAGGGAGACTCTAGGACTCATGAGGCCTAAAATATTTATTTTCAGGCCCTTTACAGAAAAAGCTTGCAGATCCCTGACTTAGAAGGCAGAGGAGAAAGTCATTTCTGTTAGAAATGTAGTGTTGTGCTAAAATATTTGAAATGTTAGTATTGTTTCACTCAACCAAGAATTGTGAGTCCATGCTTTGTCCTCGGCACTTAGCTAAGCTCTGGGCGTGCAGTCCCTCCTCTCGTGTTTACGATTCACATTTAGTCTGTCTTCAATTGTTATCACACGCAGTTGTGCTCAGTCACACTCTGTGCAGTGTGATTTCTGGATCTGTCACTGAGCAGGTTGCCTTCTGAGATCAGACGTGGAGCTGGAGCAGGACCAGGCTGGAGCTGCTGATACAGGTCTAGGATTAGATGCAAAGTTGTGCTCAGATGAGACCTCAGAAGAGAGAAGACTGCACGGTTTTGGAGGTGGGAATAAGAAGGGGGACACGGAAGGAAACACAGATGGAGCTTTTAGAGATAAAAGGAGAATCTGGAAAATTTAGTGTTACTGGAATCAGGAGGAAAAGAATTTCGAGACGGAAGCAATAAATGACTGCAGCGTATATTGCTACAGAGAAGCAAAGGAGACTGAAGCCGAGGGAATAGATTTAAAATGACCAGTGGCCATGTACTTTTGCATGTTTGTATGTATGTTGTGTTATTGAGTGGAATTTTAAAATAATGGTTTTCTACTTAATACAGTATATTTTGACTTAATGTCAAATTTTAAAATTTTAAGGAGATACTCAAATCATGTGCAAACATTGTTTCCTTTTGCTGTGAAGTGTTCAGATTAATATATTCATTCTTAATTCCTTAATGCTTGTGTTAGTTTGACTTTCTTAAATTAAACTTGCTATATATTTTATTACGTAATTGCATCCATGATTTGCCCCTTTAATTGGACTGAGTTTATTTCAGTACTGCTTGTAAAACTTTCTTCCAGTGTTAGTCCTAATTAAGTTCATTCCTGTATGCTTAGTAATATCTTACAGGAGTGTGTGCGTTCATGGGTGTGTTTAAGCTTTTACAATAGAAACTTTCAAGCCGCCTTTACCTAGATCCGGTGTCGTACAGCTTCCTGAACTTCACTCTCTTTCCATCTCACGTCAGTGACTTGAGATCATCTAGAGCACGACTGCTTGAACTGTTCACCGATTTGAGCTGTAATCCGGAAATGATGAAGAATGCAGCAGATTCATATTTTTCGCTTTTACAAGGTTAGTTATTTAAATGAACTTAGTTAAGTCTTTAAAAATTAGATACGTGGAAGTTTCCATTGGATTCTTAGACTTCTGAAATGGGAAGAGCTTAGCCTCCTAGCCTGTATTCTTCGGGATGCTTGAGTATCAGAACTGTGGGACCGTAAGGCTGGTGTGTGGTTTTTCTAATAACGTTTGGGAACTTAATTAAATGTGTGCATATTTCACATGTTACCCTGGGAGAAGGGGCAAGAGGATCCGGGCGTGTCATTCAGGTACCTGAAAAAGCCGTTAGCTGAAGAATGTTCTATACAGAAAACTTGGTATTTGCTGTAAAACTGAAATGCTGTCTACTTTTTATAGGTTTCATTAATTCATCAGATGAGTCTACCCAAGAAAGCAAGTTACGATATATTCAGAATTTCAAGTGGACAGATACCTTACAGGGGCAGGTGCCCAGGTGAGCACCGCCAGCGGTCCTGAATCGAAGCCCTTTTGGTGACAGTTTAGCTGGTGGTTAACTCATAATCTCCGTGTTGAAGGAATAAAATGTAGATCTGATCATTGCTTTCCCTTATCAGGACATTAGTGAAAAACTTGTGACCTAAACTCCTAATACAGACTGGTAAAACATGATTTAGTAAAAACATGATTTCTCTCAGACCTGGTCTATTTTTGAGATAATAAATGTAAATGTTAATGGGAATTGAGCCATGACTTTTTTTTTTTTTTTGGTCTTTTAGCCTTTTCTAGGGCCGCACCCGTGGCATAGGGGCTAGGCGTCTAATCACAGCTGATGCTGCCACAGCCACAGCAACACGGGATCCAAGCCACATTGGCGACCTATACCACAGCTCACAGTAAAGCCGGATCTTTAACCCATGGAGTGAGGCCAGGGATCCAACCCGCAACTTCCTGGTTCCTAGTCGGATTTGTTAACCACTGAGCCACAACGGGAACTCCAAAGTGGTGCTAAATTTTTATTTGACTACTTTTTTTTAAAACACAATTGGATTGTTGAAGTGGTCTCACACCGTCGTCTCAGTCTGCATTAGAATCACCATTTTCTAGCAGCAGAAGGGAAGGCGGTGGCGGTTTTTGTTGAACCTCCAGCACAGGCATCGCAGTGGACGGAGTATGGACTGTGGATTCGTACACATGCAGGTGCAGCCTCGGGGCTTCGGCTGTGTGAATATTTGCTTCCTCAGTGGTGTGCGGGGCTTACAGGACGAAGATGGGAAGGGACTAATAATGATGCCAGGCGTTGCATACATATTCAACAAATGTTAGTTTTCTTCCTTCCTTGAGAATATTGTCTGTAGAATTCATAAATTGGGCAGGAAGTTAGGCACTGTGGGTCCTTTCCAAACGTTAATGTTTTTGGATACCCAGGTTCTCCAAGTGAGTCCTCATTTCCTGTTTTTCTTTATGTGCCCCTTTGTCCTTCATCGAAAATTAGGAATATTTTCCTAAAAACTTTTTTTTTTTTTAAAGAATCAAACCTCAGGGCTCCCGCTGTGGTGCACTGGGTTAAGGACTTGACGGTGTTGTGAGCAGTGGGGTAGGTTGAAGACACAGCTTGGGTCTGGCATTGCTGTGGCTCTGCCCTAGGCCAGCAGCTACAGCTCCGACCCCTAGCCTGGGAATTTCCCAGGTGCAGCCCTAAAAAGCAAAAAGGAAAAAAAGCAAGTTGGGTCACTGTTGTCAGGAAAGTCTATACTATCTTGTGTTTGTTTTTTTTTTTTAGGGCTACACTCATGACATATGGAGGTTCCCAGGCTAGGAGTCCGATCAGAGCTACAGCTGCAAGCCTGCTCCACAGCCACAGCAATGCCGGATCCTTAACCCACTGAGCAAGGCCAGGGATTGAACCCGAGTCCTCGTGGTTGCTAGTGGGATTAGTCTGCTGCGCCGCGACAGGTGCGCCTGTCTTGTGCGTTAGCAGCATCGTTCCCCTCCTCCGGGAGGTCCTCCTGCTTCCCCTTCTGGCCGTCTTTCAGAGCGCAGTTCAAATTCCGAAAATGCCATCAAGCCCTGTGATCATTCTAGCCTGAAGTGGTCTCTCCCCTGAAATCCAGGTGATGTAAGAATCACCTGCTTCAGAATCAACCATAGATTGTTAGAAATGCAGACTTTTGGGTGCTTCCCAGACTTTCTGACTTTGTGGCAAAGGTTCCAGAAATCTGTATTTTTAAAACTGTTCGATGTACGTAATCTTTGGTTCCTGCTATTTTTATGTTTACTCCCTGGACCGTTGTTGTGTTTAGTCATTCCTTGTTAATGGTGTGTGGGCGTATGGGCGTATGGGCGTGAGCACGTGTGCACGCTTGTGTCATCTTATCTCCTCACCTATATAAAACACAAGGACTCCTTTCTTCACTTTTTTCCTTTAGCATTTAGCTCTTACGATTCTAAGTAAGGTGTATATATAGTAGGCTTCATGGAGTGATGTCTCAATATGTAACGTGTCAATGGTCATGTTTTTAATTGTAGTGCTCAGCAGGATGCTGTGTTTGAACTAATTTCCATGGGCTTCAATGTAGCTTTATGGTATACCAAGTATGCTTCAAGACTGGCTGGAAAAGAAAAGTAAGTCAGAGGTGGGGGTTATATGCGTATTTCATTCAGATGCATTCTTCACATAGATGGAGCTTCATTATTTGAAAGTCTAGGCTACTGATAAAAAGTACCGCTTCCGATACATGTAAGGTCGCCTCGTAATGTTAGCATTTAAAGTGTCGTCATGATGGAGCCCACTGTTGAAGGGACACCGTTTCTAATAATCTTGTCATGGGGATGGTTAAAACCCCAGACCGAGAAAAGGAAAAGATTGAATAACTGACCACATAAAAGTACCTTAAACAGGAGTGTTCTTGCGGCTCAGCCCGTTAAGGATCCAGCATTGTCACTGCAGCGGCTTGGGACGCTGCTGTGATCTGGGTTCAATCCCTGGCCCGGGAACTTTCATATGCCACAGACGCAGCCAAAAAAAAAAGTGCCATGAACAGAGTTAAAAAACAAATGACAGGATTGGTCAGAAAAATTTCAGTGGGTGTGACAAATTGTTTTTATAATGTATAAAACATTACAGATCAACAGGAAAAAGACCAGCAAATCAATTCAGTATAAGCAGAGGATGTAAACAGGCAATTCAGAAAGATACAAAAGCCTGTTAGTGTGTGAAAGATGTTTCAGAGGAGTAAAGAGTTGCGAAAGAAAATGAAATACAGTTTTTATAATAGTGAACGTGGGTGTTAGCAGTACAGAGTTGGCAGCTGTGAACCGCGGTGCACCTGAACCTGGGGAAACGTGCACCTTCTAAAAAGGAAACGGAACCGTATGTGCTCTTGGGAGATTGTCTTAGAGCAGCTGAGGTGATTAAAACAAGCTGAATTGTGTATGTGTGTCTTTAAGTGAGTGCATTCATTCAGTGTATATTGCTTAATATTTGCTTAATATTTGTTTACGCGCAGAAGATGATCTGGAAGGAAAACCAAGAGGCTCCTAGACCAGAGCTCAGTTTTTCATTTGTAATATCTCCTCTTTGGGTGTTTTTCATATGCATTTGTTACTTTTTTTAAGTGTCAAATTAGATTTTTTAAAAAGGAAGAAAATGTGAAAAGCACAAACGACTAATTTTTGTCCTTTTATGATAGTTCATTAACTGTTAGTTTTAATACCAGAAAAGGAATTCATCCTCTAACTGATTTAACCACTGTTTTTAGCATAACAGAGGATGAAGCAAAAGAAGTCCATCGAAGCTTAAAAATTGCAGCTGGGATTTTTAAACATTTAAAGGTAAAAGAGTAATAATAAAATATATTCTTAAAGCCGTAATCCTTGAATTGTTTGTGTTTCTTTTTTTTGCAGGGCGGGTGAGGGAATTATTATTTAATTACATAAAAAGAGCTAGTGTGTGATTTCCTCATGTTTAGCACCTTCCTGACGAGTGCAGCCACTTACAGGTTATCCAGTGTCTCCACTTTAGAAAAGTCAGCAGTGAATTTCACAATTAGACGATTCTAGTGGTACATCACTGCCTATTTGTCTGTCTCTTCTGAAAAGATAGAAAAAACAAAGCCCAGAAATGACTGTCCTGAGCATTTCTCCTTGCCCTCTGCAGCGGTTACCAGGAGCAAGCATGGTTCTGCAGAACCAAATTTCTGGAGTTTATTCATTATTTCAGTGCAAATGCTGGCGGCACCAGATCGCATCCCATTGCCTATGTGATGGGAATTAAGGCAAAGGCTAAGGTATCTTCCAGCCAGAATTACCCCCACCTCATTCTAATTAAACCAGTATTTACTGAGGGCTCCTGGAGGCCAGTGTTGCATTTTTTCGTGGTAAGAGTTTTGCAGTGATAAAAAGCTGTGACCCTGAGTTCAATGCAGAGCTCTATCTTCTATGTATCTGCTGTTGCGAACGTGCGTGAACAGTTCCGGCTGTCATGCAAAAGGGGACTCTGGGTTTCATATCAGATAAACGTTTTCTGAGATGAGACTGTGACTGGCATTTCTAAGCAGGTTATTATGACCCCAATTTGGCGTATGAATTCGTTTTTACAAAAGTTTATCCAAAGCTTTAAAAGTTTTAGGGCACAGGCGCTTTTGTTCTCCGTAAGCTTAATGTTGTTCCTGTTTATACAATTTTAGTTTGTACTCTAAATTTCGGGTAAATCCCCAAATTGAGTGTCTCATAATTTTCATTGGTTTTAATCTCTAACAACTGAGTTAAAACGTGGCTTTTTGTGTTTGTTGTGTTTGTTTTCCTCAGGAAAGTCACATCCCAAAGCTTATCACGCCTGCAGAGAAGGGGCGGGACTTGGAGGCTCGGCTCCTGGAAGCGTACATCGTCCAGTGTCAGGCCGAGGCCCAAGAAGGTAGCCTAAATATTGTAAGATTTCTCTTTTTTTGAAGAAAGCTTAGGCATTCATTCTTCCTTAGAAATCCGAATTAGCTGGAATTGAGTTTCAAGATTTGAGGAATTGAGCGTGAGAGATGATTTTTACCTTGACATCTGCCTTGTTTTTCATTAGCAGGAAAAGGCCTCACCGTTTCATGACTCTTTTTAGGAGGATTTGGATTTCGTGCCGTTTCTGGCAGCATAAAACGAACCCTGTAACTCATCCTCTCCCCCTCTGCCTCGCCCGTTTCTTTTTGTCTTCCACTCAGTGGCTTACTTTGAAATCTTCACCTTTCAGTGGCAGGAAACAAATGCCAACCACATGTGAGAACAGTGAAGAAACGTTGTAGGCTTTTGTTTGTCTCTGTTTCAAACCCCAGTGGCTGCAAGTATCTGGTTCCTCTTACGTCATGCTGTTTTGTGGTCATGATGCTCTGTGATGAAGTAATTGGTGACCATTTATTTAAGGAGGCGGTGTCAGAACCAACAAGATTGATGTTTTCCATTTGTTTATGTTTGCAGTTTCTGTACCTTACTTTTCACATGAAAACTTCAGCAAACTATTAAAATCTCAGGCAGACCTCAAACTGTCTCTCGCCGTTATAACCGCACTCCCGACGTGTGCAGGTCAGCTTAGCCACAGATCCTCTTCCTTGTGTTTTGGTTGCAGTAACAATCGCTCGAGCAATCGAGCTGAAACACGCGCCTGGCCTGATTGCTGCCCTGGCATATGAAACAGCCAATTTCTATCAAAAAGCCGGTAAGCTTATAATTCTCTATTTTTAATCTTTAGGTTTTCACATTAAGCTCTTGGCTTAGCAGGGAACAAGCGAAATGAAAAGATTCTCAGATTGTTTCATCGTTTGCAAAGGTGGAATAAGACCTGCATTGTTTTATTAATTTTATTTCAAAGAAGATAAAAGGATTAGAGCTGTTCACAGTTCGTATGAGCCGTAATTTCTAATGAGAAGGACCGTCTATGCTCTGTAACTAGTTGTATCTAATAATTAAAAGGCTGTTTTCCTTTTGAATTTTTTTTGCTCTTTATAACAACCTTATGGTTACTATCCCCATTTCGGCAGAAAACTAAAATCCAGATAATCAGCATAACCTGTAACTTAACTTTTAGCAGGTGGGAGGCTGGGACCAGAACTTGGCTTTTCCCATTAACCTGTTCCTCTTTTCAGTCACTTATTTAGGAAACATGCATATACTTCTGTCTATGGGGTGCTTACGCTTTTAAATGTGGGCACACAGAGACCAGTAGAACAGATTCATAGCCTAGGGAAAAGGACAGCCATGTAACCGCGTTATTAAGGCATGGAAAAGGTGGTGTCACCGCAGTAGAGTAAAAGCCCGAAGGACCCGGGCCTGCTCGATGCACTTTCTAGAGGAAGAGGCTGGATCTGCCTTGTCTTGAAGTAGAAGCGGAAAATCTGAGCTTTGCTGGGATGCTTCAGGTGTAGGAAGAGTGGGACACTCAGTGGACCGTGAGAGAGAAGGGAGCTCTTGGCACGTTTGGGGACCTTTGGACTGGTGCTCTGAGCTGAGACAGGGCGAGTGACAGGAGGAAGGCTGGGGAGTACACGTGTGTGAGCTTTTACCGGTTGGTTTGTAAGCCCGTCTAAGAAGCGGGGCTTTCATTTGGTACATACTTAGGACCCTTAAAGGGTGCGTCAAGTATGGAAGTTCCTGTCGTGGCTCAGCGGTAATGAACCCGACCAGTATCCACGAGGACGCAGGTTCGATCCCTGGCCTCGCTCAGTGGGTTAAGGATCCAGCGTTGTTATGAGCTGTGGTATAGGTCACAGATCCCACATTGCTGTGGCTGTGGTGTAGACCAGCATATACAGCTCTGGTTCTGCCTCTAGCCTGGGAACTTCTGAATGCTGCAGGTGTGGCCCCCCACCAAAAAAAAATAGAGGGAGAGAGAAAGAGAATCTGACCTGATTGGATTTTAATTTTTAAAAAGCTGCTGTCATTGCAAGATGAGAAGGGGCCTTGCTGGTGAGGGAGTAGAAGGCAGACTCCACTTAGACCATAATCGGTTCTTCCTAAGAACCGCAAGAAAAGACAAAAGCTTTGCCAGAGACATAAAGTAGGAAGCGGAGAGGAAGAGAGAGATTTGGGAGCTGTTTGGCAGGGTGTGTGGTCACGTGTGTTTTGCACCAGGCTCCAGGGTGAGGTGGTGAGTGAGGTTGCGAGACTGCTGTGCTCTGACTTGGGTGACTTCTCTTTGCATTTTGCTGTTTCATACACATTTTTGGAAAGAGATACTGTAATAGTGTAGTTCCATTTACCTTGAGGTTCTTGGTTGTAATCTATTTTTATCATTAACCTCGAAGTCAAATTACATTAACCATCAGATCAAAGAGGTGCCATGGAATTTAACCGGGCTTGTTATGTAGTTAAAATAGAATTATGGGGAAGTAAGTCACTTTAAAGCAGGGCTTTTTAAAAATGCGTGCATGCTTGAGTTTAAGCTTGAATGGCATTTTGCTTTTAGCATCTGAACGCATGAACTGAAAGTCTTCTAGCGAATCAGGGTGAAATTATATTTTGCTTTTTAAAATGTAACTTTAGATCATACTTTATCCAGTTTGGAGCCTGCATACTCTGCTAAATGGAGAAAATACCTTCACTTGAAAATGTGTTTCTACACAGCTTACGTAAGTATGTTTAGCCCGGAAACTGTATCATTTACCGTCTCTCCCGCCCCTTAAGTGCTGGGCCTGTCACCGCTCCGGAGTCTTCATTAGCATTTGGCAAAGACGGGGCAGCCATGAGTAAGTGCTCCCTGGAACCTTCTGCAGACCTAGCGAGGTTCTCTCATTTCATCCTGTACGTTGGCAGAGACGGTTAGTAATTCTGATCTTAGGCTTCCGGCACAGTCGTCACCTGAGCTGGTGAGGAACCATTAATGCGATTTCGTACACCCTGTAATCTGTTTCCCACCCATGTGCCGAGGTCCAGGTGCAGCCCCGCACTGACGTAGACGTTTGAAGGTTGAACGTTCTTTACGGCTCCAGGCTGATGAGGTTTTCCCTAAAACCTGCTGAGTCCTTAACCTCAAAGTCCTCCCACTCCATTAGCACAGTAATTTCCCCCTTTTCTGCTCTGACCTTACTGCAAAAACGGGTTTCAGCAGATACTTCTTGCTCCCGGTCCACGGTTAGAAGGCTCGTTTGGCCCCCACTCGACGACATTCCACTTCCCGTGCCGTCAGAGAGAGCTTGCCTTACTCAAGGCAGAGGCGGAAGGGCCGCGCCGGCACCCCGGGCAGTGGGCAGAGCCGCTGCTTGGTCTGATGCGCACAGAACACGGCGCTGGTGGAGGCATCATGGGGAGGGAAGAAATAAAAATGTGCTTCTCTTACCAGGCTTATTGCTATCACGGTCAGACTTTGTTGGCTAGTGACAAATGTGGTGAAGCAATCCGGTCTCTCCAAGAAGCAGAAAAATGTAAGTGTTCCCGCCAGAATCTTTTCTCCCCTTTTAAGAACTAATGTTTTATCGTAAATGGGAATAGGCCGTTAGAGGAGATTTGGCTGAGTTCGTGAAAGGGAGTAAGAGGTGACTGGAGGAAAGAAAAAATGCCTCAAAACCTAGAACTTGTAAAAAAAAAAAAAAAGGAAAAGAAAAAAAAAGCCTAGCTCGCTTCGCATTGGTGTTGCATTGCGCTTCTTCTAGTTACGGAGCATCTGTGACCCACGGGCTTCTCGAGTATAAACACCCAGCAGTGCATTCTAACCCTCTTTCCCCTCGCATGCAGTTTATGCAAAGGCAGAAGCCTTATGCAAAGAGTATGGAGAAACGAAAGGACCCGGACCAACAGTCAAACCTTCAGGACACTTGTTCTTTAGGAAACTTGGAACTCTTGTGAAGAACACCCTAGAAAAATGTCAGCGAGAAAATGGATTTATGTGAGTGCAGCCCAGTGCGATTGTAGTGGTGTTATGAAGGTACAGTTGGCTGTCTGTGTGCTGTGGCTTCGCCTCTGTGATTGAACCACCCGCAGATGGAAAGTACTGGGGGGGGAGGGTGACGGATTCTAAAAAGTCCCAAAAGCAAAGCATCAGTTTGCTGCAGGCCAGCAACTATTTACCTGGCGACTGCGCTCTCTGGGGTTCTGTAAGGAACCCAGAGGGACTCAGAGCACCTGGAGGCTGAACTGGGCTGTACGCAAGCACTGCTTCATGTTGTGTAAGGGGCTTGCGCTCCTGTGGGCTTTGGGACCCGCCAGGGAGCCTGGAACCATTCCCCCAAAGACACCAAGGGACAACTGTACCCTAATGTTTAAGTATTGATGTTTTTAATAATATCTGTTCCCATGTATCATATCAAGTTGCATCGAAGTTGTGTTAATTTTCCCTTTAAATTTGTGATAGAATTCACTTGTGTTGTACCTGACTTTTATTCCACTTCTGATGCTGCAATATAAAATTCAAACATGAGTTAACATGGCCCGCCTAGACTGGCCTCAGTTCTCTCCGCTTTGTTTCCCTGCCGTTCCTTCTCCATGGGTAATGCATATCTTCTCTTGGCATCTTCCTCTCACCCTGGTTTCATCCACATATAAAGCAGGGGAATTAATTTTGTGTCCATCCTGTTTGGTCTTGCCAAGCGGTTTTCCATTAAGTCAGCCTTGTTCAAACTGTAGATCAGCACCTGTGGAGGGCAGGCCCCTGCTTTTGTCTCTTTGCATAAATTTCCTCTTTGGGGAAGTTTCCATTGCGGCACAGCAGAAATGATTCTGACTAGTATCCATGGGGATGCAGGTTCGATCCCTGGCCTCGCTCAGTGGGTTAAGGATCCAGCATTGCTGTGAGCTGTGGTGTAGGTCACAGACGCGGCTCAGATCCTGCATTGCTGTGGCTGTGGTGTAGGCCGGCAGCTGCAGCTCCGATTCAGCCCCTAGCCTGGGAGCTTCCACATGCCATGAATGTGGCCCTAAAAAGCAAAATAAATAAATAAAAATAAAATTTTTAAAAATAAAAATAGATTTCCTCCTTGTGTTCTGCATCTGGTCAGAGTGAGCCCTTTCACTCTGTGGATGTGCCAAGTTTAATTTCAGCACTTTCCTTGGAGCGCATCCCCGACCCCGAAATCTGGGCTGATTGCCCCTTTTTTGTGTTCTCACCACCCCTGCCTCCCTCAGAGCTCTGGGGTGTCTCGACTCTTGTCACCTGCTCATCTGTAAGCTGCTCACGACAAGAAATTCTTCTGTTACTCATCCTTAAATTGTCATATTTTTACACCGGGTCTTGGACGTAAACAGACACTCGTATAGAGAATGAATGAATTGCTGTGTACGTTGCTCTTTTGCAGTTACTTTCAAAAAGTTCCGACAGAAGCCCCGCAGCTGGAACTCAAAGCAAATTACGGTCTCGTCGAGCCTGTGCCTTTTGAGTTCCCCCCAGCGAGCGCGCAGTGGACCCCAGAGGCCTTGGCGGCGTTCGACCTCACCCGGAGGCCCAAGGATGACGGGGTACGAGACTGGTCTGCGTTGCCCAGAGGCTGAGACAGGACGCGGGCCTCCCTGTGTGCTCCCGTCCTCTGCTGGAGTCTAAGCGCTAAAGCGGCTGATTGCAGCACGGGGTATAAAACCCGTTGGGGAGGAGGAGTTTCTGCGGTGGCACAGAGGGAGTGTGACGTCTCTGCCACGCTGGGGTGCAGGTTCAGTTCCTGCCCGATGGGTCAAGGGCCTGGCAGAGGTCGCCGCTGCGCCTGGGACCCGACCCCTGGCCTGGGAACCACATACCGTGGGGCAGCCAGAAAAGAGAAAAAGAAAATCTGCTGTAGAACCTCTTGAGATGAGACCTCTAGGCCTTAATTTCTCGGGATTTTTCACACTATTGACTTGTGGTGTTTTCAGCCCATTATCTGGCCTGTTTCCCGTTTGTCGGCACCTCCTTTGAGGATGGGAAGGTGGCTCTAAAAGGCGAGCTCATCTGGGCTGCTGTGGCCTCAGCACTGCCGTTTTTGAGTGGCATAACGCGTGGCATGTGAAGGTTTGGCCTAATGTCACATCCACGAGACCATCTGGGGTGAAATCAGACAGCTTGTTGTATCTTAGACTCATTTCTGTCTCGGTGCCTCTCCCTGTCCCAGAGTGCCTGTGGATTCAGTGGAAACTTCGAGGCTTGGCAGTCAACGCACGAGGCGTCTGTGAAAAGAAGCATAGGAATTATTTTGTAGCCAGGGCTACCTGGCTTCTTTGAATTCTTTTTTTAATGTAATTTCCTACCCATACTTAAATCGTGATTCCTTAACCTGTTTTTGTCCTGCCTCTCAAACGATGTCCCGAGAGGTGGCCCGTTGCTCTCGGGAGTCACTTTCAGACTTAAGGTTCCGCGAGCACGGGCCCCCGCCTCGGCCTGTCTCTCCTCAGAGAGACCGCCTGCCCTTGGCCTGATTTTTCTACCCCCCAGGTTTTCCTCTTCACTGAAATGTTGCCTTCGGAGTGTGTCGGGACCGGACTTGGAGTGTCGTTTCGGGAACAGTCTGTTGGTCGTGGTGTTGTTGGATGTGGAGTGACATCTGTATATTAGCCTGAAATGGAGAAGACCTAGTGTCTTCAGACCCTGGTTTGTGGACCGACACTGCGTTTTCTTCCCTAGGGCAAACCCAGACCCGAAGAAGCGGTGAAACCTGTGAAAGAACCAGATGTCAAACCTCAGAAGGACACCGGATGCTCCGTGTCCTAAAACGCATGGCGCGGGAGCACCTCGAATTCCTCTGCGAAGATCCAGAGGGACTTCAGTTCATTTCTTAAAATGATTTCTCTGAAGCCTGTAGGTTTAATTTAGTCCATTCAGAGGAAATCTGCCTTCAGTTTATCCTTGATTTTTAATACAGTGGCGATGTTTCATGTTTTGCTTCTAGGCTCCTTCATAATCGGGACACAACATGGAGAGGTTTTTATTTGCTGTAAAGGGCGGATTTGGGGGTTGGGTTTTTCTCTCCTGAACTCCAGGTAGTAGTTAGTTTCAGGTTAGTACACTATAGACCAAATCATGTGATTTCAGATGTGTTTTTCTATCTTCTTTTCCTTCCTCTCATTTGATAGCAGAAAAATGATGAGTCAGTTTTTAACGGAGAGTTTTTTCCCTTCTCCAATATTTTAATTGTAGTGCAGACTTGTTCTGTTCTGAGCCACTTATCTTTTCTGGTGGGGAAAAAAATCACTTTCAGTTAAATATCAGAAAATCGTCATACCAAATCCCTTACACATTAGAAGCTGTAATTTACTCAAAAATCAGTATTTATAGCTATATTTTGAGAACATTTAAGAACTTATTCCTATGCTGGTAGTTCTGTACTTCATTTCAGTCTCAACAAACAAACCTACGATATTTTTTAAAGTATCTTTTCTAATGAATTTTCGTACTTAGGGGACAGAATTCTGTCAGAGCTCTTAGTGTTCTGTGTGCGAGAAGACAGAACGAAAGCGATTTGCGCAAGTCAGATGCTGGCGCGGTGTAAGGAAGTCAGATGCTGGCGCGGTGTAAGAGCTTTCAACCGGAGCAAGGCAGGTTGTCCTGAATCACACCACCAACTCGCTGCTGCTTTATTGTAGAAGTTAGAGTAAAAAAATGCCTTTGTTGCCAGACTTCAGGGTACCGTTTTCTGTATGGTTTCTAATACACCAGTGAGAATTACATTGCTTTAGGCCAAAGGCCGTTGCAAAAACTTAGCCAACAGATACAGTGTACTTATGGAGCGCCTGTAACATCTGGGATAGTTTAGTGTATAGCCGCCCCGGGAGTGGTGGGTACATAACCTGTAACAGAAATCACCCCTATAGGTTTATCTTCGATTACTCCCCAAGGATGTGAGCTAACTTTTCTGTGATAAACGACAGATTGGCCCCCTTAATAGAGATAATAATAGTGTGTGTTGAGAGCTTACTCCATGCCGGGCGCTGTGCTGAGCAGGTACACATATGAACCTTTGAATCCACACAGCAGTCTTGGGAGAAAGAAGTAAAATCTGCATAAAGGATCGAGGTAGGAATAAACATTTCATTATGAAGAATAGATTATATCTATCTGAATCGATACTGTATTCAAATAAGTGGTTATTTAAATCATAGTTTATGCTCTTGGGGAAAAACGATGTAGAATCGGTAAGGGTTTTTTCTTTTTAAATATGTGGAAATGCTAATTACTCCGTGCTGTATAGCATTAAATATCTGAAGCTGCAGTTTCAAGAAAAAGCGGAGTAATGGCAGACAGCTTTATTTTGCTGTCTATAGAAACACACTCTAAATTTCACTGCACTTTACACTGTGCCGCCTACTGACAAAGCTGAGCGGGACTTGATGCTGGCTGATTCCTGCTGGCTCCTGGCGTGCCTTCAGTTTAGGTGCAGGTGCTTATCAGCCTAGTCATGGAGTTTTCACATTGACTTTTTGTGGGTCATCTTGCGCGTATGGAGTGAGAATGTGGAATACGCTCACTGCTTCCGTAAAAACTGCTGTTACATTGAGTCAGTGATCGGCTGCGTTGACATAAGCAGATAAAAGAATCTTCTGTTGACTCAGCAAAGATAACACTTAGTGACTAAACTCTTCTGTTACGGATGCTAGTCCTTGAAATGATGTTGGAAATTTGGGAAAGTTAACAAGTGTAAAGAGGTCGCATGAATGTTACAGAGATGTAACTGCTTGTGTTAACTATTGCATACTTAATTTAAACCGGGTAATGACAGCTAACAGTCTGCTAAAAGTGTTGGTTGTATAATGAATTATCTTTTTATTTATGAAAATAAAGGTAATTTTACTTACAATTTCATTGGAATTTTTGTTTTTCAAGTAATATTTGTACATTTATTAAGCCAGTAACGGTTGATACCATATAAAATCGTAATTCTTCACAGTTACATTTTGAAATGAGGGACGTGTTTGCTGTTTTATGCTGTGTGAGCTCATTACATACTCAGCACTCCTTGACCTCTTTAGTTTCCGTTTACGCTCACTGGCACTTCTCGCCTTAATCTCAAAGCGGAGTCTCAGTCGGCCTGCGACTGTCTCATCCGCAGTCACCCAGCGCCGTGCGTCTCGTGTACCCTGGTCACTAACAAGGCTCTGGGGAAACCCGGTCCTTGGAAACCTGAGGTAGCGTTGTCAGCACTGTAAATGTGCTCAAAGTCGTATTCAGAAATGTTCTAAAGAGTAACGGTCTTTAGAAAGTAGGACTTTGTTATCTTAATGTGCATAGAAATATCTTGTGTCATTTGGTTTACTACAGTTTTGTGTCTAAAGCCCTTGATATTTGAATAGTTTGCTTTGGATTTCCAGTTCTGTTTTTAAGAATGTTTTAGTAGTAAACAAAGGGATTCAAGTACCGGCTCTGGAGACCCAGCTGTGTGAGGTACGGGGCAGAAGACTGTGTGGCCTGTACTTACCCAAAGCCAGAGCTGTCACTCGGGCAGCTCAGCGCGATGCCTTCCACGTGCTTGAGGCAGGTGTGAGTTCAGCGCTCAGATGCTCCCGGGAGAAAATGGTAAACCACCCAGGGCTTCATGGATTGTCTAGAGCTTCTCAGGTCGTTTGCCTCAAGCCATTGATCTCAGCCTTCTGGGGCTGGCCGGGCAGGGCCAAGGCAGCTGGAACACCCAGGCTGGTCCCCTCTGGAATTTCAAGCAGTGAATTTCCTAGATGATCTGCTGTGATGTAGAAAGAAGCTGAAAAACATCCAACAGGACAGGCCGGCTGTAACGTCGCCGTTACCATGACAACTGGGTGCGCGTCCCTAGTCTAATAGTGAAAATAGGAAAGCTCCCGCCAGGGCGGGTTCCGGCAGCACTTCTCAGCGGCAGCAGTGGTTGTGTTCTCATATTTCATGTTTTTCCTCAACCCCTCACGGTACCTGCCTGTCCCCACTAGGGTGAGCGGGCCGTGGGCTGCCCGGTCCTTGCTCTCACAGCGGCTCGGCCTTCGGGTCACCTCGGGAAGAGGCAAAGGGACCAGGTGTAAGCTGGTTGTTAGAAAACTTTTTTTTTTTTTTGCTCTTTTGGGCCACACCCGCGGCCTATGGAGGTTCAGGCTAAGGGTTGAATCAGAACTGCAGCTGGCGGCATACACCACAGCCACAGCAACACCAGATCCTTAACCCACTGAGCGAGGCCAGGGATCCAACCTACATCTTCATGGATACTACTCGGGTTGGTTACCACTGAGCCACAGCGAGAAATCCTGAAAACCTCTTTTGATTATAGTGAAAACTGAAAGAATTTTAGGAAGGTCGCGGTATTAATCCTCCTGAAGTTACAGCTGAGATGAGGAACTCTTGTTATTCTGTTGACACAGCCGACGAGACTTCGGTTGCAGGGAAGGAGGTAATTCAAACGAAGGGTGAGTGTGAACAGGTGACAGAAAGTCTCTGTTCAAAGGAGGCAGGTTAGCATCGGGAGATGAAGGCAATTACAAGGCCGATCTCTCCTTTTTCCAAAACCCGTGACGTGGTACCCTTCCCACCCATTAAAGTGCACGAAATGTGGGGTTCATTTATTAAACAAACGCTGCGTTCCGGCTGGGTCGGGTGTTGGAGGGACAGCAGATGAAGCTGGGGGCACACGGGTCCCCCCACTCCCTGGCTGGAGGGCGGGCAGAGGGAGGGGGAGCTGGAGGCAAACAAGATATGGAAACGCAGACGGTGTTCAGTGCTGGCAGGTGCAAGGGAGACCAAAGAGAACGGACGAGGTAATAGATGTTGAGCGGAGGTGGCGGTGGTGAAGGGACCAGTGGGTGCCTCGAAAGAGAGGGAGCCAAGCCGGACTTTGAGTTCGAGCCCTGGAGGGAGTGAGGGAGGAAACCCCAGGGAGGAAGAGGCTTGGCCGGGAGCAGTCCGCACGCGGCCGCTGCGGGGACTGAGCCCGGTGATCCAGAAGCGGGGGCGGTGCACTGGGCCACCCGTGAGGACTCTGGCCCTTACTCTGGGTGAACCAGAGAGTTTCAGCTTTGGGGAGTGATGCGATCTGGCTGAGGTTTTAATAACTCTGCTTTGGAGTGTGGACAGCACGGGGCCAGTTAGGAAGCCGCTGCCACAGTCTAGCTGAGGACCGCGGCTTAGATGGCCGGTAGCCGCGGAGCCGCGTTAAGTTGCAGGAACTACCCTGGGGAATTTTCTGATGGATTGAGTGAGAGGCGTGACGAAAGGAGAATCTAGGACGTCTCCAGTGGTTTGGGTCTGAGGATGTGGAAGAATGGAGCTTCCACTTATAAAAGGGGAGGACGGCTAGGGGTGTGCGTGTGTGAGTGGGTGCAGGCAAGGGCGTTTCAGAGGGAGAGGGTGCCCTGAAAATGTGAGCAAAGAGTCAAACGTGGTGTGGGTGTTTCTGTTGCAGCTCAGTGGAAACAAACCTGACTAGTGTCCATGAGGACGCAGGTTCAATCCCTGTAGCTGCTCACGGGGTTAAGGATCTGGCGTTGCGGTGAGCTGTGGTGTAGGTCACAGACACGGCTGGGATCCCAAGTTGCGTGGCTATGGCTGTGGCTGTGGCTGTGGCCAGCAGCTGTAGTTCCAGTTTGACCCCTAGCCAGGGAACTTCCATATGCCACAGGTACAGCCCTAAAAAACAAACGAAAAAGACTTGGCCGTGTTAGGAGTCTGAGATGTCAAATGGACAGTAGCCTCTACGAACCTGAGACTCGGGGACAAAAATGTTGGATATAAATGTGTCTGCAGATGGTATTTAAAGCCATAGGACCAAACGAGGGGTAGATTAAAAAAACAGGAGAGTCCAATAGCTGAGCCCTTGGGCACAACAATATTGAAGGGTCGGGGAGATTATAGAGTGTGTGGGTGTGTTTTAATGTTACTGGAATATAGTTGTGTTAGTTTCAGGTGTGCAGCAAAGCGAATCAGCCATACATGTACATATATATATGCACACATGCACTCACTCTTCTTCAGATTCTTTTCCCATCTAGGCTATTACCGAGTATTGAGCAGAGTTCACTGTACTTTGCGGCAGGTTCTTGTTAGTTATCTATTCCATATGTGTGTGTGTGTGTGTGTGTGTGTATATGTATTTCATGTATTATCTATATATGACATATATATGTCTGTATAGTCCATGTGTGTATGTCAATCCCAAATTTCCCCTTTCCCCCACATTTCCTGCTTGGCATCCACAAGTTTGACTTCGAAATGGGTGAGTCTTAGAGGTCGTGTTAACTATATCACTTATATACCTGGGAACAATCCTTGATGAGCTAGGTTTGGAGTTAAAAAAAAAAAAAAAAAAACACCTTGAGGTTCTCAGGAATTAAAGTGAGGCAAACAGCGCACTGCAGGGAAAAGCTGACCCTCTCAAATATCACTTACAAAACACCCAGGTCTGTGTGCTTGGTGTGAAGTCGGCAATGCTCCCCAGATTTTGGTAAGTATTAAGTAAATATTAAGTAGAGTCCACCTTGTTTGTTATTGAGCCCCAGACGCGGCGATTATAAAGATGAATTTCGCACAGCGCATCCTAGAACGGCCACTAGGTGGCAGAAAAGCTGTCCCTAAATTGACGGGCACCTCGCAGCGCGTGCGCTTTTCCTCTTTCTCGTTCCTTCTCCCTCCCGCACTCTGCTCCCCGTGAACCCTCTGAATTTAAAGATGAACGTGTCTGTTTGGTGCCCAATACTATTCTGAAAGACGTGAACTACTGTCTTTTTCAGAGAGCCGACAGAGATGACGTTGGGACACCACCGGGCTGAGCCAGGCGTGGGGGGGATGCGCACCCCGTTCCTGTGGAAATACCCGAATTAAGAGGCGGTTGGGCGAGGAGTAAATTGACTCTCAAGAGACTGTTAGGCCTTAAGCTCTTGATGTCAAAGCTTTTCAGCTTGAAGCAAGACAGGGAGGAGGGCTCAGAATGCAGAAAGCAGAAAACCCTCTTGACAAAAATAAAGCAGCCCTGGCTGAGCTTTGCAGCTGGGGCTGATCCGCAGCCACCGCGTCGCCGGAGCCCAAGTCTGTTCAACTGAGAAGTTCTCTTTCCTCCTGCTCTCCTTGGGCTGCCGGTCCCCAAACTGGCCCGCGCCTTGCAGCCACTCGGACAGCAGCAGAAATAACGCGGCCCGTTTCCCGCTCCTGGAGCGCGCAAGCCTCGGTGAGTCCTGGCCTTGGAGTTGCGTTGAAAGGACGCCCCGCTAATCCCAGCGCAGGACGCGGCTGAGGGCCACCAGGTGGCTTTAACGCTGGGTGTGTGCACGTACCCGACCTGCCCACAGCTCAGATAAGGTCCACGTCACAGCCAAGTGCCAGCTGTGTTCATTTGTCACCTCCCCGACGACTTCCAGAACCACAGTTTTGCTCT
This sequence comes from Catagonus wagneri, assembly GCA_004024745.2. Lineage (NCBI taxonomy): Eukaryota > Metazoa > Chordata > Mammalia > Artiodactyla > Tayassuidae > Catagonus > Catagonus wagneri. The sequence goes on from PVHT020000061.1 coordinate 13,828,919, forward strand.
GCTTGACAAACCAAACACAAGGGACGAAACAGCAGAGGAGCGAGGCAGGTGAGTTGGGTGTTTTGCAAATGGCTTTATGTTCTCCTTTAGAGTACGTGTTACATCTCTCATGGCACCCACAGCCCTTACATTTGCGATGGTTTTATGCTCAGTGTATTTTAAACACCAGGCTAAACTCGTTTTTCTGCTCTTTGGCATCAGAGGCTTAACTCTTCCTACTTCTTACCAAGGCTCTTTTGTAGACAGTCCAGGAAAACTGTGCGTCCTAACATTCCTCGGGGACTGGGACGCTGCTGGGAGGGTCTCACCACCTTGATTAGATAACAGATTCAGCCCGGACAGGCTTTGTGCATCTCTGACCCTTGACAACGGCTTAAACTCAGCATTGCATTAAGATTTGGTGGCTTATCAGCACACGCATAAACATATGCTCATAAACATATATGCATTCGTGAGCTCAATCATTGTCCATAAATCCCCTTAAAATTCAATCTGCTAGTCTTCATTTTGGTAGATGGCTGATAATTCTCGCATGTATTGTCATTACTATTTGGGAACTCTTTAAGATTTTACTGACGTTTTCATTAATCATGCTTTTCCTTTGCTTTCTTTCTTCCCTCTCTCCTGCCTTCTGTTGGCTTGTTTATTTTCCTGTTTTTTTCCCCTCTTTTACTGGTTTTGAAACTCGGCCTTGTAATTTCACGATTTTTCTAGTTACCTTGAAATTGTCAACATGCATAGCTATCCTCTCCAACCTATTCCAAAACAATACTTAAAGAAGTCAACCCTTCATATTTTTCTATTGTGGTGTAATACTTAATACTTTCTGGTTTTATACTGTGCCCAGAACTAGCATTTTTCAGAGTCACTCCTAAGATTCTTCACTTTATATTTGTTTCTTGCATCTCACTCTTGCTTCTGGGTTCAGTTTCCTTCTAGCTGACATACAGTCTGATCCTATTCACTGTTCAGTGAAGATACAGAATGGTGTTTATAGGTCATATAAGGCCATTATTTTACCCTCCATAGTTGCTTAGCTGGATATTGAATTCTTTCTGGCAGTAGTCAGTTGCCTTCTGGTCTCAACTGTTGCTGATTTGCAGTCAGCCTTTAGCCTAACGTGCCGTGTCTATTATAAACGTCAGGGTTTTCCATAATGTCTGTGATCTAGGTTTGATTTTGCCTTGTTAACCCCTCTTAGTATTCTCCGTGTTGTATCTGCAAGCTTTTGCAATGCCAGCACCCATAGCAGGCTGGTTTGGGGTGGAGTCCCGGGGACCCTGTCTGGCAGACATCTCTCTGCAGGGTTATTTTACGTTTGCCTCTGAGACTCTGTGGGCTGCACTGCCTTCAGGTCACCCACCTTCACCTCAGGTCCTTATGCCGTGTGAAGGCTGCAGTCTGGGCCCTGTGCCAGCATATGGTCCATGGGGTCCGTGTGGCCCAAGTGGCCTGGGGCTCCAATCTTTCTCAGGTGACTGTTTCTACCCAAGTTGCTAGGAGGGACAAATTGTTTTGCTACTTTTGCAGGCCAGCAGGTAGTCTTTTTCATCCATAGTTTACAGATAAGAAAGCACTTAGGAGTTCCCACTGTGGCTCAGTGGAAACAAACCCAACTAATATCCGTGACAATGTGGGTTCAATGCCTGGCCTTGCTCAGTGGGTTAAGGATCTGGCGTTACTGTGGCTGTGGTGTTGACCAGCAGCTACAGCTCCGATTTGACCCCTAACATGGAAACTTCCATATGCTGTGGTGGGTGCAGCCCTAAAAATCAAAAAAAAAGGGGGAAAAAAGCATTTTACGTTTTTTATGCAGGTAGCTTCATTCTAGCCCCGCTCATTCATGGGATTCATGAGTCAGACGCCCTCCTCTCTGCACGGGTGTTAAAACCAGCCCCGGGGTCTGTGTCTGGTTCTGAAACCCCAGCAGCCCTCCCAGTTCTGCTCCCCTGAATGCGGCTGAGTTTTCTCTCTTTTTCTGACACCTGGTGCTGGCTTGCTCTGTTCCTTTCCTCCTCTTTGGCTCCTTTTTCCTCCCCCCTCCCTCCCTCCCTCCCCTCCCCTTCCTCTCTCTCTCTTCTTCCTTCCTTAGTGAGTCTGATTTAAGGTTTTGTTTGTTTAATTCTATCCAGAATTTCTGTGTGTTTGAACAGGAAGGAAATTTCTTCCACGTCAGCTCAGCCTGCCGTGTTTGCTGATAGAACCTTTCAATATGTTAAATACGAAGCCAACAGCGTACTTACTATGTTAGAACAGTGCCTGATACACATACAGCATTAAGTGATAAGGATTTGACACTAACCAGCGTTTATTAAACACTTACTATTTGAGAAGAACTGTTCTAACTCCTGTGTATGTATTTACTCATTTACTCCTTAATTTTACAAGGTCAATACCATACTTACATCCATTTTCAAATTATTCTTATGTCATGGATGAAGAAACCAAGACATGAGGATATTAATTAATAGGATTTTTAACTTAGGCAGTCTGTCTTCATGCTTGTTGACTTTATTATAATTTAACTTAGGAATTCCTGTCATGGCGCAGCTGAAACGAATCTGACTAGGAACCGTGAGGTTGAGAGTTCAGTCCCTGGCCTCGCTTTGTGGGTTAAGGATCTGACGTTGCCATGAGCAGTGGTGTATTCGCAGATGTGGCTTGGATCTGGCATTGCTGTGGCTGTGGCACAGGCCAACAGCTATAGCTCTGATTCGACCCCTAGCCTGGGAACCTTCGTATACTGCAGATGCCTAAAAAGCAAAAAAATATATATATATATAAAAATAAATACGAGTAATATTAAACCTAGATTTTAATTCATTTAGACATATCTATACAGTCAAGTAATCACCACTACACTCATGATATCTATTAGAAAAATTCTGTCACCCCCAAAAATCTTACAGTACCTGGCTTCTTTCATTTAGCCTATTGCTTCTGAGATTCCTTCAGAATGCTGCAAATATTAGTTGTCCATTACCTTTTTTTTTTTGGCTCCACCCACAGCACAGGGAACTTCCTGGGCCAGGGATGTGACCTACACCACAGCTGCAGCAACACTGGATCCTTAACCCGCTGCACCGCGCTGGGGATAGAACCCATGCCTCAGCAGTGACCCAGTCCTTAGCGCGCTGCACCACAGCAGGAAACCCAGCTGACCGTTCCTTTTACTTGCTAAGCAGTATTCCACTGAATAGGAAAACTGCATTTTGTGTATCCTTTCACCAGCTCGTGGACATTTGAATAGTTTTGTTTGGAGCTCTTACAAACAGAGCTGCTATGAATGTTCACATACGAAGCTCTGGATGGATATATATTTTCATTTCTCTTGGGTAAATACCTAGACAAAGAATGACTAGTTATATGGTAAGTATATTTAAGACCTTGTCAAACTGATTTCCAAAGTGGCTGTACCATTTGTATTCTCACTGCAAGCCATGTGTGAGAGTTCCGGTGGCTTCATGTCCTCCTCAACACTTGATAATGTTAGTCTTCTTAATTTTTACCTTCCGGTGACTATGTTATGAGGTCTCATATAGTTTCTGTTTGCATTTCTCTAAAGACTAACGACCTGAAGCATCTTTTCCTAAGTTTCTTGGCATCTGTAAATCTTTGCTGAAATGTCTGCTTATATCCTGTGCCCATATTTTAATTGAGTTGTTTGTATTTTACAAATTGTAGTCATTTTTATGTATCTTGAAAATAAGCCCCTTATCAGCTATATAATTGGGAAATATTTTCACCTGTCTAAACAAAGCCTGTATTCTTAATCACTACTTAGGGCAATGGCTGCTTCCTACTGGCCATGGTGGCTTTTGCAATTAATAAGAGATAAAGGAACTCTGCTGATATTTATTTATTTATTTATTTATTTATTTATTTATTTTGCTTTTTAGGGCTGCACCTGGGGCATATGGAGGTTCCCAAGCTAGGGGGTCAAATCAGAGCTGCAGTGCTGGATCCTTAACTCTCTAAGTGAGGCCAGGGTTCGAACCCACAACCTCATGGATCCTAGTTAGGTTCGTTACCGCTGAGCCACAATGGGAACTCCTCTGTTGACATTTTTATTGAAAGACCCAAAGTTCACATTTTCATTACTAATTGAATCTTTTCCATTTTGGTACAGAACTAAAGACTCCTCTACTGGATGTGAAGAATTGATGACATTACAGCTTTGATGACCTCTGACCTCTGTCTTGACAATCCACTGAAAATAATTAGACCTGTCCGTCTCTGCTATATAAACAGTATCCTGAGCAACTTGTCCCAAGGCGTCCTATTTTTCATTTGCTAGTTGTTTTGTTTCCTTATGGAAAAAGACAGTTTCCAGCAGATAGAGCTAGAGAAGAATGGGCCTTCTAAGAGGAAAACTCCCAAAAGAATTATCCATTTTGCTGATGGAGACATCATGGAAGAATACAGCACGGAGGAGGAGGAGGAGGAGGAAAAAGAGGAAAAGAGAACAAATTCAACACTAGATCCTGTAAGCTTAGACTATCGTTATCAGTGCTATGGGGGCTGAGTGAATGAGAGATTAAGCCAGACAAGTTTGTGGAAAACACAGTTTTGAAGTAACCCCTTGGTCTCCTGGAGTTCTAGATCCGTGTGCAATCAACATAATTTTGATAATTTTAGTTTTCTCATTTAGGAGAGAAAATGGAACATATTAGAAAACATTTTGAAGCCCCCACACCGAGGACTGTGCGGTCACCCCTCTTATTACTTTACTCTAACCTGATTCTCTCTCTTTGTCTCAGTCTAGACTGTCATGGGGGCCCTACCTTTGGTTTTGGGCAGGACAAATACTAAGGACTTCGTTTTCCAGTAAGTACTGTTAAAGCTATTTTTTTTCCATCCAACATGTAGACTTACAGCCCCTCGGAGTTAGCTGGGCCTTCCGGTGGCTTACTCCCTGCCCCCGGCCTGGGCCCCGCTGCGTCCTGAGCGTCTGGCCCCTTCCAGAATCTGCCCGAACACCCCACGGTCTAGAGCCTCCCGTCCTCAGGTGGACCCTGCCACCTGTTCCCGGCTCTCGTCGGTAAATTCTCTCCTCTGTTTTATCTCCATCTAAAGTTCTTCCCACTCATCCACTGTCTTTTCAAAGGCCAGACAAAGCCATGCAGATTCTTCTTCCTAGGACAGAGTTTTACATGTTTGAAGATAACAGTTAGTGCTTCCTGGGCTGGCTCTTCTCCTGAAGAATCGTCTGAGTTTTTTTTTAAACTCCTGATCCAGTTCCAAGTTTCCTTGTCACCATCACTCTATTATAAACAGGGGCATGATGAATGGCCTGCACAGAGATGAAATACTAGCTCTTACTTTGTTTGACTTTCACCAATTAGAAAAACCCACACAATTGGCAACATCTCAATACCCTTTTCCGTCTGACTTACAGATGCTTGTGTATAGGAGGAAAACAACTCTCAAAGTCTGAAAAAGGAGTTCCTGGTGTGTTAAGAACCCAACTGGTATCCTTGAGGACGCAAGTTCAATCCCTGGCCTTGCTCAGTGGGTTAAGGACCCGGTGTTGCCGTGAGCTGTGGTGTAGGTCACAGACGCAGCTCACAGTTGCAGCCATACATGTGGCTGTGGCTGTGGTGTTGGCAGGCAGCTGCCTCTCCGATTGGACCCGTAGCCTGGGGACTTCCATAAGCCGCAAGTTCTGACCTAAAAAGGAAAAAAAAATCGGAAAAATATAAAACATAGCTCTTAGAAATTGATCTTCATTTATTCACTAGATAAAACATTTATAGAGTACTCACCCATCATGCTCAGCACTGCAGAGCCCAGAACACAAAGACACCCACAGTCTTTACTTTCAAGGGACTTACTATTCAGTGGATAATACAGGCCCATAAACATGCCTATAATGATAATTTGGTTTTTGGGGGGGATCTTTTTAGGGCTACACTTGCAGCATATGGATGTTCCCAGGCTAGGGGTCCAATCAGAGCTACAGCTGCCGGCCTATACCACAGCCACAGCAACTCGGGATCTGAGCCACGTCTGCAACCTCACCCCAGCTCTCAGCAATGCTGGATCCTTAATGCACTGAGTGAGGCCAGGGATTGAACCTGCATCTTTATGATGCTAGTCAGATTCGTTTCCGCTGCGCCATGACAGGAACTCCCTATAATGATAATTTGTTGTCACAATTTCCAGGGTAGGAGTGGGGACTATAGCCTGGGACACTTGGAATGTCCACATACTTAAGATGGACCTTAAGAGTGCAGTGAAAGTAGGTCTGGCTAAGGCCAGCTTGGGGACCATGAACGTGACCGGGGGTCTTTACATTTCAGTAAGAAGTGATGATGGGGTGATTGAGTTGGATGGTAAGAGCCTTAAAGGAATAAGTAGTTTTAGATCAAAGTGTAGGTTAGGGGAGTTCCCGTCGTGGCGCAGTGGTTAATGAATCCGACTAGGAACCATGAGGTTGCGGGTTCGATCCCTGCCCTTGCTCAGTGGGTTAACGATCCAGCGTTGCCGTGAGCTGTGGTGTAGGTTGCAGACGCGGCTCGGATCCTGCATTGCTGTGGCTGCGGCACAGGCCAGTGGCCACAGCTCCGATTAGACCCCTAGCCTGGGAACCTCCACATGCCGTGGGTGTGGCCATAAAGTGACAAAAAGGCAAAAAAAAAAGTGTAGGTTAAGGGCTCCCGTGTGGCTCAGCAGGCTGTGAACTTGACGAGCATCCATGAGGACACGAGGTTGATCCCTGGCCTCGCTCAGTGGGTTAAGGATCCAGGGTTGCCGTGAGCTGGGGTGTAGGTCGCAGACGTGGCTTGGATCCCGCGTTGCTGTGGCTGTGGTGTAGGCTGGCAGCTGTAGCTCACATTCGACCCCTAGCCTGGGAACCTCCACATGCCGCGGGCGCGGCCCCAAAAAGACAAAACAAAACAAAACAAAACAAAGGAATAAGTGCTTTTAGATCAAAGTGTAGGCTTAGTAATTTGGAAGGTACTTTAGAGAGACGCAGGCGAGTATTGACCTTATCTTGAGCACAACATGCTGGCAGGAGCAGCGCTGTGCTCGCGTCAGGGCAAAGCCGCGTGAAGAGGGGGCTGTTTGGGCGGGAGGGGCCCTGGAGATCAGGTCGGTAAGGAAGCAGGAGACAGCACCGGGCAGGAGAGGATGAAAGAGAACAGGGGCCGCAGCGATCCCCGTGCTGGACGGACCGCGTGGCTGGGACAGGACACGGGGGAGTCTCCCGCCTTCTGGGTTCCAAACAGAACCGGAGCCCTAAAGTGCCTCTGCCTGGGGCCTCCAGGTTGCAGTGGAGGCAGAAATACGCTGGCAGTCAGTGCCCTGGTCTCTACATGGGGACTCTGCTTAGAGCTGGAACCCAGGTGACACTGGTAATTTCTCCCATTTAAAGTTCTAGTAGGTCCGAGGCAGGAGAATTTCTTGAGATTTCTTCTAGTATTTTATTATTTGTTTCTTTTTATGGCCACACCTGCAGCATATAGAAGTTCCCAGGCTAGGTACAGCTGCCGGCCTACCCACAGCCACAGCAATGTGGGATCCAAGCCGCAGCTCCGACCTATGCTGAATCTTCGGCGATGCCGGATCCTTAACCCACTGTGCCTTGCTGGGGATCAACCCTCGTCTCTGCAGTGACCCCAAACCACTGCGGTTGGATTCCTTTTTTTTTTGCCTTATCATTTTTTTAGGGCCGCACCTGCGGCATGTGGAGGTTCCCAGGCTAAGGGTCTAATCAGAGCTGTAGCCACTGGCCTATGCCGCAGCCACAGCAACGCAGGATCCAAGCCGCATCTGAGACCTACACCACAGCTCATGGCAACCCTGGATCGTTAACCCACCGAGCAAGGCCAGGGATCGAACCTACAACTCACGGTTCCTAGTCGGATTCATAAACCACTGCGCCATGACGGGAACTCCCTGCAGTCAGATTCTTAACCCAGAGTGCACAGCGGGAACTCCAGGGGTTTGTTTTGATGCGTGGAAGAATTTCTGAGGTGGATCTATGCATCGCCGGATGTGACTTGGGATATAATTTGCAGTCACTCACAGCTGAGAATCAGGTGATATGCAAAGGTGCAGGGAACAGGCATCCTGGCACTCTGGACCAAGGCCGTGTCTTTGGTTAAGTATTTTGAAAATCTCTCCTGATACGCTCATCCGAAAAGGAGAATTTAGGTGCCATCCTGGGTGAAGGCAGAAGATTTAACCCATTCCCTTCAAGTCCTAGAATTTTTTGAGCATCTAGAGCAACCGAAATCTTTTGCCAGCCTTGAAGTGACGTGACAGATGGCTTGTGGGCAAGTGTAAGCTCTCGGCACCTCAACCGACTCCAAATTTCATTGCTGACTGAGCTTTTACCAGAGCGCTTGTTCTTTCTTCCAGTGTGTGAGTTCCTGGGTGGATGATTCAGTCTTCATCAGCCCAAGTGTCAGTCCGCGCCGGATGCCCAGCGCAGAATGCAAAACAAGGTGCGTGACGTCCTGATGGCGACCCCGAGAGCCCCGAGATGGGAATGTTGCCCGTTCCCCATCTGGGCCGTATGGAAGATATTTTTCCACCTGCTGATTCATGCACTTCAACTTCACTGAGCTGCCAAGGTCAGGCTGACTTATTTTTCTAATACCCCTAACCCCACAGGGCTTATTCCTATTGGCCTCTCTCGCGTGAAGTTGGAGTGACAGGACACAGGTCCAAGAAGACAGTTGAGTGTTAAGCCTGAGCGTGCTTAAAGAAGATACTTCTTTTTTATTTTTTTGGCTGAGCCCACGGCATGTGGAAGTTCCCAGGCCAGGAACCTGCGACACAGCAGCAAGCCGAGCCACTGCAGTGACAATGCCAGGTCCTTAACCCACTGCACCACAAGGGAACTCAGGAGAAGCTTCTTATAAGTGCGTCTCTGCAAGTGGGAGAGCTCAGAGATATCGGGTTTATAGTTAAAATTGTCCTTATTTCTCTCTGTACCAGGGAAGCTACAAGGAAAATGAAGGCAGTGGATCAAAGGCCCAGCCGGCCAATGTTCCTGATGAAAAGTGTCACCTGGAGGCTGGCGGCCGAGAGTACGGAACGAGACAGCAGGGCGTTGACAGGGGCGCCCCCCAGTGGAGCGCCTCGTCCTGGGAGGGCCCCGGGGTAGGTTCCAGCTCCTGATGGGCAGTGGGACTATCTTCCCGGGGATCTCTGCTCCCCGGTGACGGATCGCCGTGGCAGCAGCAGCACAGGTAGTGCTTGTGAGCCAGAGCCCGTCTTTGTGATTTAGTCTCCAGCAGTCAAGAATTGCTCACAATCATGAGAACAGCTGTGGCTTGGTCCTCAATATAAATGTGTATTTGTAAGCCTCACAGAGCGGCTGATACAAGTCCTGTCTGTCAGCGGTGGGCTGTTAGTATTGACATTTGCACAGTCGTGTAAATGCCTTAAGGAACTCGGGTGTGGATGTTTTAGGCTGAAACGCCTCTCCTGCGGCTGGGGTGCAGAAAAGAAGCTCTGTTTTTCGACAGAAACTTGGGGCGTCATCAGATCTAAATAAGGCAAGGTAAGCTCCTTTATTTTAGTGGAAAAGAAAATGAGGCTGAGAGTATAACATTTCCTAGATAAAAATTATTCCTGTTAAGTAGCACACTGTGGTCTGCCTAGTCCTCTAGAATCAGCAGGAAGCAGATATCTTCCAGGGACTGTCTAAATTTTTTTTGAGTATAGTTGATTTACAATGGTGTGCCAATTTCTGCTGTTCAGCAAAGTGACCCAGTCATACACACGCGCATGCGCACACACACGCGCGCACACACGCGCACCCTTTCTTATATTCTCTCCCATCATGATCTATCCCAAGAGACTGTGCCATACCGTGGGAGGGTACCATTTAATTTTTGGGAAAAGTAGAAGAGTCGAAAAGAGCCCATCATGGAGCCTATTCTGAAGCAAAATAACAATCTAGCGACTGACCTGGCGTGCAGGTAACCAGTGCCCCCTGCTGGGTGTGGCCACTTCTGCCACATCATAAAGCTCTCAGGTTACCTCGTTTTGATACTGGACTAGCAGGGCCTGTTGGATGAAGAGCTAAGCCTGATTCCTCAGTGGAGATAAAACATTCGGACTGAAAACCACGATTGTACATTTTTATTCTCAGACAACTTATACAGGTTTGCCAAGAGCTAGAGAATACACAGTCAGCCTTGCAGGCAAAGGGGGAGATGGGGAAGCCCCTAGGGCCGGGCTTCCGTGTGACCTCATTTACGTGGGGACACGGGAGCAGTGGCTTCAGCTTGAATTGAAGTGGGGCGGGCAGTATTTATGCTGAGACAAAGAAGAAGGTCCCAACCAATCCATCGAAAGGAAGGGGGTACAATTTCCCTGAAGCATTTACTTTGTCGTCTCCAGGGTCCCTCAGACCGAGCAGCTGTATAAATCGGGCAAAGCAGTGGAATCAAAGCTCCCCTCAGAACGTGGTGCGTCTCCGTATAAAATGCGTCATGATGGCCTTCGTTTGTCCTGGGGGAAAAAGTCAGTTTCGGTGACAGAACAAGATGACCTCCGGGAACCCGATGGCGCCCAGGAATGTGCCGAGCGGAGAACGCGCATCTTCATCTGCACATCCCGAGACAGGCTGCTCTTGGAACTTTGCATTCCAGCTTTATCGGTGTTAATTTTAGGCAATTGATGGAAATAGCAGTCTTCCTCGTTGGCCGATGGGGTGGCTAATTTTATGTGTCAACGTGGCTAAGCTCTAATGCCCAGTTTTTAATCAAACGTTAATCGAGTTGTCGCTGTGAAGCTGTTTTGTAGCTGTGGTTGACATCCAAACATCAACTGACTCTACGTAAAGGAAATTTCTCTTGATAGTGTGAGTGGGCCTCATCCGATCAGGATGGTCTTTAGGAGAAAAGAAGCTGAGGTTTCTCCCAGAGGAGGAAATTCTGCCTCGAGACTGCAGCATCAAGTCCAGCTTGAGCTTCCAGCCTGCTGGCCCACCTCATGGATTTTGGACTTGCCAGCCCCCGCCATCGAATAGGACAATCCCTAGAAATAAATCTCTCTCTCTCTTTGGTTTTTCCTTTTTAGGGCCACACCTGGGGCGTATGGAAGTTCGAAGGCTAGGAGTCAAATCGGAGCTGTGGCTGAGGCCTGTGCCACAGCCATGGCAATACTGGGCCCGAGCTGCATCTGTGACCCTTGCCGCAGCTTATGGCAACGCTGGATCCTTGCCCACTGAGCGAGGCCAGGGCTCAAACCTGAGTCCTCACGGCAAACAGGAACTCTGAGACACAGCTGTGTGCCACGGGCGGCTGAGCCGAGGGAGCTGGAGCAGGCGTGTATCCAGGAGCTGCTGTCAGAGGCCCATCCACGTGCAGGTCCCTTTCTGCGGGGCTGCGACTCCGCCTGAAGGAGGAAGCGGGTCTGCCCAGAGGGCAGCGAGGCCCAGCGGGTGGGTGAGGGGCCGGCCTTCACTCTGACAGGAAGAGGCAGGGGTTCGAACAGGGTGGATTAGGAACTCCGTTCTGCCTCAGAGCCACATGGAGAGCTTTCCTCTCGACTGGTTCCCCAGCACTCAGCACCTTTTATCTTTTGCTAGGAAGACAGGAAAGGGAAGTGCGGGGCTTCAAGGCCTCTTCGAGGAGATGGAACTCAAAGCCTCTGACCAAGATGAGTCACCAGGCCCTCATCATCACACGTCCCATCTCATTGTAACGCCCCCTCCCTCTTGGAGCCCCCTGTGCTGCTCCTTCCTGCCCCCACGAGGAAAGTGAGGGGCCTTATAAGCCCCCAGCCAACCAGCAAGTGTATCCTAAGACCCTCTTTCCCCAGCCAGTCAGCAGGTCAGCGGGTGCGTGGTTAGACCACCCCGTCTCTCCTTTGTCTCTGGGCTTATAAAAACATGGCCCTGGGGTCATCAGGCGTCCTTCTGCTGGGACGGCGTAGCTCTCATCTCAAACTTTTTTCTCTTTGGCATTGGCTCTCCCCAATTACAGGAAGTCGCCCCACTGTGCTCACCGCCTCTCTTATGGCAAAAAACTCTTCTTTCTTTTCAGCTTGCTATGCTGGAAATTTTTTTTTTTTCTTTTTAAGGCTGCACCTGCGGCATATGGAGTTTCCCAGGCTAGGGGGCAAATTGGAGCTGTAGTCGCTGGCCTACACCACAGCCACAGCAACATCTGCGCCACAGCTCACGGCCATGCCGGATCCTTAACCCACTGAGCAAGGCCAGGGATCAAATCCGCATCCTCATGGACACTAGCAGGGTTCATTAACCACTGAGCCACAGGGGGAGCTCCCTCAAGCAGCATTTTACGGGAATTTATTAGACGTTGCACGAACTCTCCTTGCAGAGGCATTTGGCCTCTCTGGTTTATGCATTTCTTCGCATCCTGTTTTGTGCTAGGTGCTGGGTGGGTCATTGCATTGCGTGATGGAATCTGCATCATCAGGGAGCGTGGTCTAGACAGAGACGCAAGAGTCTAGTACACACACAGAACAAAGCATCCAAGAAAACTGGCTGGGGGTGCAGTCCGAGCTGCATCTTCCCCTATGCCGAGGCTCCCGGCAACGCCAGATCCTTAAACAACCGATCGAGGCCAGGGACTGAACCCTCATCCCCATGGACGCTATGTCAGGTTCTTAACCCACTGGGCCACAGCGGGAACTCCTGCACTCAGAAGTTTTAATTGACAAAGTCCAGAGATCTCTGGATGTAAGTGACCCAAGAGATTCTGACGTGCTGGACCGTGGACTGACCTTCAGGCCCCACTGGCGACGAAGGAACACAGATTCCCAAGGCGGACGGCCGGGGCCTCCAGACCCTTCGCTGCCTTTACAGGAACAAGGAGAAGGCAGCCCCCGCTGTGTGGCCTGGTACATGGAGGCCAGACTGCCCTTCTGCTTCTGCTTGACCCTGCGTGACCCTGGGCTGGACGCTCGGAGAGGGTGCAGTTTGGGTAGACACGGCAGCTCCAGTCCCAGTGAGACGGGAGAAGCGTCACGGGGCACAAGTTCAGCAGATCTCGAGGAAAGCGGGTGGAGAGGACACAGCAAGCGGGCTGGCCTGGCCGAGTGCCTGCCTCAGCGCTTGGCGTTGGACCCCACAGGTGTTGGACGCGCTGGAAGGGTGCTCCTGGTGCAGATAAGGAGTAGGGAACACTGGCCCATCCGCTTTCTCCCTTCCGCCACGTCTTGTCGTGGACAATGTCTGTGACCGAGAGCGAAGCGGTCAGCCCTGCCCAGCAGCCCAGACCTCAGCCCCCTTCTCTGCTTCCGCCTCGGCTGAGTCCAGGGGCCGCATCTCGGCGAACCAGGGGGGTCAGCAGAGGAGAGTTTTAGCCGTTATCGCCACTGCCGCCTGCACTCCAGGTCGGTCACTGTGACTTTCCTTCCCTTTGCGTCTGAGAAACTCATCGCCGAGTCCCCATGCTGTTTTTGGACGTGGTCACTAGGTGCTGCTGTTTGTTAAGATAAGGTCTCATTAACCGAGAAGGCTTTGAAAGTGCTTTTTAAAGTAGTATATTCTTTATACTTACATTTCAATATACAAATGTAAAAATGTCTCCGTAAAGTGACAAACTGCACTTAAACTGTCATTGTCAACTTAATGGACAATCATAATCCAAAAGTAATTATAATCCTCAGCAATCATTAAGTTCCCCATGTCTCAAGATTTGTTCTACAAGTCAATTATACTCCATCAAGCCGGGTCATTACATAACTGCACTCTGAAACTCCTAACTGCTGACGCCACAGATACTGAACAAATACTATTTGATTTTCTTATCCTGACGGTGTTTCCTTCTTCCTCACCACTAAAAAAAAAAAATATATATATATATGTATATTTAAAAGCAAGGACTAATTCAAATTATGTTTTGGCAATAGAAAGTGACCCTTAGGCAAAAATCTGTAGACCTGTCGGCATTCCTGCAGCTAAAATAAGTGAGGCCTCCATCTTTCATCCTGTAGACCTTGGAAATAGCCTGGGGGTGGGGAGTAGACATCTTGAGCTGATTCAGGCAGACTGGGCTTCTGAAGACGAGACTCACAGACTTTGTCCCCTAATGAGCTGAGCTGAGCTGAACTGTACATTTCAAAGTTTTCATAAATGTGGGATATT
>PVHT020000061.1:13845999-13996248 GCA_004024745.2 Catagonus wagneri
GGAACTCCGCTGAAGGCACTTTTTAAAAGGCATTTTTTTCAGGAAATAAAAATATCCCTGGGAGGATCAATGCTTAAGACTTTTTCAGCCAGCACCTCGGTTATTAGTTCATATTCCGTAACAAGGGTTGGGAACAGTGAGGGGAGTGGGAGAGCTGATATTATGAAACTCGGAAATATTTACGTTTCATAATTGAGCCAAGGACTTGGTCTCCCTCAGGATTCTTGTTCCAGCCACATCAGCGGTTATCAGTGGTTTAAATGTCAAAGGTCAGCTGATCGTGGCTGGACAGGTCTAAGTGTGCTTGCATGGATAGTGGGACGGGGGACTGGAGCCTGCAGTGAGCTTCAGCCAGAGGTGCCTGACTCCCACTTAGCTGACCGGCTGACACCCTTCCCAGCCTGCAGTCAGATCTGCTGGCTGGATGCCACGTGAACCGTAGCACAGGAATTTTTTTTTCCCCCTGAAAATTGTAGGAAATTGACTGCTTTAAAAATGGAGGTGATATTATCCTTTTTATTTGAGTACTTTTGTTTCAAGACTTTCATTTTTAAAAACTATTTTATTTTATTTTCATATATTTCAAAAATTAGGAGGTCCCTGGTAGCCTAGCAGTTAAACAGATTCCCAGTGGTCCCTGCTGTGGCTCAGGTTCAGTCCCTGGCCCTGGAACTTCTGCATGTCACACACATAGCAAAAAAAAAAAAAGTTATTATCAACTGTAATAAATTCATTTGAGCCAGAAGAAGACTCAGTGGATTGCTCTTGATTTTTTTTTTTAGAGTACATTTTTTTTTATCTTTTTAAGGCTACACCTACGGCATATGGAAGTTCCTGGGCCAAGGTTCGAATCGAAGACAGCTACAGCAGTTCGAGATCCTATCTTGCAGCCTGCGCCGAAGCTTAATAGCAACGCCAGATCCTTAGCTCACTGAGTGAGGCCAGGGATCGAACCCGCATCCTCATGGATACTCGGATTCTTAACCCGCTGAGCCACAACAGGAACTCCTATTAGCGTAGGGTTGACCTATGCTCTTCATGTCTTGAAGGACATGGGGGGGCCTGGGGCTCTGGGAAAGTCCTGCGGTGAGTCCAGCTTTTCAGAGGCGCCAAAGCTTTCTAAAGTATAGACAGAATGTTATCTACCCCTGCAAATGGAGATCTCTTTGGGGCCTTAAAAAACATAAAAGCTGAAAAGTTTATCTTTTTCTTTAGTCTATGAATAAACAGGAGGAGAAAGGTGAAAACTGAGTTAGCTGGGTAACCCAATATTATAAGTGTTTCAAGCTGATTTAGCCAAAACAGTTTATTATTTCTGTTAATTTTTTCAAAAGCTACATTTCCCATCACTCTTGAACTATGTTACTGTTTTAAACACACACTTGTTTTGTTAAAGTCACTGAGTGATTTTATTTTTAGGCTTATTCTTTCATGTCTGAAAGTGATCTGTGTCACACTTGTATGTAAAGCACCCAAGTCTGAAGAGGGGAGTGACTGCTTAACTGAAAAGAGGTATTTTTCATGCTAGCTATGCTACATATCAGGGCAAGACTGCTAGTGTTTTTACTGCTTGACTTTTTTCATTTTATGTATTATTTAAATAAACACATTGGGAGTTCCTGTCGTGGCTCAGCAGTAATGAACCCGACTAAGATCCATGAGGACAAAGGTTCAATTCCCAGCCCCGCTCAGTGGGTTAAGGATCCGGCGTTGCCCTGAGCTGTGGTGTAGGTCGCAGATGCAGCTCGATCTGGTGTTGCTGTGGCTGTGGTGTAACAGGCCAGCAGGTGCAGCTCCGATTCGACCCCTACCTAGCGTGGGAAACTCTGTGTGCCGCAGGTACAGCCCTGGGGGGGGGGGGAAGCAAAAATAAATCAATAAATAAGCACATCATTTTAGATGTGGAACGGTCTGACAGCTTTTCTGAGTCCCGTGGAGTCGCTCCAGTAGCCGTGCTGCTAAGCGTCTGTTTTTCCGTGTAGTCCCCCCGCAGCTCGTTCACTTTCTTCGTGTAGCAGCTGCGGTTTTCTCATTCTCCTCTCTCTGTGTTTGACTTTGGTAACGGGAAGAGATTAAATTTGCATGTTTCAGAACTTACAGTTGGGAGAATGACCCCCTGTGTGTAATATGAGTAAAACTGGACTCTTCTTTCTGTGAACTTTTGCAAAACTCATTCACTTGAGAACTAAGTTTTGCTATGTCGTGCATATGCAGATGTGTCTTTTTAGCTTAAACACTGAGTGCTGAGCTAAGATGATAATACTGGAGTCCATATCTGCTAAGGGATTGAATTTTATCCTAGAAGCAAAGGGAAGCCAATTAGTATTTTCCAGTGCAGTTATTATTACGGCTGTCGTGTGTATTGCAGTGTCAGGGTTCGAGGTATTGTTTTCAGGCAGGCCTACCACAAGCACTTTAAAGCCATTAACTTATTGACTTTATACCAGTCCTGTGAGGTAGGTGCTGTTATTGCCCCCACTTTAAGATGATGAAACCAAGAACAGAGAGGTTAACCAAGTTACCTAAGGCTACCCAGCCAGGATGTGACAAAGCTGAAATCTGAACTAAATAAGGGCGCTTTGGAAAAATACCTGAGAGCAATGTGGTCCAGAGTCAGTAGCAAGAGGTCCAATCAGGAGGCTAATATAATAATCCAAAAAAGAGAGTTTAAGACAGCGGCTGGGGTGGAAAAGAATATCAAAAAGATTCTGAGCCCAAATTCTCTCACCTCTCGCATGCTAGTTACAGGCTGCAAAGCACAGTGGTGCTCTAGGAGGATTTCATCACCTCCTCCAGAACTGAGGAAGGGTCTCATTAGAAGAATTTAGCAACTATTTATTACGTGCTTGCTGCATGCAAGGCCCTGGGCAACTTTGTTTCACTTCCTGGTATCATTTGCTTCTCTTTCTTTTTTTTTTTTTGTCTTTTTTGGGCCACACCCCAGGCACATGGAAATTCTCAGGCCAGGGGTGGAATTGGAGTGGCAGCTGCTGGCCGGTGCCACAGCCACAGCAATGGCAGATCTGAGCCCAGTCTGTGACCTACACCACAGCTCACGGCAACACCAGATCCTTAACCCACTGAGCAGGGCCAGGGACCTAACTCCAGTCCTCATGGATACTAGTCGGATTTGTTTCTGCTGAGCCACAACGGGAACTCCCATCTACTTCCTTTTTGTTACAACCAAATTTCCTTGCAGGACTATAGACCAGCATTTAAAGCACGGGGTGGCATTTCCTCGGTGCACAGGCATCTCAGAGAGACGCCCTTCTGTATTCTCTGATGCTCAAGCAAGCTGCCCAGTATCTCGCTGTGACTCGGTCAGTTCAAGGCCAGGCCGTTGGCTTTTGACTGGCAGTGGGCCAAACGCAAATCCTTTTCGTAAATGATTTTAACCCAAACACTCTCTTCTTGCTTCCAAGTCTCCCTGAACCAGTGACAGCCCGGCTAAGGACTGATTGTTCTGACTGCTTTCTCCGGGCGCCCTCCTCGCTCTGCGCAGACGCCCTCTGTGTGGGGGATGGGTGTCGCTCACGTGAGGACCCAGCAGTTGCTGCACTTTAATGGGCAAACCAAGACAATTTAAGGGGATAACCAAGGGTCCTTAAGGACTAGCTGGGGCTGGGTGTCCTGCGCAGGTATTGGTCTCAATTTACTTTGCCAGTGAGTAGATATGGTATTGGTTTGTTATTCATTCAACAAACTTTGAGCACTATTCTATGCTCGGTTTAGTGCTAAGCTCATGGAGCCGGAGATGAAAAAAACATGATTTGTGACTTCAGGAAGTTTACATTCTAGCTCCCTTATCAGTCAAATAAGCCCCATTCAGAAAAAGAAACCACGGCAGTTACCTTAACTGAGAGAATTTAATATCGGGGGTTCGTTCAGTGGGTGATGGACCACTGAAGAGGGAAAAGGGAGCCAGGAGGTTGCGGGCAGTAGCTTGCAGGCAGCGGCAGTGGCTTTAAGGGCCGGGCAAAAGAGAACGGAGTAGCTTCGCAGGTGCGGGCTGAGGCTCATTTCTGCCGCTGTTGCGCCCAGGGGCCCGACAAGGCTGGCCTTGGGAGTTCGCGGTAAGGTGGTTACTCATCCCAACAGCCATTTCCAAGGTGAAGGGTTATCAGAAGTGATGAGACGGAAAAGAGGAAGAAGACAGAAAGCAGCTAGTGGTCTCCGGCCTCCAGGTTTCCAGTCGGCCTCTAACGCCCCCTGCTGGCCGAGCCTGACACGGAGCACCTGCCAAGGAAGAAATGTCTACGGGGCGGACACGGGGACCCAGAAAGGCAAACAAATCATGCTGGCGAGGAGTTCGGGGGTGAGCCTGAGCTGGAACTGAGACACGCTGCGGCATGTTGCAAGCTAGAGAGGTGTTGGAGTTCCAGAACCCGATTTGCATGTTCTTGTCTCAGGGCCTTTGCTCTGGCTGTTCTTTCGGTCTTGAAACACTGTTCCCCCAGACGTGACTTTTTTCCTTTTTCCAAGCCTCTGCCCCGGTGTCTCCTCTTGGTGATTGTAACTACAACCTCCATCCTTTTGTTGTGCCCTCTGTTTTCCCAGAGTATTTGTCATCATGTTATACTATAATAAACATTTATTATGTTACATAAATCAATGGTAAATTATAACACAGTTAAGATATTTATTTATTACTCTGTTGTTTATTTGCTTCTCCCCTCCCCACCGCCACCTCCCACTGGAAGGCATGCTCCGCAGGGTAGGAACCGCTGTCTCTTTACCAGCGGGTATTTGCTGAATGGACACAGATGAATGAATGTATGCCTGGCTGAGGAAAATAAGGAAGCTATGTGGAATGAAGGCTTGTAAGACTAATTCTGAAAAGACGGAGTTCCTGTTGTGGCTTAGCAGGTTAAGAACTCGACTAGTATCTGTGAGGATGCTGGTTCGATCCCTGGCCTTGTTCAGTGGGTTGGGAATCCCGTGTTGCGTGAGCTGCGGTGTAGGTTGCAGACGCAACTCAGATCTGGCAACTCAAAAAAACAAACACAAAAACAAAAAAACCCTGAAACCAGAAAACAAACCAACAAACCCACCTTACAGAAAAGTAATTTAAAAATAGCTACAGTGAAGAATTAGCTTGGTTCCATAGCACTCGTTCATTCTGTTCTCAGGTAAAATCCTAGACCACACACATAACAACACCCAATCTATGAGTTATTACCTTATAGCCACATGGAGGTCAGATCAGTCTCTCTGATTCAGTCTCACACAGTTTCCATTTAACTCTTAGCAATACCCATCACAGATCTTTGGTCTTGCGTATTCTTTTTATTATAAAACAGTAAGAAAAGTATACAAAGGTGGATAGCTGTTATGATATATGTTAATAGTCCACCGTAATATACATATTTTTGTGGGAGAAAAGATGCATTGATGAATTTAAGAAATCTTTCCTTTAAGGATATTTAAGGAATCTTACTTGTGTGCAAAATAAGGTTGCCAAATTTAGCTAATAAAAATACAGGAGGCTCAGTTAAATTTAAATTTCAGATAAGCAATAAGTAATTTCTTATTAAAAGAAGGTTCCATGCAATATTTGGGAACATACTTATACTAAAAATAATCTGAAATTCAAATTTAACGGGGTGTCCTGTATTTTCATCTGGCAACACCATGTTCAGGCTGCTTTCCTGGTCAGTGAGGTCCACCTCAGGATGAAAACCAAGAGGACTTAGAAATAACCCTCTATGATTCTGTCTACTCATGGCAGTTACAAACAGCCTGCAGATATTCTTTGATTTTTAAAGTTTTTAAGAGAATGTTAAAAATGAAGTGACATCTCAGTAATTTATCAGGATAGTTTTATAGAGATGTCACCTTCTTCTTTAAGACGTATATCCATTGTTTTCACAGGGAAAGTTTTGCCTCAGTCTTCCCTGCTTGTAGCTAATTTCTTGGGAAAGAAATGTGTACCACTGAGACTCAGAGCTGAAAATTCAGTCTATTACTCTACCTGGCCGTGTGATTTTCAAGTTAGGAGTAGAACTGTGTGTCTCTTTCAGTTACCAAACCAGGGAGAGAAATCTTTATTGAAGAAGAACACACATCCTCACCCACACAAACCCCCCATACATCACACCACACACATACACTCTCATTCTTCCAAAGGCACATCTCTCTGCTACATGACTCGGTTATTTCATGTAGCACCACAAATGGACTTCTAACCTTCCCAATGGGCGAAAACCGAAAGCCACGTCCATAGACGACACTGTGCCAAGTATAAACTTTCCACATGATGTCCACTCTTCCTTTCCTTTTACTGTAACCCTGCCTCCATATATTGCAACACAGTTTGTTGTTGGCAAAAGCAAGAGAAATGGAAGAACATTTTTTATATAATTTCTTTTTAAAATGGAAAAACGGGGCTTGGTGGGCAAGAGGGTATTTATTAAGCAGTATTAGCAACCAAGGAAGTAGTAGAGGCAACAGACAGGCTCACTGCTACAGCTGGCAATGCAGTCTTCCCGCTCAGCTCATTCATTCCACGGTTCCCTATGGCTTCGGCTGGCAGCTCAGTTGGCTTGGCAGCCCGCAGCGTCCAGGCCCTGGCGGTCCTGACTTTGTAGAGTTGTTGCAGCCATCCATTGTTTTTACATCTCAGTATGGCAGTCGAGAACGCACCCTCACAAGTAAAACGTTCTATCCAGAATCTTTCAAGTTCTTGTTTGTCTTTGATGAGTAGGTCAGTCATTCTTTTCAAGCCTGTAGCTCAGTGTTCCGTCTGTTCCCCTAGAAGTAGGCACCGATTCCCTGGTTCACGGAGTCTAAAGTTCGAATTCCTTAGCATGACACACAGCAGTCTTCCTGTTCTGGCCTTGCCTCTTCTCCTAGTGCTTCCTCTTGTCTCTCTGATCTCAGACCTTGCTCAATTAACTGCACCCTCCTCCGGCTCCCTGAGCAAGCCCGGCTCCCTGAGCAAGCCCAACTCCCACTCTCCGGCATCCTTCGCCTCTGCCTGCACTTCCCCGCCTTGTCTGACCTTTAACTCTCCTTCATCAGTTATTCAGTCTCAACTGTAGAGCCATCATCTCTAGAGTCTCACCTCAGCCCAGCTCCCCACACCCCACCACTGCCTTCAGCAGGGCCGTAGTTCCTCTAATGCGTGATGGTTTCACCGCACTTGTTTGCCTGTGTATCTGTCCTCAGCCCGAGCTTCCCAAGCGGCAGGTCGCTGTTTGATTTACTCTCTGCCTAGTTCGTCGCCTCCCGCGCTCCGTAAGCTAGAGGCTTTCTGCTGTTTACAGCCTAGTTGTTCAATGAGTGATACACAGCGGGTGATAAAACCTTGGATTAAGGTGTGAAGCCATACTGCCTTGCGCTGCGATTAACCTCTGTGTGTACTTATGTCAACTTTCCACCAGATCGCAAGGCAGGGGTCAGCGTCAGTCATCCTGACCCTCCTGGGGTCGCGGGCAGAGCAAACCCTTGGTCAGGAGACCGCAGGCCGGTTGGCGGATCCGCTGCAAAGAGAAGCAGCAGAAGGACAACCGGAGATCTGCCCCTTCGGGGCGAAGCCCCCACGTCCCCGCCGTTGCCCGAGAGTTCCTCTCTCCCCAGCCCTCTCCGCGCTCCAGCGCGCGCAGCCCCCACGAGCCCTGGGCAGGCGGGGGCGGGACTTCCGGTCCCCTCTCGAATGCCTTCCGGTGCGAGGCGGAAGCCGGGCTCCCGGTCCGGAGCGGAGCCGGAGAGCCTGGGGCACTTGCCTTCCCGGTGGATGCCGTTCGGCCCCGCAGCAGCCCCGCGCCGCGGGACGGGGAGACCGGGTAGGGACCGGAGAGTCGGGACTCCCCGCGCGGGCAGAGGGCGGATCGGGACCCCGAGGTGTGAGGGGGGGGACCCGGATCGGGGCAGGGGGCGCCCAGAGGGCAGCCGTGAGGGGCTGCGGTGGGAGGCGGCGGGGACCCTGAGGCCGAAGAGGCCCCGAGAGGGGCGGGGGTGGCGGCGGACACCGGGCGGGATGCCTCTCGGAGGAAGGCGGTCCTGCCCGGGGGAGTGTCCGGGCCTTGGCGGGTCGTCTGCGAGGCCGGCTTCCCGGGGAGGCTGGAGGGGAGGGAGTCGGCCCTTCGCCGAGGGTCGCAGATGGGAAGGACCTCCCGACCTAACGGATCGGAAAGGTGACTGGTCGCCTCTTGGATGCCGAACTCGTATTTCTTCGTTTGCAATTGATGCTGGGTCTGGATGGAGGGTTTTTAAAGTTATTTATTAATTTTTAACCCGTGCGGGTTTCGGAGAAAAATATCACACGCCCAGGGAAAACTTGAACTCCTTCTCACTCAGGACCATCCTAGGCTACATTTCTTTGTCAAAAAGATCGTGCTTTAAAGTTGTCTTCATACAAGCCATCCACGCAAAGTTTTCCTTTTGGAATTTTCTCTGCCCTGCAGAGTTTAGGTTGTCTTATTTTCTTTGTCCATGGAGTGAACTTCTGAATGCATTTACAATTAAACACTGATAATTATATGGCAAACCAGTGACGTCACGTTTGAAGTTGCAGTTCCTTGTTTTTCTGCCTAACTTTCTGATACGTTTTTAACAAAAGTTTTCCTGTTGTGTTTAGTATTTGGGTTTAATCAGTAAGGGCAATTTTAGATTAGGGTGCAACCAACTACTAGTAGTTCCGAAGGATTTACTGTTATTTTTTATTTCTGCTACAAGGAGGACATACATATTTGCCATTGGCAGATTTTTAAAAAATATTGATAACCCAAGATCTGTTGTTACATACACGTTAGCGTATTTCGTCTTCCTTATTGGATATCATGTAGTATGTGGGCTTGCTTTTATCATTATCAAAGGTAATTATTAACTTTATTCTCTACATTTTATTCATGTTTAATTGATGGCAATTGATAGGTACTTCTTAATCTACATCATATAGTGTCTCTATAATTCTGTGTAATTGCAAAGACTCCTTCAGCTTTAGGTAGATGGAAGATTTGGATTTTTGTCATGACTTGTCAAGGTAGCTAGGAAGAGCCCTAACTTGTTATTGGTGGGGGTGATATCTGATGATTGAATCGTTTGCTTGTTTCAAATGTTGTCTTTGTTTGTTTTGTCTTTTAGGGCCATACCCATGGTATGTGGAAGTTCACAGGCTAGGGGTCGAATTGGAGCTGCAGCTGCTGGCCCACACCACATTCACAGCAAGCAACTCGGAATCCTTAACCACTGACCGAGGCCAGGGATTGAACCCAAGTCCTCATGGATACTAGTTTGGTTTGTTACCCCGAGCTACAACGGGAACTCCTGTTTCAAGTGTTTTATATTTCAAGTGTTAACCTGTTGGTACAGGGTAACTGTTCCAAAACTGTTGGTACAGGGTAACTTTTAGATCTGATGTGGTGGTCTGACTTGCACTAATTTAAGTAAACGAGACTATTTTATGTTTATTGATGACCTGGTGTCTTGTTAGCTTATAAACTCTTCTTTCCACAGCTTTATTGAGGCAAAATTGACCAATCAAAATAGCCTATATTTAAGGTATACAAACTGATGATTTATATACACGTATATTGTGACGTGATTACCGAAATTGAAAAGCTAATTAACAAATCACTTCGCATATTACTGATTTCTCTTTTTTGTGTGTGTGAGAATATTTAAGATGTATTCTTATTGATTTTCAAATGTATAACACAGCATTATTAACTCCAGCTAATAAACTCTTGATGGCTTTGAAAATTTGTGCTTAAGGTAGATATGATTTCCTCATGTTTGGGGCACAGCTGATACCTACAAGCAGAAAGCTTTGCCTAAATAAACAACGCTTGAATATGTAAATAAGCATATTGAATAATTTTTCAAATTGGAAAGTGAAAAGATGACACTAATCTTTAAAGTTTTTGAATTAACTGCTATGTAGATTTCTATATGTCTTAAATCAGCTTTTTTTTTTTTTTTTTAGGGGCTGCACCCGCAGCATATGGAGGTTCCCAGCTTCAAATTGAAGCTGTAGCTGCCGGCCTACACCACAGCCATAGCAATGCCAGATCCAAGCCATGTCTGCCACCTACACCATAGCTCATGGTGACTCTGGATCCTTAACCCACTGAGCGAGGCCAGGGATCGAACCTGCATTCTCGTGGATGCTAGTCAGATTCATTTCCACTGAGCCACAACTGGAAATCCTCAGTCTTATTTCTTTAGACAATATTATTTTTCTGGTAATGGCTTGATCTGATTTTTCCATAAAACCTTGATTTAAAAATGTGTTCTTTCCCCTTTTGCCATGGTTTTGGGAGATAAAATAGTTGAGAAAACATGCGGGCCATTAGATGTTAGTTCCTAGGAGAGGAAGTGCTCGTGGTTGAAACCCAGGGAGCCTCCTGTGGCAGCTTTGTTGTGATGTATCTGAGTAGTATGTTTGAAGTTTGGTTTCTTTTTGTTCTGGATAATCTTTGGAATTTTTGTTCATTGCTCTAATTGGTGAGTGAATTTCTTAGCTTCTTCTAGATAAGTTCTATGTTATTCTGTAGGATTTAGAAGTGTTTTACAGTTTAACCGATAGTAGCATTTTTTCTATCAGGATGCAGCAAATTACTAGTTATTCACAGTTTAACCAATAGTAGCATTTTTTCTATCAGGATGCAGCAAATTACTAGTTATTCTTATAGATTTACTATTTCTTTTTATTTCTGCTACAGTGGAATATGTATTTGTGCACTGGAAGAACTATTAAACTAGCGATAGCCCAAACTGTCTTCATATACACATGTTAACGTGTTTTGTTTTCCTTAATCACTAGTTTGTCATATGTGAAATAACTTGCTATATTGAGTTTTTTGGTTTTGTGCTCTCTGATTATCTATTTTATTACTATGTAGTGTATCCTGTTGCCTTCATACCCTAGTTAGAAAGTGAGTCCCTGTCTGCAGTAGAGTCAGGAGGGTGTGTCCGTGCAGGAGCACAGCTTTCCCCAGGGTGTGGGGCTGCTCGCTCGCTGCCCCGCTGCTGGACTGCCTTCGATGCAGGATGGTGGCCCAGACTGACTGAGGCAGGACCGACTCCTTCTTTTAGTGTCTCTTTCTGTCCTTTGTCTTTTGCTGAGCTAGACCTTTTCTCTCGGTGACTGAGATGACCTGGGTCTCGAAGGGATGCAGGAGGATCAGAGCAGCCAAAAGGTCTGTAGTTCTGTTAGTGGAGCCTTGTCCATTCTGCTGAGTCTGATCCCATAAGTCTTGGCACATTGTCCAGCCTCCAGTCGTGTAGTTATGGCTCTAAACCACTTGTACACATTATTGTGTTTGAAAGAGAGTTTTAATGCTAAAGCATAATTGATTTGGATTATATAAATGGCCTTATTTAGTTTTGCTTGGAGTGAGGCATCACATTAAATTATACTTGAGCTTTTCTATCAAAGTGATGCTCATATATCTACAATTGCAAATGCTGTAGAAAGTATCCTGACTGCCTTTAGTCATTGCTGTTGCTATTGTTAGTTTTTTTTTTTCAATTTGAGATCCTGAGGAAAAGAAAGGCTACTGGATAAGAGATTTGCGGAGGCTGACATTATCGGCGAGAGGTTAAGGGGTGGTGTTGGGAGCTGTCTGCGGTGGCTGGAAGGAATGTCCTTACCACTAAGGCTGCTTAGAATTGCCGTTGTCTGGTGGTCAGGAAAAGTAGAAAGATTTTAGTTGCTTTTATTATTGTTTTAAAATACCCTACAGACAGTGTTCTGTGGCGGAGCTAACTGAACCCCTCCCAGGCCTCCCACCGCCGTGAGAGTGACGGGGCAGAGGCTCGGGAAGTCCAGCTTTATCTGGTAATTGGGAGTCGTGGAGGGGTTTGAGAGAAGGGTTGAAATGTGAATAAAAAGCAGACATTGGAGTTGATTTTGTCTTGAGAGCATGAAGGCGTGGAGATTGGTGAGAACACTGGAATGTGCGAGGAGCTAGCACTGTGCATGAATGAACTTGTCTGAAAGCAGAGGAGGGAGGGCAGGCCCGAGGAAGTGACACGGGGTCAAGTTCTAGACTTTCCCACAAGAACTAGTAAGATAAGAAGTATCAGTCAGCTCCTAATATTTTAAACCTAGTTGATGATTGTGTCACAGTAACTGATGAAAGTAGAAGCTTGTATAAAATATACTCCCATTCTAAGTTTTTCTTATCCTTTTTTCAAGTATGGTGAACAAAGCTTAGAAGAGTCTGACTGAGGTAGAATAATAACAGTGAAAATTCGTGTATAAATTACTTAGGCAGGGCTTTTCCTACGCAGTCATTTGATCCTTAGGGCAGGGCAGGTGGTGTTCCTGTTCCAAGAAGTGGAAAATCCCGAGCTACAGAAATTTCCAGTGACTTGCCCTCCAGCCTGCAGAGAGAGCTAGGTTGCTGTGTCAGAGCTGGGTTGCAACCCAGTCTTTGAACCCTGAGACCCATTTGCTTTTCTGCTGCGTCTCACTTTGAGGTCCTTGTGTACTGCATATTTTTAAATGCACCTTGGAATCACCTTGGCTCTTTGCTTTCTTCCCCCCTTTCACCCTTATAACTTGCTGTTAGGGATATGAAGTGTTTGGTGACTCAACTTGGACTTTGTCTTCTGCACTTAAAATAGTATCATTGCTAAATTGGAGTGAATGTCCTTTAACCCAGTCTTCTTCCTGATTTGGGTACTTTTCCTAATACTTGCTATCTGTCCAGGGGGCTTTAGGCCCTTGCTTGAATATAGAGAGTGACCAGGTGTTCACTTCCTTTTTATGCAGCCTTGGTTTGTTGTTGGATGGTTCCAGTTATAAGCCGATTCTTTTATTTACAGCAGATCCAAATTGCTTATCGTGTTTTCTGTCTGTTGGTTTTGGTTGTATCAGCCAGAGAAACATAGAAGATCAGTTTTCTCCTTGCTCTACACAAATCTGTCGCACATTTAAAGGTAACTGTCCCATAGTATCTCTACTCCAGGTAAAATAATGCCAGTACCAGTCCTCTTGCTATCCGGTTTGTCTTATTCTGGATGCGCTAGGTTGCCAGTGTTCGGAAAACACAGCTTCTGTAACTGTCTACACTGTTTAGATGTCTGACCAAGGCAGCACATAGTGGGACTATCACTTCCTGTAAGGTGGACACTATACTCTTTGTTACTGCGTGTGCAGTGTTATTGAAGAGTGAAAGTGCGTTAATGTTCAAGCAGACACATCTGGCTCTTAACGCTGAGCATTTGGTAAAAGCCAAAGCTCCCGAGATTTTCACAGGAACTGTCAGTCTGGTCCCTGTACTTGGACAACTAATTTTTAAATTGAAATGCATGACTTTATACTTACTCCCTATTCAGTTTTATCCTGTCAGTGTTTCAGCAGTCTAGTTTAGCCTGTAGAAATATATCTTGGTTTCACTACTCGTTTGCTTATTAGCCATCCTTTTCTTGTCAGCTTTGTCCTCTCATTTCTAATTTATCCCTTCCAGCTTGTGTTGAGTCATGGCTGGCTTTGGGCTGATTAAAGCTACAGAGTTAATGCACCTCGTAGGGCTTAGAAGCAGATCAGTTATGGACAATTTTATGCCAAGTTTTCGGCAGAGAAGGGTGACAAGTGCTGGTTCTCTGGGCCTGGTTGCCTTATTCCCTGGGAGATCCACGCACTGCTTGCAGGCCATTCCGAAGCCTTACGGAGTTCTTAGCCCCATTGCTTACTTTTACACGTGTGTCTCTGAAGAATAGAAGAAAAACAGATCATTGGAATTATGCTCAAACGTCCCTGCCTCTTTCTTAGCTCTCAAAACTAAATGTCACCACCTAACCTAAGAATAGTTGTAAACTTGGTTTAAGGAAAGTATCTGGGACCTGGGCTTGCTTATGTTTATGACTTTGCTTTGGAGTTTAGTCTTTGAACTTTATGTGACCTGTTGTCCACACTCTGAACCTAAAAACTGCTGTTAACTATAAAAAGTTTTTTGAAAAAAGTCCTGTAGGAGTTCCCGCTGTGGTACAATGGGATCAGTGGCATCTCTGTGATGCCAGGACACAGGTTCAATCCCTGCCCAGTGCAGTGGGTTAAAGGATCTGGTGTTGCCACATCTGCAGTGTAGGTTGCGACTGTGGCTCAGATCTGACCCCTGGATGGAGAACTGCATATTCCGCAGGGCCGCCAGCAGAGAGAGGGAAAAAAAAGGGACTTGTAGAGGGAAACAGTAATTAACATTCTTGGAAACTAGGCTTGCCAGTGGCCGGAGGGTATTTTTTATATATACAGTTTATCTACACATATACAGAACTTTATGTAGAGAGTGTTTCCGTTTGAGTCAATATCAAACCTTTAAGTTTTCAGCTCGTAATCTCTTACATGCACAGCGCAGACCCTCTCTGAGGGTTCTCTTGGATGCTGCTGTAAAGCCTGCTCTGAGTAGACAAAGGGCAGCTCTCAGCAACACAGTGTAACGTGGAGAATGGACTTGCTCCATGTGGAGTCTCTGTGTCTGGGTTCCTCATGGACCCAGTTCCTCGCTGCCCGTCCTCTTCATGGCTGGGGACAGGTAACCGCAGCGGCAGCCACGGTGGCTGGAGGACTTGGCGGTCCCGAGCGCTTGGCCTGCACAGCCACGTCGCGTGTGTTTCATGTAGCGGGGCAGGGAGGTCGAGAAGCCGCACGCACAGGGGGCGAGCTCGTAATTCTGGTAAAGCGGCTACAGGTAACCCGTTTCGGCTGTGTTTGAGCCCCTCCTTGAAACGCATTAGATTTGCTTCCACACTGTGGGCAAGTTCGGTGTCTGTGTTGGTGAAATTTGGCCAAAAGCGTTTCTTTCTTTAGACCAGTGGTTCCTAACCTGTCAGAGCCAACACTGTTTGTGTAGCCGGCGTATTGTGGTCCCTCCTTTACCGTGTCCTGACACGTGTTGTGGTCCCTCCTTTACCGTGTCCTGACACGAATTCCTGGACGCACTGGAGCTGCTCCCAACCTGACGCAGGGCCACGGGCACAGTGCTCTCACCAGGACATAGAGGAGAAACAAGGAGGAGTCCCTGAACGTACTTTCTGTGGATGCGCTCTTGCGTCCTGAGTGGTTTTGGGTCTAGAATGACTGTGACTGACGTCATTACAGATGCAGACGTTTCAGGTAAATTGTACTTACATCCTCTGAATTACGTTGTTATCCTTGAGGTGGTTTTCCAAAATGGTGAATAACTCTGGGCCAAATTCAGAGAAAAGTTAAGTACAGTTTTGCCTTGACTCTCAAAGCAGTTACATTTTGGGAGAACTTTGTGATTAATTAAAAAATGTGAAAAGAGGACTCCAGTTCATATGTCAGATGGAGTCGCAGTCTAGGCTTAGATAATTTAAACAGGTTTTTCATCCCCGTCTGTTTCTAGCGGGATTTTAAACGATTCTTCGGGATGCAGGATAGCCCTTCGCCGTGCAGTCTGGCCCTCGTGTTGGGACGTCTGGCTCTCGGGGCGCCAGGTGCCTGCAGCACCTCCAGCCACTGTCACAGCCAAGAAGTGTTTGCACAGACTTACAGACTTTCAGAACATCCCTTAGCGTTTAAAATTAAACCGTATTATTTTTCAGCTTTGTAAACTTACGGAAGCCAGTTTCTTTTCAGAGTGGGTGTGTGTGGGACTGGCGTTTCAGGTTAGGATAACACATACCGTTTAATGTCACAGTTCTGCTTCACTGGAGCTGGCTGTCTTGAGCCTTGTGTTAAGTCCTAATGAGGCAAAGTGCAGCCTCATCAGCAACGAGTGTTGTGACTGATCAGTCCTCTCTGCGTGGGTACAGGAGCACGGCTGCTCGGACAGCTGCCGCGTGTCGCGTCTCCGTGTGGCTCCACTGGGGACTTCCTCTTCAGAGGATTATTCCCTTTAGGTTTGGGTAAAAAACAAAATATTTGATGGATGCCAACTCCAAAGCTAACCGGTTGAACAAAAGACGTTGTCTTTGGTAACTGTGTCTTAAGATGGGAAAACACTTAAGAAAGTAGGTCAGTGGTAATGGAGCGACAGATTTTTGGGGTCCATCGGTGGATTACTAGCGGGGAGGCCTCGCGTGTCTTCTCGTCTTTCTGGGGTGCCTGCCTCTGCGCCAGTCCGGAGGCCGTCTCCCTTGCGGTCAGGGCCGGTAGAGCTTGCACGTGGCCCGGGGCGCCGCGCTGTGTTCAGCTCTCATTCTCAGGAGCCTCTGTAATGCCTGAGGGCCTGGTGAAGAAGGTGCTTTCTGGGAACCCTCAGAGCCGGAAGAGAGCGCTTCTGGACAATTCTGTAGGCTAGGTTTTAAATTTAAGTTAAGAAATTTGTATGTCCACATTCATAAGCAAAAGGAGTTTGGAAATGCTTGCAAGAGGCCTTAAAGAAGTAAATTTGAATATTTTTTAGTAATCCCTGTTTTTTTTCCCAAAAGTGCATTATATAAATAAACTTTACTTTTTGAGTGATAATGATTTTTCTATAATTTGATTTTAAGATGAATAACTTCCTATTTTCAGACCCCAGTGTTTCAAATGATCTGATACAGTGTTTCTCAGTCTTACAGTTGATAGCTGCTGCTGGTCTCTCCAGTAGACTTTCGCTGGGTCACGCTGGCATTAGTGTCTGTAAGAAAACCAGGGTAAGTGGGGTGTTGATCGGTAGTGTTTGTTCTGTAGGGCTTGGTGTACATGCTCCTGCAGCCTCTTCTTTCCTCGCTCTGTTTTTTTCCTCCGCTGGATAATTATGTTTTCTCATCTCACATTAAAAGCACTCATGTCTTTTTTTTTTTTTTTCCTCCTTAATCTCTCCTCCAAATGAAATCTCCATCTCTCCTAAGTGATAGCTAAGCCATAATTATTTGATTAGGTTAATTCAGAGTAAATGTAGAATGACTGCTAGACTTGACCCAAAAGTACATTATGTAAGTCATGTATTTTAATGTGAAACTTGTAAAACTAAACAGAAGAAGTTTCTGTTTTGCAAAAAAACTTTTCTGAATTCGTGAAGTGGTTTAATATATAGAGATTGCTTGTTTGCCTTGTTACTTCAGACTTTCCTTTTTTTTTTGGACTCCAATTTTTAAGAGAATCTATTTCTTCCCTGGAGCACCTGAGAAGAGGAGGAAGAATGAGGGCAAGAGAAGGACCTGCTTCAGTTTGACAGATAGCTGTAGCTGCCTCTTGACTTTTCCCTTCTCCAGGTTCTCCGTCTGTACTACCATTTTATATATATAGGAGGTATTCACATAAAAACTCATTTCTTTTGGAATGTGAGGCAGGAACCCGTTCCTCATATTACAGCCTGCCGCGGGGCAGGGTTAGAATCCAATGATTAAAATCACCCAAACTCTTTTATTTCTTTCCTTTACAAGCCCAGTCTTTGCCAGCCAGAAGCTTAATGGGGAGTAGCGATAAATGCATTTCCATCTGCTGCAAAAAAAAAAAAAAAAAAAAAATCGTTTAGACAGTTCCCCTCTTTTTAAACCTAGAAAAAAGGATTGCTTTGAAGTTAAGAGTAAATTAGTGGCTACCTAATAAGTGGTTATTAGATTCCTGCTGTGGAAGCCTGTTCAGGTGATGCTGACTGGTCGCTGCCAGTTAACCAACAGTTCGCGGCAGCTATTCTCTCCTGGGGAATAGTATCAGCATTCAGGCATTCTTGAGAGTCTTTCCTTTTCACCCCTCACTGAGAGGTTTGAGGTGAAGGTGTGACTTTCCTTGAACTGCTCAGGTTTTCTTAGGCTGTCAAGGTCAAAAGCAAACCAAACTCTTAAGAATTATCTGCAGTAGATCCTTTTAATGCCTTGCAACCTGAGAGAACTAAGCTGTTTCGAATAACTCATATCTCGACTATATTGCCCTCCCTGCCAGCTGCTAAAGCTGTGTGTGTTGGGAGGGGCATCTCTTGAGTTGCTGTGCTTGGCGGAATCGCTGATGGGTCTTGATTCTCTTTGACGACGTTACGCTTTATCATGGTTGCCCTCAAGATCACTTGGCAGCGCTGCTGTACAGAGGAATTCTATTAATCCCTTGGTACTGTAATCTGATCATTAGTGATTAGATCTCTGGGATCAAGCGGGTAGATTACCTTTCTGCCTTAATAATTTTAATGATTTCATTTGTGGTTCTTTGTTGTTGGCTTCCAGTTTACCCTGTGTGCTGGATGTGGTGTGGTGGGCCGTAGGATTCCCCTCCCGTCAGAGGAATGAGTAACTAAAGCATAATTCTTTACTTTTAATGCTTCCTGAGGTGATTTTTGACACATCTGCTAGTATGGTTTTGTAAAACAGTTTTAGAAAGAGGATAATTATATTACTAGCTAATAATTGTTAAATATTTACTGTGTGTCAGTTTTTGTGCCCACTGCTTCACATGTTACCCAGTTTAATCTTCACTGCAGTCTTACCAAGTGTCATTCTTCTTCTTCTTTTTTTTTTTGTCTTTTTAGGGCCGTGCCCGCAGCTTATGGACGTTCCCGGGCTAGGGGATGAATCGGAGCTACAGCCGACGGCCTACACCACAGCCACAGCAACTCCAGATCCAAGCTGTATCTGCGACCTACACCACAGCTCATGGCAACATCAGATCCTTAACCCACTGAGTGAGGCCAGGGATTGAATCCACATCCTCATGGATACTAGTTGGGTGGTTGGGTCTGTTACCGCTAAGCCAGGACAGGAACTCCCTAAGTGTCATTCTTATGCAAGCTTCACAGATACAGAACCTGAGGTGGATGGAGGCTAAGTAGCTTGCCCGTGTTAGGCAGAAACTGGAGCTGGAATTTGAATTGGGGCAGCCTGACTTCAGAGCCTTAATCCTTAACTGCTCTGTCGTACATCAAGCTCATGCCTTCTGTTTTATACATAATATAAGTATTATTAAGATTTCCACTCATAAAATTTCCCTGTTTCCTATTAGGATATTAAAATTTCCCTGTTTAATAATTAAAATTTCCCTGTTTCCTTGATTCCTATTAGAGTCTCTGTATACAGATTTTTCATTTCTGTTCCAATAAAACTTTCATCTTTAGTTTTAGAGGTTGCCAATTGGTTTCTTGCAAAAAGCTTTTTAAAAGCCTCTCCTGTTTTTATTCCAGTAAAAGGATTGTGTCATCTTGCTACCTGTATGGGTAGAAATGAACAGTTAAAGCGTTTATACCTTATTTTGGATTACATTGTAACTTTTTTGGGCAGATTTGCCATATGCAGTTTATATTAGATACATAAATTAATTTTTATTCTATAAACGTGCAGATGGGGAAAATCTGGAAGAATCCTGTTTGTTTAGAAGAGAAAAAAATCCACTCAGAATTTAAAATTGGTCATGCAGAATTTAAAAAGGGGGGGGTGGGAGTTGGATAAGCCATATATAGATTGTTGAATTAAAAATTTTTCACATTTTTTTGGGTCCTTAGTGTCAACCTTTATAACACTGTTATTGGGAAATACTTGACTTGCTAAAATAAACTACTGAACCCTTGAATTTTGGGAGCACAGTTTCTAAATCCATGAAGCAATCTTCATATAACAAGATGTCATTTTATTGTATTTTGGGAGTACACACAATCTGAGTTTTGACAGGTTGTAATTAACTAAAGCGAGTTTCACGTCTTTGGGGTGACATATAGTCAGTCATTCTTTTTTCCCCAGAAAGTAGGTGGTGGGAAAGTAGGAGCTGTTTAATAAAGCAGCCAGTGGGTTTTCTTTATCTCACACTAGGTGTTAACCTTTGCATTTGGTGTGGAGGAGACATTTGCTGCAGATCAAACTTAATCTTTTTTTCTAAATGCCTAAATATGTTTAAGCGTAGTTTTTAAGCAATAATAACGGCGACGTAGTACACGTAATATGATTTTGGTTGGAAGCTTTTTAGGCCTGAATAAGGAAGGAATGTAACAGAAAGCCTAGTAGGCATGTGTGACTGGATTCTATGTGATAGTCGTGGTCTTCATGATCGAAGTGTCTGATTCAGTCTAAAACAGTGACCTGCTTATTAGTGAATGTGCTTCATGTCATGAAAAGAAGGGAAAGGAAAAAAGTATTTGTGCATCTTTGCATCAGGCACTGTGCTAGGCGTTGTGTGCTTGCATGCTAACTCAAATTCTGTGTTTAATTCTGTTATTATCTCTCTTTTTTTTTTTAAAGATGAAGAAAATGAAATTTAAAAAGCAAATGATCTGTCTTACCCTTGCAGAGTTGGGACTGGACCCAAGAATATCTTACTCAAAGGTCTGAATTCGTATCCTACGCTTTCTGTCTTCTGTTGGATTTTCTTCTTTTCATGTTTCATTTTTACCCTTTAGCTCTGTTGGAAGTTTTCAGTTCTATTTTTTTCTTTCAGTGGTTACCCTAAAAATATTAATAGGTATACTTAACAAAGTCTAAATGTACACAGTGTCTTTGTCCTCTTTCTGAATAATAAGATCAACCTCTTTCTGTGTATAAACGATTTTTATTAGATGTTCTGGGACTTGATCTTTTTTTTTTTTCTCCAACAGCGGCTTCTGGGGCATATGGAAGTTCCCAGGCTAGGGGTCAAATGGGAGCTGCAGCTGCAGGCGTGCGCCACAGCAGTGCTGGATCTGAGCCGCATCTGCAACCTGCACCGCACGTGGCAATGCTGGATCCTTAACCTACTGAGAGAGGCCGGGTCTGAACCCGCATCCTCACGGAGATCACGCCAGGTTCTTAACCTGCTGAGCCATGATGGAAACTCCAGGGACTTGGTCTTTTAACCCCAGAAAAAACAGAATAACAGTGTTTAGATTTACCCATATGCATTTATCTTTTCTTTTTTCCTTCTGACCATCTGACCATTCCTTCATGCATATCAACTCTAAGATGAATTGTTTTTAAATAGCCCCCACAGCTCACCCTGAGGCTTTGCGGGAGGGCCTCTGCTCTGGCTCTCCACCTTGCACAGACCCTGAGTTGTGCCTCCAGTTACCCTGGTTCATAGATCTTCCCTCATCCCCTCAGCAAGTTCACGTCCCGGGACTGTGCAGACGCCCAGGGCACGCTGGCTTCAGAACCAACCACCTCTCTGGATTTGTGCTCTCTTACCACTGCTGCTCTCAGAGCATTTCTCTTTATTTATAGCTGGCTCTGCCATACGTTTTAACAAGAATTTTAAAATACTTACTCTAGCTTTTTAGGTGCTCTCCAGTCATCAGGCTGCTTTGCCAGAAACAGAAGTTCATGCGTCATCGTGCCTGGTGGGAGTGTTTTGCATTGATCCTGGAGGGTGGGGAGAAGACGCGATTTATTTCAGTCCACCTTGCCCATTCCTAGTAGCTAGCAACACTCTTTTCATTGAGAGCGTAATAAATAAACTGTTCGAAGGAGAATGATGGGGTTAGGACATGCTTGCTGCCTAAAATGCGGCCCCTTGGCGTATTGACTGTTTTAGGCTGAAGGAACTTGAGAAGTGGCAGGTGCAGGAGGGACTTTCTGACCTTCTCCTCAGAGATCATTAGCCCCTCAGCATACAAGGTCTGCACACCGAGGAAAAGAGCATCCTCTTCTCCAAGACAGAGGGACACACCCCGGGGGGATCCGGATGCGCAGAGTCCTCGCTAAGTTTCCCTGTTTGCCACTCCTAGCTCGTAACCCTTATTGTCTTATCACATTTTTCTACGACTCAACTCTTCATCAAACTTGGTATAAAAACACTCATCTTTAACCATTTCTTTGGTCTTCATTTTCTATGAAGGCTCCTGTGTCACCTAAAACTTAAATCAGTTTGTGTGCTTTTCTTGTGTTAATCTGTCTTTGGTTACAGAGACCCAGCTGAGAACTTAGAGGGGTTGACAGAAAGGGTATTTTCCGTCCCCTACAGTGTCTGGGGACCACAAGGGATGGCTGTAGGCACCTCATTTCTTCTGGAAGCTCCAGATGCTATTTTGGGAAAACTGACAAAAGTCAAGGAAAGATAAGATTTCTTACCAAAGCCACCTCTCCCCGAATTGACTTTCGCTCTTTGAGAAAGCCTCTTGTATCCATGATTGAGCCATAAAAGGCTCATTGACCTTAAGTCCTGAAAGGCTTAGTGGCTTTGAGTTAACTAGATATAGGCATACCTTTGGTTTAAAATAAAAAAAAAGTTCAAAACTTCTAGGATATTTACCGTTCACCCTGTGAGAAAGCTGATAATAAGATATTTGAAAAGACAGATATTTTTAAAAAGAGCTCTCTGGTCAGAAATTGGCACAGTTGGAAGCTGATATCCAGCGCTTGATAGGAAGGTTTTTGTTTTGTTTTGTTTTAATTACAGTTTTTTTGTTTGTTGAGTCCTCTCTGTTTTTCCTCTTTGATTCTGCTCCTCCCATGGGAACTTCTGGGTTGGCTAAAACTACCTCCTCGAACCGTTGATGACTGTTTGTTCCCCCAACTCTGTCTACTTCCCTCTTGGTTGGTCCAATTTTGCCGATGATAATTTGGGACTTCATTGGTTTCTTTGGGAAATTTAAGATCTCACACTGACTCCTGTAAGACTTCTTTCTTCCCATTGCTTGTGCTCCTCTTTCTTCCTTTTGCCACCATTCAGTTCCCTTGAACCTGCTGGTGGGTCCCTCCTCAAGCTCCTGTCTCTTCCATCTGTTCTTCTCTGCCAGAGCTTTCCCACTCCGGCCCCTCCGTCACTTGATCTCTCGGCCTCTGACTCTCAAGGGACTCAAGGTTCCCCAGAAGCAACCGTCTGAGACTGAAAAGGAAAAAGGCTAATTGGAAATAGATGGGATATGGAGGATAATGTGAGAAAAAGAGTATGTGTATGTATGTATGACTAGGTCACTTTGCTTTATAGCAGAAACTGACAGAAAGTTGTAAATCAACTATAATAGAAGAAATAAAAATTAAAAAAAAATAGATGAGATAGTTTATCCACTTAGGTGAGCTTGAGAGACATCCAACCAGCTGCTAGATGTCTTCTTAGTCACCTGCCTAAAATGAAGTTCACAGCTTCCATGGGATTATATGTATCAGGAAAGTGAGAGTTGGTTTCTCCATATGTGTGCACATATCTGCACATGCACATTCCGTATGTGTGTTATTTTTCTGTCTCTCCAAGTTATTACCAAATTAATTAATCAAATCCCTTGAAGAAGCTCTGTTCAGATTGGTTTAGAGATAAAGGAGTATTTCTGTAAATTAAGTATTCCTGAAATTTTCAGGAATGTAAATTAACCCCCAGTTTTTTTAAGTTCACATTTATCTGGGATAACCTTTGGTAAATAAAACTAGTTTTACTATTTGTGGTAAAATAAAAACAGGTATGTCCTCAGAGTTATTAGCATTAAATATAATGTAGACATATGCTTTTTTTTTCCTACCTAGGTTTACTAGTCAAACAAGCTTATGTTATCACCAATAGATATTTAAGATAATGAAACTATAAATCCAACCTGAGAACAGAATGTACAATAGAAATAAATTGCTTGATGTATGTCAAACACAGCAGTGAGGAAAAAAGGGAGAAAAGAACCAGTGGGATACATGTATAACTTTTTAGATTCTTTGTTTTTGTGATATTTTTTATGCTTTTCTGATTTGTCCACAGGGAAGATAACTTAAAACGATGGCTAGCTTTGTTCAGTGTCTCATAAAATTTTCATGAAGCAAGTCAGGCAAAATGATTAAGAATAAATGAATTAATATTAAGTACAGTAAAAGTTTATAAATTAACTTTCCAGCAATGATTGTATTTTATAATCTGTCTACTTAAAAATAATTTCCAAAATCTTTTTGGTAACTTGAAGCCTTAGCACTATACTAAGTTGTGAGAATGATGAGTATTCATCTACTATCTAGATCATTTCCAAGTAAGATAAAATACTGAAGCATTAATTACTGAACATAGCTTATCTTCTTTTGGCTTCCTAAATTCTGTAGAGACTAAAGGTATTTGGGTCTGTTAACAAACATGTTCTTTGCCAAATTGAAAAATTGTGCTAAGAGGATGCATATGCTCTAGAAATTGTGAAATGGCAAATTCGTAAGTTTGCAGAGCTACAACACAGTGTTAGCATATGATAGGCAGTTCACAAGTACATGCTTTCTAGTTTCATTGAAAATCAGGGTTACTAAGGATTAGAAATTCTTATTAATTATGTAAATTAAACTACTGGAAATAATGAGGGCAAAGAAAAACATCTCTGTATCTAACGTATGCAAGGAAGTGGGGTGCGTTTCTGATAAGGAAAAGTATAAATGGTATGAAGAATGTGTTTTTAGTAAGGGAAAAAGAAAGTAATTTTATCATAAAATAGAGTGACTGGCTGTTCCACCAGGAGAAAGAGGGAAAGCACGGGACAGAAACAGAGCACCTGTAGAAAGAACGGGGAGGATGTAAAAAGGTTGGGGAAAAGGGGTTTTATATGTGGCTACGCATCTAGATTGAATAGATTCATTTATAAGTTAAAAAAGGATGAGCTTTACTATTGTAAGGATTCTGTGTATAACTAGAATGATAAAGTTTTCTTAGATTATTGATTTTCTTATCTTATTAAGAAAACGTAAAAAGGTTTTTCTTTATCTTCTAAGTAATCTGTTTGAGAACCAAGATTTTGTGTCTTCTCAGAATGATATTCTGTACTTCATGTTGTCTTCATCAGATCTTTGATTAAAGATTAAAGTGTTTGTTTGCAACTATATAATCTTATGTATCTGCCTTTAAAATTTTTTATTGTCATTTTGGTTAAGTAGATAATTATTATTTTATAATTATCCATGATCCTGTTTAATCAACTCCTCAAACCTTTTGATGTTTTTGACAGCTTTGCTCAATGAAATTCCAAATAAAGTCTTTTTTTTTAACTTAAACTAGCTTTGAGCTTTCCCAGAGGGTCCTCAGAAAACCTCAAAAGATTGGTCACTCATCGTGTAAAAGACAGATGTTAAACTAGTTAGGTCTATTTGCTGTTATATTAAGTTGCATGGGAAGCATTGTCAAATAAGAACCTTCCTTAGGTTATGTTTGTATGGGTTTGTGTTATTAGTATATGAGAAATAGTATGAAGTTCATAGAAATTCATCAATACTTGATGTTCATATGTTCAGCATTATGTTACCAGTCATAATTCTGGTTATTATGTTAAAATATTATATTCACTGAAATAAACAAATTTCCTTGTCAATTCCATTATAGTGACCTTTCACCAGATCTTTAACCATGGCCATTTCAAAGTCTTTTGTCATTCACAGACAGTTGTGTTTTACTCCCGGTTCCTCCCAGAAAGTGTTTACAATCAGCTATGGGTGAGAATACTCCCTGATGCCATCACCTGAGTAACACTGAGACCAGACCAGTGGACTGAGTACGAATTTTCTGAACTAATGAAGAAGTTGATGGATTCCGAAAACTGCTAACCCGAGATCAAACAGAACAAGTATTACTTACATGAGATTGAATGAACTGATGAGGATGATTATAATTTTTTAATGACTTTCGTTTGAAACGTTGCTGGTTCTTTAATGTTTTGTTTTTCTCTTTTCTCTTCAACTATAACTGGAAGCAGTTTGTTAAAGTACACCTTTGTGAACAAAGATATGACAATTACTTCTCACTTGATCCCCTCAGAATTCAGAAACTCTAATTGAGTATTTTTATTTTCATAGCAGTATAATTACTTGCATAAGTCCAGAAAGAATCTGTTTTCCTTGTAATAGAACATGATCAAAAACCTTTTTGCCCCTTAACGTCCGTGGGACGTCTGACACCCTTTGTGCTCCCCCACCCACTCTCTGGAAAACAACGCTCCTCAGTGTAACACTGTACAGCATAGTGTTTTAATGAAATTTCAAAATAATGGTCCAAAAATCCATTGTTATTTCATTTATAGTTGATAAATGGGTCTTAAGGAAGGGCACTTAGAAATGGATGTTAAGTGTGTTTTGAGTCTTCCCCGAACTTAAATTTATTGACATGTGACTTTCAAAAGATTTTTAATCTCTCTACTTGATAGAATGATAAACTTCGTCAGTCCTAACTAACTGGGGGAACTGTATGAATCCAAGATAGTGTGAAAACTGCAGAATGGTTTTTAAAGAAATGCAGTTTTATCACTGTAAACACTTCATTGAAAATTGTACTATCAAAATATTCCTAGATGGAAGATTCTGGGTGGAAATTCTTTAAGAGTAAACAATGGTAACTTATAATTAGTTCGGGTGCAAATATGTAGATACTTCTGAAATACTTGAGATTATTTTAAAATACTTCTTTCAGAAGTTTTAGCTTTTATTACATGACTATCATTTCTGCTGTTTGCTTGCTAAACTATTGCTAGCTGAACTGTTTCTTTTTAGATTAATCTATTGCAAATTCTTAATATGGTCTATCTTGTAAAACCTTGTTTAGCTATCTGTATGCTATTTGAAGGTAGAATGAAACCTGGAAATAAGGTAGAGCGGCAGAGGAAAAAAATCTCTTTTGAGCACTGATAAAAATAGCAAGAACCGAGGAGTTCCCGCTGTGGTGCAGTGGAGACAAATCCCACTAGTATCCATGAGGATGCGGGTTCGATCCCTGGCCTCGCTCAGTGGGTTCCCTTGAGTTGTGATGTAGGTCGCAGATGCATCTTGGATCCTGCGTTGATGTGGCTGTGGTGTAGGCTGGCAGCTTTAGCTCTGATTTGACTCCATCCTGGGAACTTCCATATGCCACAGATGCGGCCCTAAAAAGCAAAAAACAAAACAAAGCAAAACAAAAAACCCCGAACCAAAGAAACCAAAGACTCAACTATTACAATTAAAAGGAATGATTAGTAATTAATAAACCAAAAGGAAAGTCCTTTGCTTGTTGAATTCTATTAATAGCCCAGATTGAAGGCCAGGAAGTGTTAAATCACAAGTAGCCATGAAAAGATGACAGAGAGAAAAATGAAAAGATGCTGGAAAAGAAAGATGACATTGATATATATTTGTAGTAACCAAGACAGAGATGCTGGGGAGATCCAGAGCAGGGGCCCCTCACAGAAGAGCCAGAATCAGGAGGAGGCTAAGCAGCAGTAAAAGTAGGTGACTGCTGTCACGGTCACGGTTTCCGCTGAGGGGGGCGTGGGGCTAGCTAAACGGCTTAGGGAATTGCAGTGGCTGTTTAGGTGCTACCTCTTCACATGCTAAGCGTTCATAGTATAGTCTTTATACATATATCCAGAAATATATAAAGAATATACCCAGCACAGCCCATTTTCTACTCTTTATTTTTGTATTTTTAAAGACAGCGTTTACGCATTTGTTTCCTTGTCAAACGAATGTTCTTACTAGGCTTTAATAGACCTGATGTGTTGAGATTTCCTCCAACTCCTTTTCACTTCCTTTGATTCTTGATACTGTTTTGCGGCATAAAAAAGTAAAGTGCAGTAGCACCGATTTTGTAGAAAGAGGGAAGTCAGGTGACGTTAACTTGCCTTCCAAAGCATGGAGGCAAAGAGGCTTTCCAATATAGGTTTGAGGCCAGGAGTTTGGCATCTTTAGTATACGTTTTGGTGAAGCAAGCACAAGAGTTTTGTATTTTTATAGGGAAAAAATATGATGGCTAATTGAGCAGACTTTCTGAACTTAACTTTTTAATGCTTGATTCTACACTTAGGTATTAAATCTTTCAAGTATTATCTATATCAGTACTGACTAATCTGCCTTTCATTATATACTGTAGAGCTGATCCAGCCTTTCCTTTTAAGAAAATCCTTGATGTATTAGATCGTTAAAACAAATTCTAACATTTGGTGTTCATTAGTGTTGTAACCGAAACAAAAATATTTTAATGGTTGATCCCAGAGTATTTTGAAGTTAGTGTAACTTTGCTGGAAAGGTATTTAAGCTATAGTATCAGTTGCAAATAGGCCACGAGCCAATTTTCAAAGCTGTTTCTAAGTAAGACACTGAGTATTTCAGAATGTAGAAAATAAACTGTCTGGCACTAGGCCAGGTGGACGAGAAACAGAATGAAACAATTACAGTGGGATTTGTATTGATAATTGTATTTTTAAGTGAGTGGTTTGAGATATTGTGAAGCAAAGTTTAGAATAACTCTCCAGGGTGTTCAACAATTGCTTCATTTTAGTTTGAAAGAGGTGATTTGAATATAAAGAAGAATAAGAATTGCTTCACAGATAAAACTTCAAACTTGACATTTAGGGTTTATAGCTAGTTAACCTGGATAAAAATGGGATGCTTCAACCGTTCAACCCTTTCAAGAAAACTGCTAATTATCATTTATCAAGTTAAAATAATGACTTTCTGTAGTTAAAAAGGTAAAATTTTCACTGAAGATAGCTCACTGCTTTGTCTTTGGCTGAGCAAAAGAGTTTGGTGAAAAGAATTCTTCTTTTAAAGAGTACTCAAATAACTTACTTTGCTTGTAGTCAATTCCAAAGAAAAGCACAATGAAGTATTACTAATACTGTGTGGGCATTAGAATTGATTTTGTGGGAGTTCGTATTGTGGCTGAGCGGGTTAAGAACCCAGCTAGTATCTATGAGGATATGAGTTCGATCCCTGACTTGCTCAGTGGGTTAAGAATCTGGCATTGCCACAAGCTTGGGTCTGGTGTTGCTGTGGCTGTGGCCCACAGCTGCAGCTCTGTTCACCTCTAGCTTGGGAACTTGCATATGCTGCAAGTGTGGCCCTAAAAAGGAGGGGGGGAGAAGGGGAAAAAAAAGAAATTGATTTTGTCTTCTCTTTTTTTTTTTTTTTGCTTTTTTAGGGTCGTACCTGCGGCATATGAAGATTCCCAGGCTAGGGGTCCAATCGGAGCTACAGCTGCCGGCCTATGCCACAGCCACAGCAATGCCAGATCTGAGTCGCGTCTGCGACCTACACCACAGCTCGCGGCAACGCCGGGTCCTTAACCCACTAAGCGAGGCCAGGGATGGAACTCGCAACCTCATGTCCCTGGTTTCTGATGTGCCACGACGGGAACTCCAAAAAGAAATTGATTTTGTACTTTATTTGCTATCCTAATGCAAGAAAAGACATAGGAAGACAGTAATTAGATTGATAATAAATACAATCTAAAGGTTTATATGTGTGTTTTGACATTTATCCAAAGACATTATGGCTTATAAGAACTTTTTTTTAAAACCTCAGGGTATTTTTTATTCAAAGTTGTTTGTATTTGTGTAAGTTTTCAGTGTAAGATAAAAGACCTAACGATGATGTAACTATTAGCCATTTTCAGCAAGTGTGTTTGAAACAGTATGTAGATTTGCAGCGCTGGTCACATCACCACGTTAAACATGTCTTAACATAGTCCTTTATGAGTTTCTGGTTATTTGAACAATTTGTTTAGGTTGTTTTGAATTATTTTTATTATGACTGTGAACTCATTTGTTTCTGTGTGTGTATTTATGCATTTTGACTTTATCTGGACTTCGATGAGATAGTTTAATGCCAATTCTATCGTAAGATAATTTTGAAGCCTTACTCTTTGCTTTTTCCCCCCTATTTCTGATATACAGCCTTTTTTGTTGGAAATATGTTTTGGGATGTAGTA
Organism: Catagonus wagneri; assembly: GCA_004024745.2. NCBI lineage: Eukaryota > Metazoa > Chordata > Mammalia > Artiodactyla > Tayassuidae > Catagonus > Catagonus wagneri. Next base: position 13,875,404 of record PVHT020000061.1, read on the forward strand.
TTTGGAATGTCTGAATCACTTGGCGTGCATGACTGTTTAGAAAAATTTACAGTGAATGAAACTGAGTTGTCAGCGACTAGTCAATATCTTTTGTTATTAAGTAAAATGCAAATTTGTCAGTTTTAATTTATAGGATATTTTGAAAAAAATGTTGACTTTCTACCACTTTAATTTTTAATTTTGAAAAATACAATTCAGTTAAAAATAAATGTGTAATTTTTAGTTTATTAACTTAAAAAAAATTGTGTTGGTGATTATTTATTTTGTTCTAGATCCACATTGTAGAGTCTTGCTCGTAGAATAAAATGTCATTAGCCAGATAGGGTTGGGTAATTTTTTAAATCATCTTAGTGATACCTCTGTAACTTTCTGTTGATTCTTGAGCCTGCTGTTTTAGGTGAATGTTGCCTTCTGATTTTCCCGTCTGTTTTAGCCAGTGTGATTTGTATGTAGAGTAACATCTATGGGTGTTTATTAGGAAAAAGAAAGAGAGGTGGGCAGATTTGTTTGGAAAGCATTTTCAATGTTAAAATGACATACTGACTGATAAAATAAAAATGTCACTTGTGCCATGATGAGTAGGTACAGGTAACAAGTATGGGAGAGTTTAAGGACTAAGCGTCAATTTCTGCCACTTTGTATTCACAGTGCAGTAAAGCTGGAAGCCTGGAAAGCTGTGAGGACATGGTCTGTCATTTTCCAATTATGATACATATTTCTGATATCTTTTAAAAACAGATACTATGTGCACATGCACAAAATTCAAAAGACATAAAGGTGTAGAATATTGGTTTTCCTAACCTCGCCCTTCATCCAGCTTGTTCTGCACCTTGGAGATGTTTTTAAAACATCTTCCCAAGGATTTTATGCAAATACAAGCATGTATGTAATGTGTGCGTGTATTTTATAATTTATTATCCAAGTTGTCGCACGCTGCAAGCAGTGTAATATTTATATACCCGTTCCCCTATCTAATAACGAATCTTGAAGATCAGCTACTTGAGTGATGTTCATTGAGTGCCTAACGCATGTGCTGGGAATATGCAGCGGTGACCAAAATAGATAGGATCTTTGCCCTTGCGGAGCTCACATTCAAGTAGGAGAGATAAACAGGGAGAAGGAGGGAGGAAAGGGGGAAAATATTAAAATAAAGTTGTCATTAAAAAAAAATGACTAACCTTGGTGCTTAGGCCCTACGAATCTCCAGCTGCTTACAGTCTAGTTGGGGAAACATACATATAAACAAATAAACACAAATACTTTGAAAGTGTTCGCACCCAGACACACACACCCACACACACCGATGTTTTTAGTCCCCTCCACTGAAGCGGAGATACCTAGGTCAGAACCGCGCGCATGCTCTGACACCCTTTCCTAAACACAGGGACAGATGACGAGACTATTAAAACAGTGTCTTTATGCTCTCTCCCGCTGAACTGTATCTCCTAGTACTTACTTGTTCCCTGATCTCCTATCCCCAAATCCTTGATTAATATCAATTGCAAAGAAGGCATGTTTAGAATCCTGCTTTTGTGTATCTGTCTTCTGCTTTTGAAGATGTTGACTCTGGGTCTTCCCTGTTGAATCCCGAGCCGTGAAGGCATCTGCTGTACCACATATTAACAACTTGATGGTGATTTCACTACCCCATTCTAATGCGATTTTCTCTGAATGTTTCTTCTAGTTCTCTGATGAAAATCAAGTAATTAGTTTCTGTTTTTATAAGATCAAATTAGTGTGTCTTAAGACCCAAGCATCTGTTCTATATATGTGTCTTCCACACCTGTGACAGGATGATTTTCAACACTCACTTATAAAAGAGAAACACATTTTTAGGGGTTGCCACAGCTTTGAAGCATACGTTCCATTTTTTGCTTGGTAACCATGTGAAAAATACCAATTACTGAAACTCGGAGAAGAATGAAGTTACTTGTAAACCTAGAATTCATACAAAAAAGACCCTCTAAATCAAAACCACACTGAGATGCAATAGACTAAATCTGTATAACATAAACCTTTCAAGATCAATGTAGCTAAAAAAATATCCATGATTTGGAAAGGCAGCTTTAACAAAACTGCATTGTTAAAAATAACTAAAGTGAAACAGCTGGCAGCCAATCTGACGAAAATGCAGCAGTGCCGGAAAGCTGTGGAACTCAAACCACCTCAGTGCGTGTTCAGAGCCAGTGAGTGCACTCTTAACGGGCCATATTTCTTTACATTTTTGATAATCTTTTAATGCATTTGAAGTATTTTGACAAGTGGAATCATGTAATTGCCAGAGACTAAAAAGCTAAATAAAAGTTCCGTTTCAGTTGAAATGACAGTTGTGGCGCACGATGTCATGTGGCAGTTCTCTCAGAAAAGCCTGGGGTCCTGCCGCACAGCGCGGGGACTGCTGCACAACAGAACTTGATGAAACATTGTAAATCAACTATATTTTAATGATAAAGAAAAGAGAAAAAAATCATGACGATTTGGGATCTAGATGAGAGTGTAATTTAGCTTTGGTATAGTGTCTGCTAAGAAAGATAATGTTATTCTAGTGTTATTCTTCGTTATTGGAAAATTATCTTCACCAGGAATACAAATACGAGAGGTCTAGGGTTGCCTTTCGAGTGTCAGAAAGACAGGCTGTAGAGTGGGTGCTGCGCTGGCTTTGGGGTCAGACAACAGGTCTGTTTAAATCCTAGCTCTGCCGCTAGTCCACTGAGCAGCGTACCTAACCTTTCTGTGCCTCAGTTTCTTGAGCTGCCAAGTGCGTAACGTGGTCACCGAAGGCGCATGTGAGGTTTAAATGAGTGAGTACCTGAGAAACACTCAGTGTTTCATTAGCATTCAGGCACCCCTGGGTCAGTGCCGCCGTAAAGCTCACCGTAAGCCTGCTCCTCGCTCGTGTTCTTGCTCCATCTTCCTTCTCTCCGCTGCTTACTCTTATCCCCCCCATTCTCTTTAGTTACCTAACTTTCCCACTTCTTTTTCTTCCTTTTTTTTCTCTTTGTCTTTTTCTAGGGCCTCATCCACAGCATATGGAGGGTCTCAGGCTAGGGGTCGAAACTGAACTGTAGCTGCCGGCCTACACCACAGCAACAGCAACACAGGATCCGAGCCACGTCGGTGACCTACACCACAGCTCATGGCAATTCAGGATCCTTAACCCACTGAGCAAGGCCAGGGATCGAACCCATGTCCTCAGTGGTCAGGCCCGCATCCTCATGGATCCCAGCGAGATTTGTTCCCGCTGAGCCACAACGGGCACTCCCCGCTCCTTTTTCTACTCTGCTAGCTCCCTTGTTCACTCTTTCTCTCTTTCTTTTAACTCTGTATTTTCTCCCACTTTACCCTAAGTTTGTAATCTTTAAAAATTTCCCAGTTCTTACTATTTTGTATTTCAGGCCTCGTGGCCACACTCTCTGCCCTTCATAGGCTTGCCTGTACCTCTGCTTGGGGCCCTGAGATCACTGACTGCCCTGAAGAACCCCTGAAGTTGGGCACAGGATTTTATGAAGAACCATTTTTTAAGGGACAGTTTCCATTGTTCTTTCCCGGGTTTCGGAAGATTTAAAGAGCTCTGCGAGGCTGCAATCCCTTCCTCTGCAGGCAAGGGCCGCCCTGCTGCTGGAGGATTTGCTGGGCCTTTTGGCCGTTTGCCTCGTGGTCTGGGTGCAGGTGTAGGCAACCCTTCTGTACGTGGAAAGGCCCCCACTGCTCTGTCCTCCATACTCCGTACAGGAGGCTCGTGTCTTAGTATTTCTTCCAAAGTAGAGTTCCTGCTGTGGCTCAGGGGGTTAAGTCCGTGAGCACGCGGGTTCAACTCCTGGCCTCACTCAGCGGGTTAGGTGTCCAGCGTTGCCGTGAGCTGTGGTGTAGGCCGCAGGCGCAGCTCAGATCCCATGTTGCTGTGGCTGTGGTGTAGGCCAGCAGGTGCAGCTTCGATTCAACCCCTAGCCTGGGAACCTCCATGTGCCATGGGTGCGGCCCTAAAAAGAAAAGACGAAACAAAAGGTTAGTGGTTTTATAAATAGAACATTATGTATTCCATAAAGTCATTTTCCCTATTTTAAATATTCATAACAAATGCCCAGCTTAATTTAAAGCAAAGTAGATATTTTTCAACTTAATTTTATTTTGTTCTATTTCTAGAAACAAAGCACTCAATATTTTAGAAGCTCATTGTCCAGTGGAAAAAACAGTGTATTTGGAATCAGTATATAAATTCATTAGAAAAAAAATCCAAATTGATAGCATTTGGGGTTTCTTTTAAGCCTCTGAGGCTTGGCAACTATAACAAGACAGAAATGTAGACTTGAGCGCATTTTTTTCTACTTGGCCAAAGAGCCAAAGTTGTTTTCTTAACTAAAATCATCGTTCAGCTGAATCACCGTGACGGCTTGAAGAATCAGAGCTCCTCCAGAAGATGCTCAGGCATCACATTCTCCATACGTCTTGTCATGTGCATGAGTCCGGGGGAGGAAAATACCCCTTTGAAACTAGTGCTTCTCTCATCTCGGCGCTGGTAATTCTGACCTCAAAAATAAAATGCCTGTTTCCAAGGGCCTTGGTTCTACGGGGAGTGATCAAGTCAAATGAATAAGCACAGGGCCCGCGCTCCTCTCCTTTTAAAAACATACTGAGGAGCCGTCGTGGCGTGTAAGTCCTGTCACCGTCTGGAGCCGCGGCCGGATAAGCTGGGTGCCTACAGCACGCGCTGGGCGCTGAGGGCACAAGGCTGAACGTGCCATTTCAGGCCCTCGCTCTTGAGGAAAACAAAGATAGGTGTTTAAGCATATGAATGTGTGTATATACGTGTGTGTGCGTGTCTACACCGTACGTGTTCATACACGAAGGGCGAGAAACGCAGGCAGAAACGAGCAGGGCTGAGGAGGGAGTAAGTGTCGCTGTAGGATGCTGTCTGCCAATGGTTATGTGGCAGAAGAAGTGGAGCCCTTCACTTGGGCTTGATTAACCCATCTCCGCGTGTTAGCAGCAAGGCTGGTGGCAGGCCGTGAGTTCTGGCTGTTGCACAAGGAAGGAGCTCCAGTCACCCCCCCCATTTTTGTACCTTGAAACGTAAAATGTGTTCTGGAAAGGGAGACATGTGGATACACGTGCGAGAGATTTGGGGCACAGCCCAGGCGGGGGGGAGAACCGGAGGAGCTTCTTGTCTTAACTCTCTCTTTCCCTGACTTGTGCATCGTTTAGTGGGGGAATTCTGGAAGCCGCGCGCTAGAGTTCCCGCTTAGTTCTGTGTTCGGAGCAGTCTGAGTGGTACCCAGGTTACTCTGACCTTGCAGGTGTCAGGGGACCGCTGAGCACCTCCTTTTACTTGTGAGAGGGCGTCCCGCCGTGGAGCCTGACTGTTCTGATTCAGTGTTGGTTTTTTTTTTTTTAATTTATTTTTTCATTATAAACGGCTACCAAGAGGACGGTGCTGTGAAACCTGAGTGTTACGGAGATGATCAAGATTTCGGGAGCAGGAGTTCCCATTGTGACTCAGTGGTTAACAAATCTGACTGGTATCTATGAGGACGCAGGTTCGATCCCTGGCCTCGCTCAGTGGGATAAGGATCTGACCTTGCTGTGAGCTGTGGTGTAGGTTGAACACACACCTCTGATCCCGCGTTGCTGTGGCTGTGGAGTAGGCCAGTGGCTATAGCTCTGATTCAACCCCTAGCCTGGGAACCTCCATATGCCTCTGGTGCGGCCCTAAAAAGCAAAACAAACAAAAAACAATGATTTTGGGAGTAGACCAGTCGGAGGCTTCTCTAAGAGTTAAGAGTTGTGTTTGTTCCTGGGAACTGAGGCAGTTCGGGCTAAACCATTTTCAAACTTGTCTTGGGGGCTAGGGGCTCCTCAGAGAAGGCTCAGAGCTCTCGGCGGCAATAGGTTTGTCTTGCCCCCTCCACCCGCCAGCTGAGGAACCACCGCCGGGTACAGAGCCAAACAAAGAGCTTGAAAACAGCAAATTCCTGGTCTTAGAACTTTCCTCAGTTAGAGGGTTAGTTTACCAACTCTTGAGGGTTCCGTTGAAAAGGCATCTCAGTCAGGACCTTCACCTGGGCTCCCCAGGTTCCTTTTTTCCTTGTCTTTTTAGGGCCGTACCCACAGCATATGGAAGTTCCCAGGCTAGGGGTTGAATCAGAGCTGTAGCTGCCGGCCTGCACCACAGCCACAGCAACGCGGGATCCAAGCCACATCTTCGATCTACAACACAGTTCTCGGCAACACTGGATCCTTAACCCACTGAGCGAGGCCAGGGATTAAACCTGCGTCCTCATGGACGCTAGCAGGGCTCCTTACCACTGAGCCACGACGGGAACTCTTGGCCTTCCCTCTTCTTTTCTCCTCCCATTCCTTCTCTGCCCCTCTCTTCACACAGCCCTTTTGTGCAAAGGAGAGTAAGGAAAAGAAATACAGCACTTGAATTTTCCACACTGTGGGAAGCTTTCTAAGATCAGTTAGAAATGATAGATGTAATCAAATGACATTTGAAAGCCCTGAAAGTTATGTTCTTGTATCTTCTAATTAAATGGAAAAGTGTGTTGTCTTCCTTAAGAATATATATGGAAGTAAGCAACACGCTGAACTATCTGGAAAGCAACATATTTTAGGCAATAATGAGCCTTGGCCTTCATAGCATTAGAACATGGAAATTGTTACTATGTACCAGTAAACAGACCCTTGTCACCATGCTTACGTCAAAGGCAAAGGTCTCCTTGTACCTGAGGCGTTCTGATTTTCATAATTCATCTTATTTTCTTGCTAAGTGCTTTCCACGCTTAATGGAACAACATTTAGAGAGACGAGGGCTTAATTTTTCAGTGTCAAGTGCTTCCTCCCTTTTATTTCAAAACATGTTTTTTCTCCCCACCTTTTGAAGATATTTTGACTTATTCAAACTTTGCCTCATATTAAGAGTGCCATAATTTATATGCTATAAAAGTCTGTGATTCGAATGCTTCCTATCTAATGGGCCTGGAATTTTTCTCCAATTATAGGAGAGGCAAGACCATTATTCTCCAGTTTCAAAAAAAAGAACGCAGCTGCTTGCAAGGGGAAAGCTAAACTAACAGAACATTTAATATTTTGAAAAATATGTCCTGGGGGAAAAGGCTTTTCTGTTCAAAAAAATACTAAATTATTTAGCTTGGCAGCTCCACAGTGTGAATATTTTGAGCCCCATCACTGTCATTTATTTTTTATCGCGTTCAGTTGAAAAAAACTGGAAACCATCCTGACACGCAGTCCTTCGTTAGCTCTCCTACACACCTTTGGCTGCAGCTGCCTGCACGTTACTGTGTGGTGCGGAGGCACTGTCCACTTGTGCATCAGTGTTTCATTTTCAAAACTCTCGGCAAATAGCAGAGCTGCAGCCAAAGATGCCTCCACTGAGATTCCTTCCGGCCCAGATGAAACTAATAGTTCCAGGCTGTGTTGCTGTCACTCATTACTAATCCAGGTATGGCTGCATACTGTTTTTAATTTTCTTTTTCTGAACTCAAAGGCAGTGTTTGCCTTTTTCCCAGGAGAAGCCGGTGATAATGTGCCTGGAATTCCAGCAACTGGAGGGAGTGGGCCCCTTCCCCGCTGACATAACCAGGCTTTGTTTTAGGGCCGGGATAGCTGTGGCCTTGATGACAGACACATTACGATGGGGGCTTACGGTAGGGTATTAAGGAGAAATGAGGCTGCAGGAGGGATTTGCCCCAAGGTTTTGAAGTCGGTTTCACGGAAAGCAGCTGCTTCCTGCCACAAGACGTCCTTGATGCCACGTGCCGTCGTGCAACAGCATGTTGAATCAGAGGGACAACGTGTTTTCCTGTTTCTTGGGATTCTTGTTATAAAACTAGTAGAACTTCCAGAAACATTTAGTATGTTATCACCAAGGATCATTTTGATGAAATCAGAATCAGCCGTCTTGCATCTGAACCTGTTTTAATTGATACTTGAAAACAGGGCGTACAACAAAATAAAGATGATAGAATTTGAAATTGGATAGTGCTGGCTTTTTCTCAGCTGGCTCTGTCCCTTAGGCCAGTGACCCAAGAGCACAGTGTTTTCACTTATCAAATGGGATGACAGATTACAGAGCTGGCGTGAAGATAAGGCCTAGGATGTGTCTGCTCCTCAGCCAGTGATAGATTAGATGTTTGTTACCAATTATCTCTGTTCAGTCTGTCCACTCGCCCACCCACTTGCCTGCCTTTCTGTATTTATCTTCTGATTCTTTGCTAGGCCTCTCCATTTTTTGGTTAATCCAGCTCTATTCTGTTGAAATTTAAAAGGCGAAAAATATTCAGCATAATGGATAGATGAATAAAAGATAAAATATCTGAAGTTCTCTCCCAAAGGGCTTCTAAGGTTGTATTCTCTTGGTGTGACTCTGGCCTGGCGCTGTGTCAGTACCCTGAGAGCCGGCCTCTCTCCTGGGGGGAGTCACCGGGCTCACAGACCAAGGCACGGAGTTGCTGCTGCTCCGGACGGTGAGGAGTGTGGGTTTTCCAGCCGCCACTGGGGTACAGACCTGCGTGAGAAGCCTTCCTCGTCAGGGGGTTTCTTGGAGGGCCAGGGAATTGAGTTCCTATCGTAGCACAGCGGTAATGAACTTGACTGTATCCAGGAGGACACAGGTTTGATCCCCGGCCTCACTCAGTGGGTCAGGGATCCGGTGTTGCCGTGAGCTGTGGTGTAGGTTGCAGACGAGGCTTGGAACCCGGGCAGCTGTAGCATGGGAACCTCCGTATGCAGAACAGAAGGCAGAATCCTAAAGGTCTGAAGGTGGAAGCACATGCGAAGCAAAAGTAATGAGAGAGCCGAGCCCTGGAAGGTCCTGAGGTCGAGCGTACCCCTCTTTCTAAAGGCAGGCGAGCTGGTGGAGTGGATAACAGGGGAATGTCTGAAAGATGAGGAAGAGCAAGACCCCTGGGATCCGGTGTCTGCTGCTGCGTGCTGGCCCTTCTCCCTCCTGACAAGACTAGAGGTGTGTTTTTCAGCCCCGGGCCTAGTTAAGGACGGGGCGTCTGTCTCTTATGTGCTGGGTACTCTTATAGGCGGTGGGGGACATTCGTGATCAAAAAACAGGCCAAACTCTGTGGGAGGAGATAACTAAGAAACAGTAGACGCAGTGGTGATTTGCTTAGTGTGGTAGCAGGTGACAAATGCTTATGGAAAAAGAAAGCAGGAGCGTGAGGAGGTTGTGCGCGTGGGGTGGCAGGAGCCGCAGTGAAAGCAGGCGGCCTGGTCGGAAGCGCTGGAGCACAGGCTTGGAAGGCGGGGAGGAAGCGGGGGGTCCTGGGGACAGCGGACGGAGGGCTGGCCGCGCAGAGGCCTGACGTCGGGTCAGGCCCGAGGCAGCAAGGAGCTTAACTGGTTGGGAGGGAGGGAGACGAGGACCGTGGGGCGGGTGGCACAGACCTTTGGGTCCTTTTCGGCCGCCATCAGAACGGGGTGCGCCTGGAGTAAGCTGGGGCCACACGGTCGGACTGCGGCTTTGACGGGATCGACAGCCAGAGTCAGCGTTCGGGGTGGCGTCCGTCCACTCTCTTCTGACTGGCACACACAGGCTGCCCGGCCCGGTGCCGGCTCTCTCTGCGCCCCAAGAAGCGCACAGGAGCGTGGAGGATACCTCCCCAGGGACGAGCGCCAGCTCGAGAAAGAAGAGCTCCCGAGACGGCACTGGGGTTCCCGATGGAAACGCCGGCTGGCGAACGTGCAGGTCCTACCGGCCACGTCCGGCTGTCGCTCATCTTTTTCTTCTCTCACGCGCAACCTGAGCAGACGTGTCAGAGCAAAGTCTCCGACATGAAAGAAACCAGAACAAACAGGAAAATTAAAAAAAAAAAAAATCAAGAATGTGAAAGGAGCAGAAACCACGGAGGAACAAAAGACATTTCAAAGAACCGTAGTTGAAATCCTCAGAGGTAGGAGAAGATATTGTGTGTGTAAAATAATAGGATTCTCTAGTCAGGGCCACTGAAGAATAAACAAAGGCTTTGGGTGTTTCAAACGTTATTAACTCAATGGAAGGTTTGGGAGATAAAACTGAGACCATCTTCCAAAAAAGTTTAAAAAGACAATGAGTTAGAAATGAGATGGAGGTGGGAGATAGAAGAAAACACAATTAGAGGACAAGCAGGCTGTCTAATATTTGACTAGTAGGAGGGACCCCAGAAGAGTTTGGGGCGAGGTACCGTCCCGGCTGCTTGTACCTTCTAGACTCCACGTTCCCTCCTCTGGGAGTTGTGCGCTGGTCTTGTTCATTATCACAGTGTGTGCACCTAGTAGGTCCTCAGATGTTCTGACTCAAATTACCTCCTGTCATTGAGAAGATACAGAGAAACCTGAGCAAATTAATGGAAACAAAGGCAGCTAATTAGAAGGAACCGTTTTTTTTTTTTTTCAAGAAAAGAAATCCAATCATCATTTTTTAAGTGGTTCTGTTGGAAATAAGGTTTGGTCATAATAATGTAAAACACCCGCTATTTGATTTAACCAGGAGTTGTGATGTAACTATATTTAGAAAAGGGGGAGGGGAATGCTACTGAGAGCTCAAACCACATCATCTATAGTTGGAAGTCAGTATGGACTGCTTGAAATTTAAAAATCATAAAAAGCAGATATGATCATGCTATCTAGAAACTAGAGGAAAGAAAAGAGAGTGAAAGCTGGGGGAAGATGAGGCAGGGGACCACTTTTTCTCTCCCACAGTATGCCTCGTAGAACTACTTTTAAAACTATGTGGACGGATTGTTTTTATTTTTTAAAATTTTAGGCTGTTTAATGCACTGTGCTAGACCTTCCTCCATACGAAGGCGATGCCGTCACCGGAACGTGGCGTCCGTGGCTGAAGGAACCCTCGCTGACAGCCTGTCTCTTTTTTTCTCCACTTCTGTGGCTGAGGCGTCTCTTTTCTGAATTCATGCGTTTCTTTAGACATGTGAGTACATTCAGATCATAGCCAAGCGGCTGGGAGTATTGTCTGTAAGTTCTCTCCTCTGTTTTGTGCTGACTACATTTAATCCTGAGCATATTTTCTTCCAAGGCTCTTAGGTCGTGGACGATTATTTTATTGTAACTGCTGAGTGCTGATGGCACATTTCCCCATGGAGAGGTCTCCTGACAGCTCACTGTTGTTCCAGTTGTTGACCCTAAAGTCTGTGAAATCAGGGAGCACGCTGCTGCTTTTGTTCATGCTCCGGTCGCGGTGCGGGCCCGTAGAAGGCGGCTCAAGTCATCTTTGTGTCTCGCTGAAAGCGGGTCGAGTGGTGTTCAAGAGCGTGGCTTTGACTCAGACCAACCTGGATCTGAACCCTGACGCCCTCACTTAGTGGCCGTGGTGCCTACTTCTCTTCCCAAGCCCGGTGTCCCCACCTGTCTACGGAGGGAGTCGTCGCTGTCTCGCGGGGGTTGTTGGAGGATGAAGAGCGATGACGTAGGCGGAGAGCCCAGCCCAGAGCAGGTGCCCAGGAAATGTTCACTCTTGTTGTTTCTGCCTTAACTCTGAGTGCTGTCCCCACCGTTTGCTCAGTCTTTCAAAAGTCCAGTCTGGTTGTGAAGTCAGGATTTTTCCTATTTGTAAGTGTTCCGAAAGTGTAATTTCTTCAGTTTTGACCTTTTCTTCCGTTGGCAGCCACACCCGTGTCTCTCCTCGGGCCCTGTCCCGCTTCAGTTCTAGTCAACACCCAAAGGCCCCTGCGTGCCAAACATTGTCACCTTTTCATCACTTATTGTTTCTGGCCATTGTGTTATTGTTCGTTTGAATCACGATGAATAGTTAATTTGGCATTTAAAAATAACGTTTGGCGTTAATAAAGGAAGTTATACCCACTTCCCCCGGAATTCTCTGCTTGTGTTATTGTAGTGTAGATCACATTACAACTCCAAATAATTCTGACAGCCAAAATTCTGTTTTTCTAGAGCTAGAGTTACTTATTTTTAGGAATATTTATTATGTAACTTCTGGTATACCGGGGCAAATATTCTGGTCCTTCACATTTTCCTCGTAAGGTATTTTGGCTGCACTAAAAGAGTGGTAATAAGATAATTCTGCAACTTATTTTTCTGAAAGGTTGAGCAACGCTTTTAAGACTGGGATGACCTCAGGCATATGAATCTTGTTTTCTTCTTATCTTTGTCCATTGCCTGTCGTGGAGTAAAATTTTAACTCTTAGCTGAACGATTACATTCATGAATGAGTTCACGATAGTGTTTTGTTTGTTTATAACTTTTTATTTTGATATCAATTCAGGCTTAAAGAAGAGTCACAAAGTTAATACAAGGAAAACCCATATACTGTTTACTCCTATTTCCCAATTGTTTTCTAAGGTAAAAAAATTTCTTATATATGCATAGTGTTTTTCTAAACCATTTGAGAAAAAACCGACATGGCACGCTTTTACCCCTAAATACCTTAGTATGTGGTTCCTAAAAAGAACATTCTTTAAGAAAAAAAGGAACATTCTTTTAAATAAAATACAGTACACTTATCAAAATCAGGAAATTTAACCTTGATGTAATGCTATTCTCTTACCTGTAGTTCATATTCAGATTTGTCCACTGTCTCAAGCTAGTTTTTTCCTCAATCTGGTGTTTAATCCAGGATCAAATTTCCATTTACAGTTGATGCTTAAATAACGTGAATTTGAGCTAAACCAGTGCTCCTGTAGGTGGATATTTTTCCATAGTAAGTACTACAGCATTCATAGTTTCTGACTGATGTGGAAACCCACAGGTGTGGAGGGCAGACTCTCATCTCTATGCAGGTGAATCCCTGCCGGGTTCAAGGGTCAGCTGTAGTTTCCATGTCTTATTAGCCTCGTTGATCTGGAGCAGTTCCTTACCCCTTGTTTTCCCTGCTTGGCGGTACCGGTACCGTGTTCTGAAGAGTAGGGGTCAGTGACGTCGCGGCGTACCCCTCAGTTCAGGACTATCTAATACGTCCTCAGGACTAGACTGAGATGTTTTAGTTTTGGTGGAAAAGCCCTAGAAGGGAGGCTGTGCACTTGTCAGTCCCTCGTATCAGCAAGCACATGACCTCAGTTTGTGCGAATATTGCCAACGGGTCCGTGTTTACATTCCATCCACCAGGTTTCTCCAGTGTAAAAATCACTGTTTTTCCTTCACAGTTGATACGGAATTTGTGGGCAGATGCTCTGGAGCTGTAGACCTGTGGTTCTTCATCAGACTTTCACCCAGCAGCTGTACCATCCCCCATTTCATCCGTCTGTGTTTATTAGTTGTCATCATGCTCTGAAGCTTCCTTTTTCTTCTTCGTTTTTAATGTATATTACTTCAGACTCATGGATTCTTATTTTTCTCGGGGAGTTATATTGCATTGCTGGCATTTAATTGTTTTGTTGACGCTGGATTATTCTGGACTCAGAGCCTACCAACCCCTCTCTGCCCTTTTCCTGTGCCGCCGTCATTCTCTGAGAGTTTCTTACTTCCTGGTCTAACAAGATGTAATAGGTTCTTTGTGCGCTTTCCTTGCCCCAGACTCTGGATTCAGCCTTTTTCTAAGGTGCCCTGGTTCCTTTTAGTGGAGAATGGTTTTTAAAAGCCAAGATATAGGTGACTGGTGTGCTCAGGGCTCCTACTGTGTCACTGGCTGGAGACCTCAAGCCTCAGAGCTCTCAGAACGAGCTAGGGAACATGTGTGTGCATGTCTGTGTCTGAATTAAAGTTCTGTATCTAATTAAAGAGCCCACAGTAATTATTCCATCGAAATCCGACACCTCGGGTGTTCATCCTAGTCTCTCTCCATACTTGGTGCTCCCCTCTCCAGCCCTGAGAAACTTTGCCCTGTAGTGTCATTTGGATCTCGAGTGTCTTGTACAAGCCTTGACATTAAACGATAAATACGCGTTTTAAGTATTTGAATAAGTGAAGGGGTCAGTGAAATAGCTGTGGTGTTACCTTTGTATGGCTTCACGGCTGTGACCAATGCTTGGCCGGAGGTGGATGTTGATTAAAACTTTGTTGAACAAATGGGGAGTTCCCATCATGGCTCAGTGGAAACGAACTCGACTCAAATCCATGAGGATGTGGGTTCCATCTCTGGCCTCGCCCAGTGGGTTGGGGACCTGGTGTTGCCATGAGCTGTGGTGTAGGTCACAGATGCGGCTCAGATCCCGAGTTGCTGCGGCTGTGGTGTAGACCGGCAGCTTTAGCTCTGATTCGACCCCTAGGCTGGGAATTGCCAGTGCTATGGGTGCGGCCCTAAAAAGCAAACAACAACAACAAAAAAACCCAAAAACCCTCAAAAAACAAACGTTTCCTTCTCTCCAGTGTCTTCATTTTTCACTTTCAAACGAGATGAGCTATGACTCCATAAGAATACTCTTGTTTGCAGCATAAATCTGGATGCATTATTCAGTGAATATGAAGTCAGTCCTTTGCCAATAAGACAAAGTCATACATAAAAATAAAATTGTTCTATAAGAAAAATATACTATTTTGATCCTGTTTTGTGGCAGCCATTAATGATGTTACCTCTTAAAGTCTCTGATTTCGTTTAAAAACCCCGAATGCGGGCATCATCATTGAAAAACTTTCAGCATTTCTAATTACAAAGATTGTAGCTTGCAAGGCTCGCCTGGCACATTTTTCACATTTGTCAGCGCTGGGATGTGAAATATGGTCTTCATCTGAATCCCCTTCCTATCCCCTGCCGTCGGGCACAAAGCATTTCCATCTCGCTGCTGCTTGTCATTAAGCTCCAAGAAACAAGAATGCCCGAAGATAACTTATGAGCAAGTGACTAAAAATTTCAGATAACCTTAAGACACGTTGCCAAGTTAAATGATTAGCTCTGAGTATCTGGGGAAAAACAGCAGGGTTTGTTCACCTCTGCCCTCAAAGCTTATAGATTTGCAATTTAGGACAGCCATTAACGATGTCACCTCTTAAAGTGGATTTTTTTCCCCTTAAGCCCCAGGAAGCGTGGTCTGTTTTTCTCTCTGATATAATTAAAGCTAACAACGCCTTCCTCATAAACTCTTAGTTTATCCCTAGAGACTTGCTTAAAATGTGCTCTATTCTATTTTTACTTTTCCTGTTTGAAGTATGTAAAATACAGCCTAGGCATTGTAACTTCTAGTATAGAACTCACGATGTGTAATTTCTCATCTCATACTGTCAGAAAAGTCAGGAAGAAACAAGGGGCTTAATGTTCAGTGTGACTTTTCTGCAGGATTGGCTGGGAATTGATTATTTTTGTTTTAAAGGATTTTTTTTCTCCAATATAGCTTCTTTAACTCTTTATAGAAACATATTTATTTCAAAAATTTCTCCCATGCCCATAAGAGTGAGGAGAGTCAGGAGTCTGTGTCTTTAAAAATGAATAGAAAAATCAAAATATTTAAAGCACTTCAGTCTTGACAGCAATAGCGTAAAGAAAAAAACTATAGCCATTTACAGAAACAATCTTTTTCTTCCCCAAGATTGAATTTTTGAGGGCAAAGTTTTAAAGTTTCCATGGATTCATCTCTTGCTTTTTTCTCCTCTCGTGATCCTGTTTTTGTGGCAGCTGAAAAGTTACCTGGTTTGTTGTTTCAGGGTGTTTTTTTCCATCCGTTTTTGTTGCGATGCAGTTGACACTCAGCACGACGTCGTGGAAGGTGCAGAGAGTACCGATTTGGCTCGTGTACGTCACAGAATGACCACCCCGGGTTCATGGGCGTCCGTTATCTCAGCTGGGTATTAAAGAAGAGAAAAGGGAAACAGGTGTTTTCCTTGTGATGAGAACTCTTAGGATTTACTCTTTACCTTCACGTATAACATAAGCGTTGCTGATTGTATTTATCCTATTATATTTTCCATCCCTTGTACTTTTGAAATCTTAGAACCTCAAGTTTATACCGCTGACCGTCGTCAGACAATCTCCCTCTCCTGCCTGGCTTCCCCTCGACGGGAAAGCACCAATCTGATCACTTTTTCAATCAGTTTGTTTGGGACGTGTAACCTACCGACATCATTATGTCAGTCCCAGGGCGCCACATGGGAATCCGAGGCTTCTGTGCGCTGCGGGATGGTCACCCCAAGCCTCGTCATTTGTCACAAAGGTGTTACGTTATCACTGACATATTCCCTGCACTGGACACTTCATACCTATGGCTCATTTATTTTATTTTAAAACTGGAAATTGGTACCTCTTAATCTCCCCACCCTCGTCTTCTCTGGCAAACTCCTGTTTGTTCTTTGCATCTGTGACTGTTTCTGTTTAGTCATTTTGTTCATTTGTTTTTTAGGTTCCACGTATCAGTGAACTTATGTGGTATTTACCGTTCTTTGACTTATTCCACTTAGCGTAATGTGCTCTGGTCCCATCATGCGGTCACAAGAGGCGGGCTTCATTGGTTTTTAAGGCCGGGTACTGCTCTGCCTGCATGCACGCAGCACTGCTCCACTCACCTGTCCCCGCGCGCTGAGGTTGCCCCGCGCCGTGGCTGTTGTGAATGCCACTGCTGTAAACTCAGGGCTGTGTGTACTCTTTTCAGGTGAGTGCTTTTTTTTCTTCAGATAGGTATCCAGGAGCGCAGTCGCCATAGTGTATGTTCTGTTTCTAGTTTTTGAGGAATCTCCAAGCTGTTTTCCGAGCAGCCACTCGGGTTTATGTCACCCCCAGCGGGGCGCCAGGGCTTCTCTCTCTGTCCTGTGGTTTTAATGGACGTTTCCCCGAGGACCCCCAGCACTCAGCACCTTTTCATGCTCCTGTGACCGTCTTTATGTCTGATAGGAAGAAATTTCTATTCGGGTCCTCTGCGCATCTTAAAGTAAATTGTTTTTTGGATGTTGAGTTCTATGAGTTCTTTGCATATTTTCAATATTAATCCCTTGTCAGATATATCATTTTTCAAATATTTTCTCCCATTCAGTTGGAGGTCTTTTTGTTTTGTAGGTAGTTTCCTTCACGTTGCAAAAGCTTTTAGTTTGATGTAGTCTTTATTTTTGCCTTGTTTCCTTTGCTTAGGGAGACATATCCGAAAAAAAAGTAATTAAGACATATGTCAAAGAGCTTATTGCCTGTGTTTCCCTCTAGAGGTTTATGGTTTTAGGTCATACATTTCAGTCTTTGATCTATTTTGAGTTTATTTTTGTATATGGTGTAAGAAAGTAGTCCAATGTGATTCCTTTGCTTTTAGCTGTCCAGTTTTACTAACATCATTTCTTTAAGGGGCCGTCTTTTCCCCATTGTATATTTTGGCCTCCTCTGTCATAGATTAATTGCCCATATATGTGTGGGTTCATTTCTGGGCTCTCTGTCCCACTGGTTTATGTGTCTCTTTCTTCGTTTCACTGATCTATGTCTGCTTTGGTGCCAGCACCAGACTCTTTTGATCACCGTAAGTTTGTAGCAGAATTTGAAATCAGGGAACTGTTTACCTCCAGCTTTATTCTTCTTTCTCACAGTTGTTTTGGCTATTCGGTGTCTTCTCCGGTTCTACACAAATTTTAGGAGTATTTATTTTAGTTTTTTGGGTTTTTTTTTTTTTTTTTTTTTTTTTTTTTTTTTTTTTTTTGTCTTTTTAGGGCTGCACCCATGGCATATGGAGGTTCCCAGGCTTGGGGTCGAATTGGAGCTGTAGCCGCTGGCCTGCACCACAGCCACAGCAATGCCAGATCTGAGCCGTGTCTGTGACCTACACCACAGCTCACGGCAATGCCAGATCCTCAACCCACTGAGTGAGGCCAGGGATCGAACCTGTGTCCTCATGGATACTAGTCAGATTTGTTTCCACTGAGCCACGACAGGAACTCCAGAATTCTGTCAGTAGTGTGAAATATTCCACTGGCAGTTTGATAGGGATTGCATTGAATCTGTAGATTACCTTGAGTAGTACGGTCGTTTTAATTAATTAAGGCTTCCCGTTCGTGAGCGCAGGATGGATGTCTTTCCATTTGTTAGCGTCCTCTTTAATTTCTTCCACCCTCTTAGTACAGTTTTGCAAGTACAAGTCTTTTACTTTCTTATGTTTTCTTCTTTTCAATGTAATTGTGAGATTGTTTTATTAATTTCTCTTTCTGATTGTCGTTAGTGTATAGAAATGCAGCGTACTTTTGTATATTAATTTTATATCCTGTGGCTTTATGACGTTTTTTTGGATTTTCTGTGTTTGGTATCATGTTATCTGCAATCAGGGACAATTTTACTTTTTCTTTTCCAGTTTAGATGTATTTATTTTTCTTGTCTGATTACTGCAACTAGGACTTCCGATGCCACGTTGAACAAAAGTGATGAGCGTGCACATCCTTATTTTGTTCCTGATCTTCGAAGAAATGCTTTTCTCCATTAAGTATGATGTTAGCTGTGGGTTTATCATATATGGCCTTTTTAATGCTGACGTTCTGTGCCCTCTGTACCCCGCTGTGGAGGTTTTTTTTTTAATCATAAATGGATGTTGAGTTTTGTCAAAACCTTTTTCTGCATCTGAAATGGTCATATGATTTTTATTGTTTAACGTGCTAACCTGGTGTCTCACATTGATTTGCAAATACTGAGCCATCCTTGTATCCTTCCTGCTCATCTCATTGCTCCTCCTTCATATCTTTGGTTCCAGAATATCTTTTCTGCTAGCCTCATGATTTTTCTCATCAGCAATGCCTTGTTGATGGTTTGTTGTAGGTTTGGTATGTCTGTGGGAGACAGTGAGCTCAGTGTCCTCCAACTCTGCCTTTTGGCCAGTCCTCTGACTTTATATATCTTTCATGTATAGGCATATAAAGCTAAAATCCTAAAATTGTTGTGTAAAAAGTATTTTGGAGTGGATGGTATTGTCATGTCATAGATTTCTTGCTGCCTGTTTTTCTTTATCTCTATAAATAGCGATTGCTCCAGCATCAGCTTAGTGTTAATGAAGTTTACACAGCCTGGCATTAATAATTTTCGTACCACACATATACACAGTATTAACCATCAGAGGCTGGTGTACTTGGTGTATTTCTAAAAATGTCCTTGTACTTTTAGTCAAAGTTATGTTTTTATTTTCTCCTTGAACGTTTACCTAAGGTCTTCCTAGTCCTTCTCTGGTTGTTTGCTGTTTTGTCTGGAGCAAACAGCATTTTCTCGCCCTCACTCACTTTATTTTCACCTCATCTTTTTCTGTGGCTTCTTCTATTTTCACTTCTTTCTTTTTACAGGAGAATGTAGACTCAGAAATATGGTCAATGCATGGTATTGTTGGAGTATTTTTGTTTTTCCTTCTATACATGTTTTTGAATGAGTCAAAGATCAAGCAAATTAAAATCCAGGTATATTTTAATGTCATTTATGAGCTAAAGGCAGTTATGGATATTCAATTACTCATTGCCACCCTCTGCTATAAATTTGCAGCGCTAAGCTTTTTTCCAGTTGAGGTGAAAACTAATGTGTTTTTTTGTTCTTTCACAGTCTAGCAGAATGTCTGCAAAATTATGTATGAATATTTTTAAAGATATGTATTAAAATTTAACTAAATGAAGTTGGAAGTGAGACCAGTTTGAATTAGAAAACAGTCTGAAGTGCAGAACCACAGACTAAGAGCACCTTAGCAATGCGAGTAGTCTAGGTGGCCGTGCTTCTTTGTCGTAACTGTGTCCTAGTACAAAGGACGGTGCCTTCCTGGAAAACTGGGGATGCTTGGTACACATCTGCTGAATGAATGAGTGAATCCTGAAAGCTTTGGGTTACGTTTTAATTTTACAGATGAGAAAACAGAATGTAGAAAATGAATGGCTGAGGCAGAGGCACAGCCCAAGTCTCCTGATGGCCATTCAGCACTTGCTACACTTTCAAAAAGAAATTAATTTTATTTTTAAGATCTGTAATATTGGGAACCAAGCCAAGCATATATAATATTATGAGATTTATAGGTATAACTGCTTCAGTAAATTGACCATTATAGCTGTGATTAGCTTATTATTTATCTGTGAATATGTCATTATAATGCTCATGTGGAGGTACTTAAACTTTGCTCTCTTGTTTAGTTAAAATACTTTTCCTTTTAATGTTGTGTGTACTGTTAGTTTGTGAGTAAACCTGTGGGAGTTATACAGAGGTTCTTAGTAAACTTCTCTCTGGACCAGCATAAAGTCTGTATCTGCCGGGCAGTGTCGTTATCATTGTCTTTACTGTGAAGAGACTGGGGACATTGTCTAGTTCAAGCAAGTCATTACTCAGAGGAGAGGATGAACCCCCGTGTGGCTAAGTGACTTGTCAGTGTCACATCAGTTGTTCACAGCAGAGCTAAAAGCAGAGCTGGGTTTTATGGTTGCCTATCCTGTGTAACTTCACTGTAAATAATAGACTTCTAACTACCATATAACGTAGGAAATCAGAAGTACATGCATCTAGGCAGTGAGAGAGATTAAAACATAGGGCACTGATAAGTGCCTTTGCATGTAAAACTGATTGAAAAAAAGAAGCTTTGGGAGTTCCTGTTGTGGCGCAATAGAAACGAATCCAGCTAATATCCATGAGGATGCAGGTTCGATCCCTGGCCTTGCTCAGTGGGTTAGGGATCCGGCGTTGCCTTGAGCTGTGGTGTAGATCACAGATGTGGCCTGGCAGCTGCAGCCTACACAGATGTGGCTCGGATCCCGAGTTGCTGTGGCTGTGGTGTAGGCCAGCCACTGCGGCTCTGATTCGACCTCTAGCCTGGGAACCTCTGTATGCTGTATGTATGCATAGCCTGTATATGCATATATATATATATATATATATGTGCCTAGCCTATGTACGCTAAGTATGTGTGCATAACCTATGTGTGCTGTGGGTTGGCCCTAAAAAGACAAAAAAAAAAAAAAAAAAAGAGAGAGAGAGAAAGAAGCTTTTCTCTCCTCCCTGGTGCTCAGGCCTGAGTGTGATCGTAGAGTTAAAGAGAGGGAGGAGACCTAAAGGGAAAAGGGACTCTTTTGGTGTTAAACTTGGGGCAGACATTTGGAAAGAGCCTGTGCATTTATCATGTCTGTCAAGAGAAGGAGGGATGATTACAAGGAGAGGAATTATGGCATATCTGCAGAGTATCATGTTTTTTTAGGTTTGAGGAAGACTGGGTTATCTGTGTGTCTCCTGGTAGAAGGCACAGCCAGGACTGTAGTGAAAAGGCAATATACATTATTTCATCAAAACTGAAGCAAAACGTACATATATATGAAATGTCTGTGTATATTTGAATGAACATGGAAAATAACTTGGCTTTAGCATTTATTATCTTACGGAGTCAGATTTGGTGGAGGAATGATTAACTGTTCATTTTATCGTGGCATTGTTTTATTTGCTACAGGAAATATCTGTTACTTCTGCTATTTCAGAGATCCAGTAAAAATTAAAATCATGAGTTCCTGTCCTGGCTCAGTGGAAATGAATCTGACTAACATCCATGAGGACACAGGTTCAATCCCTGGCCTCGCTCAGTGGGTTAAGGATCTGGCTGTGAGCCGTGGTGTAGGTTGCAGACGCTGCTCGGATCTGGCTTTGCTGTGGCCCTGGCATAGGCCGGCAGCTACAGCCCCAATTTGACCCCTAGCCTGGGAACCTCCGTATGTCGCAGGTGCAGCCCTTAAAAAAAAATTAAAATCAATCTGTGTTTTTTGTATTTATGATTTTAAAAATGAACTTGTAATAGTGAGGTTGGTTAACAGAGTTCCCCACAGAAGAAAAGTACATATTATCTGAATTGCTGAATTCCGATGGTTTCTAATACACTTAAATTCTTTAAAAATAACATATATATAGAAAGAAACATCTTGAAGATAAATTTTAGATGTGCTTTCCCTAAGGTCAACTTTTCTAATGCTCATATTCTTGACTGACATAATGTTAAGCATTTTTCATCATATTTTATTTTAGAAATCTTTTGTATTTTGCAACTAACTGATTAAATTAGTATATTCACCATTGAAATGTGAAACCAAGGTTAAAAAATTCTCATAATGCCCTTGATTCAGTTGAAACTCAAACCTTTTTGCCAAGAAATGTATATGTACCGTAATTAAAGCTTTTATTTAAAAAGGGAACAAAATAAATTTCTTTGCATTTAGTGAATTTTTCATAAGCTGTAAGGCTCCAAGGCTTCAGCCACTCTAAGCAAGTGTAAGTGCCTCGTAGTTTTCCAACATTAGAGAGGCCTCAGTCCAGAGAGGTTGTTTGTTTGTTTTAAATCACAGGTACTAATAAAGGAAAAATATTTTTGAATGTAAATATTTACCGGGACTCTGTTAATCATAGGTTTCATGTAACGCTAACAAAGCTGTTTTTCACATTAAATTTAAAAACTAATCAGTTTTAAAACTATAAGAAAAATACCAGTAACACTTTGAGTGTATTTGGAATTTGGGAAAAAACAACGTGCTAACCCTTTCTGTTTAAGGAGTGTTACAGCGAGGTGTCCTGTAGCAAGCTTTTACGTTTTCATTAAAGGAGCTCCAAATTAATACCTTTAAAAGACCATGAGATTGCAACCTAGACCTGACTCAGGCACTGCGTACGTTTTAACAAGTGAAGTCTTTCTCTCTGAGGAGCTAGTAAAGCTTGCAGAAACCATGGGCCTCTGATCTAAAAGCTCACGATAACTTTAAGGCTTAGTTCATTCAAGCTACAAAGAAACAAAATTAATTATACATGATAAAACAATAGTAAAGAAAAATAGAGGGTCTTATCTTCTCCTTGTCCTTTCCCACATTTTGAGAGATTAATTTATAGGCATCTAAATTTGCATAGTTTAGTTTTATAAATTATACGTTTATGTAGGTTCCTTTTCAAATGAAATGTTAATGTTACCCCCTCATGAGTTCTGTCTTTTACATGCACTATTATTATAACCCCAAGTGAAAATTAGATAATTATCAAGTCAAAGGAAACCATTATTTTGGTTTACTAATTTTATGGAGGGGGTTAGGCGAAGATAGAAAATGAGAGAGAATTCTGGGCTTAGAATGAGGTGGGGCTGCTGGGTCGTTGAACTTGAGCCTTCAACTCTTGTAGGGCTTTAAATTTAAATTTTCAGTATTATCCCCAATTAAGGTTAGAATATATGAGCGTAAGTATTTGGTCTCTGGGTTAAAAACTGTAAACCGTAAAATATACAGTAAATTGTTTACAGTCTGTAGTGGCTTTTTCCCCCTTTTCCGTGAGGTAGGAGCCTAAAAAGCGTGGACGTGCCCAGAGTGTCTCTTGGCCTCTTAGGGGCAAAGAGCATTTTAGATGGGAAATAACACCAGAAAACACTTCCTAGACATTTTTCGTTATGAATTAAAAATTTAAAAGTTACTAATCTTACTGTTTCATGTAAAGATACGTACATGATTCTAAAGTTTACCTGGAAGAAAAAATATGTGAAAACGATCAGGAAAATCTTGAAAAGGAGAGTTATGAAGGGAACAATCTAGCCGGTATTTACCTCTTAGGGTTGTCATGAAAATGAAATGGTTATTTATTAGTTACTTAAAATTCTCAGTATAGTGTCTGACACAGAACCAATGCTTAATAAATTTGTAACTGCTATTCATACTTCCCTGATTTGGATCATTTAATTAATTAATTAATTAATTTTTGCTTTTTAGGGCCGAGCCCGCAGCATAGGGAGGTTCCCAGGCTAGGGATCGAGTCGGAGTGACAGCTGCCACCTACACCACAGCTCAGGGCAACGCCGGTCCTCGTCCCACTGAGCTAGAGTTTCCTAAATCACAGTAACAGAAGAAGTGCTTGAAAAGGCAGTTTGGGAACAACTTTAAATAATGCGTCACTGCTAGGGAGTCCCAGGAAATAGGGAGCTCCAGGAAATGGGCTGCCGAACTGGCCCAGAGCCATCGGAGCCAGTGTAGACGGCCTTCAACAACAAGAATCAAGAAGCAGAAGTAGTTTCCATAAACCAGTGGATGGTTGTTTTAACTTTTATGCAATCGGAAAGGTTTGCCAATAGCTGCCCACCGGAATGGCCATCTTCTTCAAACAGATTCGAATCCTTAGTTGTGCAGACTTATGCTGTATTATACAAACGCAAAGTTAGAGCCTAAAGTAAATAGTGAACCGGTACCGAGGAGTTTGTCTTCTCAGTAGATTCCCGTGTGTGTAAAGCCACTGTTGCCACAATGAGCCCTCTTTCATCAGACGTGCTCAGTACTTTCATGTGAAAATGTTTTCCGTACACTAGTGAATTATACAAATACTAGTTGAGGGTTTATTATGTCCAGGGCACCCTGTGCTCTGTGTCACACGGCAGGTGATCGGCAAATGAGTGTACATTTAAAATAAGATACTGTTTTCACCTGTTAACAAAATATATTTTAACACTCCGTGTTGAGGATTTGTTGAAGTGAGCATTCACGCGTTGTTTGCAGAATGCAGAGGGCAGAACACTCAGGAGAGGCAAGTTTTAAAATGTACCGGTGGAGTTCCCGTCCTGGCTCAGTGAGTTAAGAACCCACCACAGTGTCTGCGGTTCAGTCCCCAGCCTTGCTCAGTAGGTAAGGATCCAGCGTTGCTGCAAGCAAGCTGTGGCACAGCTGTCAGATGTGGTTCAGATCCAGTGCTGCTGGGGCTGTGTTGTAGACTGGCAGCTGCCACTCTGATTCAACCTGCTTGGAAACTTCCATGTCTCAGGTGTGGCCATAAAATGTATCAAGACTCCACTTCTAGGAGTTTTAGGGAAATAATGATGAATATGCGAAAAAGATCATGTGTACAGGTACTCATCGAGGTATTTGTTAGTATAACAGAAATCAGAAGCAACCTAAATGTTCAGTAATGGGAGGAATGCTTGAATAAATTAGCAGGCATCTAGTGATGAAATACACAGCTATTACAGCTTATATTTATAAAACTTAAATTAACTTCAGAAAGTGATTGTTGTGATATTAAGAGGGGAGAAAGCAGAAAGCACAATCTCAGTTATATTTTAAAAAGAGAAACAGGGGCATATAGAAAAGACTAGAAACACCTTTGTCAAGATGTTCAGGGAGGGGTATTCAGGGCCCCGGTCACGGCTGATGGTTGTTTCACTGTTCGTGTTTTCTGTGTGGTCGCGATTTTTTTCAGTTTGCATGTGCTATTTTTGTAGTCAGAGAGTGAGCATTATTTACTTGGCTTTGTTTATTTGCAGGATGACATTCCATGCCGGGGCTTCCGGAATATGGTCTGGCCAGGCTTTTGTAGCAGATCCCTTTTTCCACAGGGTAGGCTATTTACCACTCGGAAGAACTTGGTTCTTTTATTTTTTATTTTATTTTATTTTTTTATTTTAAGATTTTAATTTTTTCTGTTATGGTTGAGTTCTGTCAATTTCTACTGTACAGCAAGTTGACCGAGTCCCCCCCCCACACACACACACACATTCTTTTTCTCACATTATCCTCCATCCTGTTCCATCACAGGTGCCTAGACATCGTTCCCTGTGCTGTGCAGCAGGATCTCATTGCTCATCCAGTCCAAAGGCAGTAGTTTGCATCTGTTAACCCCCGGCTCCCGGTCCATCCCCCTCCCCCTCGGCAACCACAAGTCTGTTCAAGACAGGGGAACATTTCCCTTGACTGAACCACCCAGGATTAAGGATGTGCTCTGAAAAGTGTGGTTTACTGAGTGTAGAGAGAGAAGATGTATTGGTTGGTGGACCATCATCCCCAGATGGAAGTGTCCACAGGAGTTCTGGAGAGGCGTCAGATGCAGGAGAAATTGTGTCTAGAAGAGTGCCAGACAAGTGTTATATGCAGGAAAGTTGGCTCTAACGTGTTGGAGGAAACTGAGAGACCTGCCATATTGAACTAAAGCAGTACTTGTCAGTTTCCTTTAACGGGGTTGATAAACATTTCAGGGGAGTTCCTGTTGCCACAGCGGAAATGAATCTGACTAGTCTCCCTAAGGATGCGGGTTCAATCCCTGGCCTCACTCAGTGGGTTAAGGATCCGGTGTTGCTGTGAGCTGTGATGTAGGTCAAAGACGCGGCTCGGATCCTGTGTTGCTGTGGCTGTGGTGTAGACAGGCAGCTGCAGCTCGGGCTCAAGCCCTAGCCTGGGAACCTCCATATGCTGCAGGTACGGCCCTAAAGACTGAAAAAAAAAATTGGCATTAGGGATACTTCAAACTTATGAAGTTAGAGACATAATATTTTCGATTGTTATACTCAAAGGTTTTTACAGGTCATTTATACTTTTAGTTTTTGGGAAATTGTTTTTAAGGAAAAATACTGCTTTGCCGGTCTAGATTTTGGAACGAACACAAAAGATATTCCTATTTTTTTTTTTTTAAAGAGTAGACTAGAACAAATTGTTGAGTATTTCATACATGTTTATGTGTGTTTGTGTATCCAGCATGTACACATAAAATAAGACTCTGGTACCAAATTGAAACATTTATGAAGGCATTAACAAGGCCAAACCAACAAAAGGAAAATTTTAAGATGGAGAGGGTTATGGGCTTCAATTTTAACAATTAACATTTAGAGAGAGCAGATATTTTCATTTTTATAGAATTGGATTTTCGATGAATCTTTAGAAAAAAATGCTGTATGAACATATAAGAAATTATCTGATTTCTATCTGAAGTTGACATGGAGAAGTTTCAGATTTTCTTAACTTTTTTTCATTATGGTTTATTTACCATATGTATTCATGTTGTGAGATAATCAAGAATAAAATACTTGAACATTTCAAATAATTTAAAATAAAATGTACATTGCAAATAAAAATAATAATTTAATTGTTTAATGATGTCTCAGCTTTTAAGATTCCGCCTCTAATTCCTCCTTGAAGACTTGCGAATTTTTCTTTACTTCTAGAGGGCTGTTCCATCATCTACACCACACAGGACTTGCTTCCTGTTCTGTGTCAGTGATCCGGGCGTGGCAAAGATGTTGAGGGTTCTGGGAAGTGGCCGGGGGAGAGGGCACTTGAGGTCTGGGGGAATCTGTTTTCTGCCCTGCATTTGAAGGCGTCTTTGTCCAGAGAAGGAGGGAGAAATACTCCAAATCTGCAGGTTAATGTGAAAGACTACATTTTTCTCTTTGTAATTCATGAATGAATAGAGAAAAATATTGTCTGTATGTTTCCTTTATTCCAGTTTTAAAACGAGGCCATTTGTCATTTCTTGGACTTGGTTTCCTATGGAATTTGACAGAACAAAGAAAGCGTTTTAGGATGGAATTATGTGAATTCCTTATCTTCCTATGACGAAACCTACTGGAAGTGAGTGATGATGATGACAGGAATATCTTAAACGTCAGAGTAGTATATTTGTATAAATATTTAGAAATTAATATGATGAAAAATTTTAAATATAGCAGCTAAAAAGGTAAATTTTTACAAATAAATTTTTCAGAAGGAATACTGTCTGTCACATGTAAAACTTTAGTGAAGTGAAATACATAAGATTATGAACGGACCAGGCTTTAGGGAAAATATGAAAATATAGAAAAAGTACATATGTATTTTATATATATATCAAAGAAACTTATGGGATAGTCCTATTACTTAAAGAAATGCCAGTTAAAATAAGGTAGGAAAATAATTTCATGTCTTTTAAACTAACATTTTATCTTTTAAAGAAGATGGTAAGGCCTAGCATTTGTCAGGTCGTAGGGTACAGAGTGCAGTGTGACAGTGCAGGTTACGCAGTGTAAGCATGTTCACATCCTCTGATCCAGTGATTCAAGCATGAAAATTTATCCTAAGAAAATAATTTAAAAGACAGCAAAGAGGACAACGGCAGCAACAACCAAGGTTGTATACATATGTACAAGGTTGTTTTTTTTTTACAGAAACATTACTTTTTTCAGTTTCCGCATTTTCCATAGTAAAGATCATACGTTGTTTAGACACAGACTATGCGCGAGTTATGCGAAAGCTGCCTAAGCCTAAGCTCGCACAGGCTCGTTGGTTACACACGTGTGGTTTTACAGACGGGCGCAGACGGTCTGTTGGAGATAATATACACGAGACTCTGGAGGTGTGCAGCGTTACGACTCTGGACTAAAAGCAAATTGATGATATGCTACGTTTGCTTTTACAAGTGGGCAAAATGCAGGATACGCCTTCTGTCCTAAAATGGGGGCAGCCACACTTTATAAGGTGAGAGGTTCTCGGACTAGAAGGATAGCTGCCAGTCTGACGGCTTGTCCTGTTCGTCTTGGTGGAGAACCTGGCTCTCAGGAAGTGATCGCCGTTTGAATCTGTCATTTCCCCCCCAAATCCTGGCTGTTACTTAGTTCCCAGACTCCTGAAGGGTGTCTGCATAGAATCACTTGGGCTATTTTAAGACACAAATTCCTAGGTCTCCAGCCTCTGGAATTCTTACTCATTCACCTAGGTCCCGGGTCTTTTTTTTTAGCTTTTAATTTTGGAATAATTTAAAACCTTCAGAAAATTTAGAGTTCCTGTTGACCCTTCACTTGGGCTCCCTTGTTGCTGTTTGTATTCAGTCTGGGGTTTTGTTAACTTGTTTGTTTTGTGATCGGGTGAAGCATCCTGGTTCTGAGTCAGGGCAGGACAGAAAAGTCTGCTCGGGGAAGGGGATCTCTTTTTCTGAAAGTGCCCCCAGATGATTCAGCCGTTTTCAGAACCACTGGTCTACCTCTAGGCTTTGAAATCACACCCTCTGCTCATGCAGAGCTGTATTCCCCAGGGGTAGCCACTGTGCGGCTGTGTGGACCCGTCTGCTGTGGCAGAGCTGACACTGAGCATCCTGGTAGGTGCGACGGGCTCCCGGCCCACTGCTCTGCCAGGCCCTGCCCAGTGCGGAGGCTGCCGGCTGCTGATGGGCAGAGCCAGTCCTGAGGCTGGGCTGCCGAGGGCTGAAGCCTGTCTCCAGGCAGCTGGCTAAGGGCTCTGGGGTCCCAGGGCTGGTACTGAGCCCTGGGTACCCATCCTGGTGAGGGCTGCTAGAAGGCAGGGCCATGTCCCAGTGTACCTGGCTGGACAGCCCAGGGAGTCCTGTTACCAACCGGACGCTGGGCTGGAGGGCTGAGCAAAGGAGTGCCTGGCTTCAGAGCTAGGGGCCTTGGGGCTGGTGCCAGTCTGCTGGTGGGCAGAGCTAGTGCTGGCCTGCTGGTTTGCAGATCTAGATCTCAGGCTGCTGGTGGGGGCTCCAGGATGTCCCCGCTGGGGTCCGCCTTCTGGTGGGGGGAGCCATGGCTCAGTGGACCCAGGGCTTGATACTCACTTGCAGGTGTGGCTGAGTCTCAAGGCCAGGTCAGCCCACTGGGGGATGGAGCTTGGCCCCAGGGTTTCCGGCTGTGGGCCTGTGTTCCTGGAGATGGTGTCAGCCCAGTGGTGGTGGGAGTCGGTCCCAGTGCAGCTTACTGTGGTGTCCTGGGGGTTCCTGGAGATAGTGCTGCCCCTTGGTGGACAGAGCTGGGCCCTAGGTCCCTGGCAGCACACCTGGGGGCTCCTGGAGCTGATGTCGGCCTGCAGGTGGGCAGGACTGGATCCCAGGCTGCTGGGGGCCTCAGGAAGGCCCACGACTGCTGCTGGTCTGCTGGTGGTTGAAGCTCTGTTCTTGTGCAGCTTGCTGCTTGGCCTGAGGGGCTCCAGGCGGGGTGCTGACGGCTGGTGGGTGAGTCCAGGTCCTGTCCGGGCTCTGGCTCTAATAAGCTAGAGAAAGTACTCTAAGTGGCCCATGCCAGCACCAGTGTCTTTGTGGCAGAAAGAGCTCCTGAAAATGGCTGCAGCCAGCATCTGTCTCTTCAAGGGGAATGCTGGCCTCCGGCTGCTTCTCTGAGAGGCTCTCCAAGATCAGAAAGTGGGTCTGATCCAGGCTCCTTTCAGATTACTGCTTCTGTTTGGGTGTCAGAGCGCATGAGACTTTGTGTGCCCTTCTCAAGGGTGGAGTGTGTTTCCCGCAGCCGTCTGCCTTTCCCAAAGCCAGCCCCGCCCCTCACCCCGGGCCTCAGAGCCACAATCTAGGGCCTCATCGTCCTGGTTCGGGCCCCCTGGGCTGGGGAGCCCGAACCTGATGTGGGTCAGACGGAGAAGCTCTGCGGTTGTGCTCGCCTCCCGGGGCGGCGGGTCTTGACTGTGCCTCCACCGCTCTTACCGTCTCGGGGCAGTTATCCGGTTACATCCTCAGGTGCAGACGCGCTTTTCCACTAGTGGCAGGCGCGCCTTGCGACTTTCTCTGGGAAGATCTGTGATTTTGGTGCGTCTGTGGGAGGAGGTGTGTGCTGTGTTCCTGCTCTGCCATCTCGCCTCACGCCCAGTGCGCTTCAGTTTTAATGCTTACAGACCATCTGGAGATTGGATTTAAAAGTTTTGGGGTCAATAGACCGGCCTGGGGCCTGAGACTCTGCATTCACACGAGCTGCAGGTGCCCCTGGTCTGGATCCCACTTGCAGCGAGAAGAGCGTATTGCAGTGCCTGACCAGACACAACGCTTTCCGGCTTTGCACCTCAGCTCCTCAACCTGTCAAACCCACCACGTGGGTTTGATTAATTTCACTCCATGCGCATGTCGCACCTTGAGGTATTAGCTATTGAAGTCACCATTTCTGACCTTTTAAGATTTTAAATGAACACTCAGTATGTGGAGCCAAACCGCTGACAACTCATGGGTGGAGCTGAACACTAAGTGAGTGTCATGATTTGGTGACATGCAGTTCAAGCTGTGCTTCCTCCGTTTGGATCTATGTATCGTTTGCGAGATTTTCCTCTCCCACTGTCACAGCCACTGTAACAAAGGACATGAATAACTGAAACTGGAACCAGACGTGCAAATCCGTTTATCACAAAAGGTCAAATCAAGATTTTCTTTAAAAAAGCGTGTGTAATGCCGTTCCCACTGTATTAATATATAAGTAATAAAAGAATGTTTTGGTGAAACAGTTTTGGAAGCATCAAGAAATAGAGTGCTTACTTTAATATACGCTTTCCTTCATCTGTCTTTTAAAAATCTCTGGCTTGCATGTGTTTGAATTTATCTAATTTCTTGGGATAGGAGTGTTTTTCTATAACTTACGTTCTAAACTGGGGTATGTGCTCAATACTTGGCTCATGGCGGGTGGAGGGAAAAAAAAGTTTAGATTCTGCCATGATGTAGCACGGAAAAAATGACTTTCTTTTGGAAAACAGTTGAGGGCAGATGTTAGTAGTGTGCTGGTCTCCTAAATAAAAATCTGCTTAGAGCGTTTCCAGGACCTCTGATAGCAGCATCCCATGTGGTTTAGCTTGAACCGGGAGCGCTTCATTTAGAACCAAGTATTTGTGGTGACACAGGATCCCTTCTTCTCCCCCCACAGCAAAGGGCAACGGATCTTTAAGTGACCACTTAGTGTGTTATGTTAAAGAAAGTTAAATTGCCCTAGTCCCAATTAGTGAGAGTCCTGAGATATTCAAAACACAAAACAATTATTACAGGGGTGTGGCTATAAATAGAAGCGAATGAACTCACCCAGGCACTGTGAAAATTCAGGCTCCTTAGGGTTTATTTATTCTAAGTTCACCTTGAAGTCTCCGATATTCTTTTCCTTAACACGGTCCTTTGCATCCCTGCTTAGTCGTTTCCTACCCTCTGAACCAGAGGCTCGCCGGCACCCTGACCTGTAAGACTCTTTATATTTTCAAAATTGGCCGGGGACCGCACAGAGCTTTTGTTTATGTGAGTTAAATCCGTCAGTCTGTACCATGGTAGAAATTAAAACAGAATGTTTAAATATTCACTGTCATTAAAAAATAAACCTATTAAATATTGACATAGATAACAAATTTCATGTAAAATAGCTGTATTTCCCAAAATAAAAAGTTAGAGTCGGGCATCGTTTTCCATGGTTTACAAGTCTCTCTGAGGTCTGGCCTAATAGAGGACACTTGGGCTCTCCCGTCTGCTTTTGCTCTCGCAGTGTTGCACGGAATGTATTTTCTAGAAAATGCCACCGGACGCTGGTGAGAGAGTAAGAGTGAAAAAGGCACGTGCTGACCTAGTATTGTTCCATGAAAACAGTTTAGCCTCTGTGGACGCCCTGAAAGCGTGTGTAGGTCCCGGCTTGCTCTTCCTCCTAAGCTAGGAAGGGAGGGAGGGGCCCTGACTGTCCAGGACCTTCCCAGGACTGCGCCTGCTTCTCTACTGGGACCAGGCAGGGCCTTCGTTAGGGGCTGCTTTCCGGGTGCAGCCACCCCCTCTGTTTCACTCTCCCTGGTTCTTTCGTAATTTCTTTCTTAAATGAGGCCCTCTGACAGCTCGCAACTCCTAGTGCAGTCAGGATAGTCTTGTCCAAGTTGGCTGAAAAAGGACAAATGGATGGGTTGGCTCAGTTTTTCGTTTTCCTGAGTTTTCTTATGTTATTACTTCCTGTTAGCAAACATTAAACAGCAAGAGAAATGAACAGTGAAATCTTATTATCATTCACGACCGAACAAAATTCACAAGCTTGTTTTTATTGTGATATAGGGACCCTGGTTGAGTTTTGCTGTGAAAAAAATACATAGACAGCAACATTGTCTGCTATGCAGTTCTTCCTCATTCGTCGGACAGAATTAAGTATATCCTGCTTTACGGTGTCTCACCAAGACTCAGCATGATATTTCATAGACAGCCTCATGACTTCTGGTCCTCCGGCCTACGCATAAGTTCGAAAACCCGTGGAGAGGTCTGGCCTTAAGCCAGTGTGTTCACTCCGGCACCGAGGGCCCTGCCGACTCTGATGCGGGAGATGGACGGAGGAGGAAGAGATTTCCCGGGGGCAGCTCTCCAGCCTGGTGACGGAGCCGGTGCACAAATTCTTGGAATGTTTCTCCGGTGCATTTTGCTGATGCTGACGACGGAGATGCCGAGCGAGGCGGCGGGAGAGTGAACGGCGCTGAGAGCTCGCCGGACACAGGACGGGAGCCACATCCTGCGGGTTCGCAGGTGGTACTCTGGAAGGCGGGAGGGCTGCCGGCCCGTGAGGCCGCGCTCACCTTGAACGCTGTCCGATGCAGCATTCCGGCAGTCGCGGCGTGTTCGTTGAGTACCTACTACGGCTTTCAAATCACATCGAGGAAGTCAGCAAACCCCCAAACGTATCTGGAGACAAAGCTCCGCTGACTAAGAAGACAAAGTTCAGCTCTGTCTGGTAAATAATACCCGGCTTCTTCCTTAAGAAGGATTAACTCGGTTTTGGAGGCGACTGAGCACAAATGTGGCTGGCGGGGGGCCAGCCCTTTGAAGTTCCTAACTTGCGTGGACTAACCCCGTGAATTCCAAAGGTACAGGAAGCTGCCGGGCACTTTGATGTCGGAGGGGGCATCTTAGGTTGTGCTTCCTTTGAAGCAGAGGGACTCAAGGCAGTCTTTGCTTACACAGGGCCAAGCGTTTGACCTAGAGAGGAAAAATCCTTTGGCAGAAGGGAGTTGAAAATAGCTACAAGTGATTTCAAACATCTTGTTTACTTAAAGATCTTCCAGAGAGATCCCTGGCGTTAGTCTGGGTTACCTAAAGGCAGAGTTGTTCAAACGATCCCTTGTGGAAATTTACAGCGCGAGGTAACGCGTCTCTCAGATTCGAGGGCACCGGCGTGTGTGACTGTGGACAGTTCTTGGAAAGAGCCAGTTTCTTGATAAATGCTCAACCGTACACAAACACAAGGCGTGTAGCTGAGCCATTTTTGAAAAACCAGCTAAATGGGATTTCGAGTGGGGCGAAAATGATCTCAGATGCTGAAGGTCCAGTTTCAGAGATACCAGGTTATCGGGTTTCTGCCCTGATGTCGGCTTAATGGAAAACTGAAAACTGAAGGCTCCTGTGTGTTACCCTCTCACACCTCAAAACGTTGCTTGTTAAGACAGGCACATTTTTAAAATACTTGTTTGGACACCTAAAGAACAGCCCTTCTTTTCCCGCCTGCTCGTCGCCCTTCGTACTGGCTGTGCCTCTGGTCATAAGCAGAGCACGCGGGCCTTTTTCAGGCAGTTGAGATTAAAAGAAACTCGTCAGGGTGTTTTCTGCTCCGGTACACTTAAATTCATGGTTAAAATACTTGTTAGTTTCAGGCATAATTGTTTCCTGAACTAGAGAATTATTTATGAATATCACATTGGTTTTACTTTTTGATATTTTCATTTTCAAAGTAGTGCTGCCTTTGAGAACGGAAGCAGAGCGTTTGTCCCAACTTGGCAGGTTGGAGCGGGGCTTGCAGGACACGTGTCGAAGGGGCCAGAAGTGACACTGCTGGCCCCTTATCGTTTGATCGTTTTAGTCACAAATCCAGTTATAGATCCTGCGTTCGGATTGGGACACTCCTGAGTCCTTGACCCCAAACCCCTGGAATGCTGACTGCGGGACGTCAAGGAGGTCACGGTTTTGGATGGATTTGCAAAGTGGATCTGCCTGAATGCTTGGAACAAGTCGGCCTTTCAGACCACTCATTTCATTGAAGACCATTTCTAGGAGAGAGCTGACTTACGGAGTCACCCCAAGTGGTTACGACATGGCCCTGCTTGAGTCTCCTCACTCCCTTCTAAGTGCGTAGTGTGCGTGGAGAGAAGGGCCCCCCAGTAAGGTTCAATTTTAGATGTATTAGCCGGTCATAATAAGATCACATGTCAAATAGAGGCTGTCTGCTGCACAGAAAGGAATGAGATGAAGCAGATCTCTGCGTGTGGATGTATTATATGTAAATACATTAAACAAGCCATCTTTTAAAAAGTGCAAATCTCACGTTATTGCATGTGTCGGACAAGCCAATCTGAAGAAAGCACTTTTAAAGCAGAATTTTCTGTGGTGTTTTTATTGAATGAAAGTCTTCAAAGCTTGACTTTTAGTAAATTTTTTTCTGGAGCAAGGGAATGCTGAGTGTGGGGCAGTATAAACGTGATGAAATTAGAATGTCCCCAATAATGGGAGAGTCTGTTTTAAGTTTTTCTGTGTTTTTATCAGAATGTATTCTGATAACAGAATAAGCTGTGTCACATATTGAAGATAACAGACGAATCAGAAAGTGTCCAGATAAACCTCATTTTCTCCCGCAAACTAGGAGAGAGTAACTGAATCTTCCTAAACATCAGCAATGTTAATAACTTTTATCGGAACTATAAAAAATGTCGGGTTTTTAAGCATGTTACTTCACTAGCTACCACATCTTGAGTGACTGGTTGTGTTCAGTTTTTGTGTGTGTGTGTGTGTGTGTTTTTTCTGTTTGAAAGACTTAAACATTTTCTTAGTTTATTTGGTTGTTTACTTCTTTCTAACCCGGAACCACTGGTGATGAGATTCTAATTCTTTGTAACGTCCCTGTGACACTTCAAGCGTGTACGTTTTGTATTTCTGAGTGTGATGACTTTGGGAAAGGGAGCCGGGATCCTTTGCGAGGTCAAGACTGTAAGTTAAGAAAGAGGGAAGGAAAGTCCTCAAAATCTAAGTGAGCTGGTATTAAATAAATTGACGTTTAATCCCTTGAAAGCCTGGGTTTTGTTTGGTGTCCAGTTACCTTGTACGTCTGGTCTGCTGAACTGGCTCCTGATAGCGGAATCAGTTTTCTGCAATTCTGAGAGATTCCTGTTTAAAAGGGGCTCTTTCAAGAGATTTTCAGATTAAAGGTGACAGAACACAAACAGTGGCACCTGGGACGCTGTCTCTTGGCTGTTGCATATACCGTTTTTCTTCCAAATGTAGTTTTTAGTTGCTTTGTCATCTTCTCTGTGAGAGTATTTTTTTCAAGTCATAGCCACATAATTATTGAACTACATGAAATATACATGCTTTGGGGCAAAAGCTGTAAGAAACGCAGAAAAAGGAAAATGCCCGTCGTGTTAGAGACATGCGATAATGGGTGAAAACAATTTTTCCCCATGTCTTCATGTTGCTGGCATTACTTCAGCAATACGTGACACTCAGAGGAAGACAGTTTTCATTTTTGGTGAGCCTGAAACCAACTTTTGTAAAGCCTTTTCCATTTTGCGATTCTAGAAAAAATAATGAAGAAAATGATAAAAGTTTTATGTCTTCATGCCATGAATTTAAATAATTTTGAGGAGTTCCTGTTGTGGCTCAGCGGTTAACGAATCTGACTAGGAACCATGAGGTTGCAGGTTCGATCCCTGACCTTGCTCAGTGGGTTAAGGATCCGGCGTTGCCTTGAGCTGTGGTGTAGGTTGCAGACGCGGCTCGGATCCCGCGTGGCTGTGGCTGTGGCGAAGGCCGGCGGTTATAGCTCCTGTTAGACCCCTAGCCTGGGAACCTCCACATGCCGTGGGTGCGGCCCTAGATAAGGCAAAAAGACCAAAAAAAAGAAAAAAGTCATTTTGAGATCAGTCATAGCTGCAAGCTGGGCCCCTTGAGTTCTTTTGTTGGCAAATGTTCCTAAATATTAAATAGCAACTGGAAAGCAGAGGTAAATTGATGAATAACTTTCTTTTTTTTGGGGGGGGGCTGCTCCAATGGTGTGTGACAGTTTCTGGGCTGGGGATCGAACCCACACCACAGTAGCCACCTGAGCCACTGTAGTAACAACATGAGATCCTTAACCCACTAGGCCTCCAGGGGACTCCATGAATTACGTATTCTTACCAAAAAAGGTTTCCTTTAGTATATGCAAGGTTACAGTCTCCAAACTTAGTATTTTAAGCTGATAATGAGATGCCTGTCATTATTAAATCAGGTCATTCTTCATTCACTCAACGTATATAATTATTGAGTGCTTTCTCTATGACCAGCTCTCTGTATGATGAGCCCTGGAGATGAAATCAGCTGTGAGCAAAGGCATCCTGACTTCTCCTCTTGGAGTTTATTTATGCCTTGGTTCATGTACTAGATAATTATTGACCGGCAGCCATGTACCCTGACCCTGTTCTGCAAGCTGGGGTTAGGCTGTGCGCGTGGAGAATCAAGCACCCGCGTGAGTAAACGGTTTTGGTCATTTCAGGTGGGGGGGTCAGTGCTTCAGAGACAGAAATGCCGGGAGAGGTAACCATCGGCCTGTCCTGATGTAGTTTATGGACTAATCGGGGAGCAAACGAGTCCAGTTAATGTGACCAGTGTCGTGCGGGAGAGAAAGGGGCCGGGAGACCGTGTGCGTGACGGAGGCCAGTCTGCTGTGAGGGAGTCAGGGAGGACTTTCTCGAGGAAGTGACATTTGGGCTGCGATCTGAACCACGATTGTGTGTGCTCGGGCTCTCATAACAGGTGCCGCAGACCAGGTGGCTTGAACGACCATAACTTACTGTCGCACAGCCCCGGATGCTAAGAGTCTGAGGTCGTGGCGTCAGCCCAGTTGGTTGATTCTGAGGGAGACGCTGCCGAGTGCTGTGTCCCAGCTTCCGGTGAGCTGCTGACCGCATCTAGTGACCCCTGCTCTGCAGTCCCCTCTGCCTTCATCTCCTTGCGGGTGTCCCTTTGCACATGCCTGTGCCCAGACCTCCTTTCTTTATAAGGACGCCAGCGTATGGGGTTAGGGGCCAGCCTGCTGCAGTGACCTCAACGCATTTCTCTGCATCAGCGCTCTTTCCGGGAGGTCCTGTTCTGGGCGCTGGGGGTGGGACTTCAGAATGTGGGTTTGGAGGGACACGGTCCAACCCGTAACCCCCAGAGTTAATGAAGTAAAGAAGCAGATGGAAGACACCCTTTTGCAGGAAACGAGAACAGCATCAGTGAAGCGCTCGTGTTGGGAAGGATCATGGCTTGTTCTGGGCATGGGCTGCAGCTGAAGCATAGGGACTTGAGAGCAAAGTCGGACCGAGACGGTTCTGGAAACCTTTCGAAGGGAGAGCAGGCAGCTAGGACCTCCCAGCCAGCGAGGTGTGTGCGAAGGAAAAGCTGATCAAAGTGAACTTGCTGCGAGTTAAAGCGCTTCTTGCTTCTTCGTTTCCAAGTAAAGGTACCCAAGTAAACAGAAGCTTGTACCTGCAGATCGGGAGGGAGGCCGGGGCTGTGGATAAGGGCCTGGGAGTAACTGCACTGGGGTTTAAGTTAGCCAGCATTACTCAGGAGGGGTTTCTGGGTTTTTTTTTCTTTTTAAGGGCCACGTCCGCGGCACATGGAGGTTCCCAGGCTAGGGGTTGAATCAGAGCTGCAGCTGCCAGCCTACACCACAGCCACAGCAACACCGGATCCTTAACCCACTGAGCGAGGCCAGGGATCTGACCCACATCCTCATGGATACTAGTCAGATTCATTTCCTCAGCACCACAATGGGAACTCCAGAGGAGTGTTTCGAGATGAGAGGGGTGGACCTAGAACCTTTGAAAGCAGCCGTATTTAAGGAGGAAGCCAGTACAAAAAGCCAACAAAAAGGCGAAAAGCAATGTTTAGTAAAAACAAACAAAAAACCCTGAATGGAATACTACTTGAGAAGCCAAGTTAGCAGGGAGTTTTGAGAAAGATGAACTAGTTAATAGCAGCAAATACTGCACGGAAGTCAAATAGAATGAGACCTGGGAAGAGATCTCATCTGCAGGTTGAGGTCCTTGGCAACGTTGGCTAAGACCAGACTGCAGAACGGTGAAAGCGGGGACCAGGTTTTTGTGTGCTGAGGAGTAAAAGGAGTAAATATAGAAAACATATTTATATAACATGTATTTATATAGTTATAAATGATTGTAAGTGTATTAAGAATCGGCAGTGAGGGAAGGGGTTGAGTAGGGAGTGCACAGAAGTTATAGGAGATGGCATCAGCCAAAGCTAAGTGCAGGGAGTTCCCATCCTGCCTCAGTGGTTAAGAACCCGACTAGTATCCATGAGCACGCGGGTTCTATTTCTGGCCTCGCTCAGTGGGTTAAGGATCCGGCGTTGCTGTGGCTGTGGTGTAGGCCGGCAGCTGCAGCTCCTATTTGACCCCTAGGCCGGGAACTTCCATATGCCACGGGTGTGGCCCTAAAATGACAAAAAGAAAAAAGAAAAAAGCTAAGATCAGAAAGACAGTGGGGCTGGGGGTTGGAGGGATGGGCAAGGAGATAAAGATACCCTGAGAGAAGAAAAAGACCAAAAAAAAAGGGACTTTACATACTTTTCATAAATTGGACTTCAAAATAATTAAATATTTCTGCTCTTCAAAAGAAACCGTTTTAAAAATGAATAAGCAAGATACAAAGTAGGACAAAATTCTTGTAACACGATGCCTGAAAAGGGGCGTGTATCTAGAATATTTAAAGAACCCTTACAACACAATAAAAGGACAATTAAGTTTTTAACTGGGCAGAGATTGCAAGAAACGCTTCAGTTATTTAAAACCCACAGTGAGATGCTACTTAAAGCCACCAGAGTGGCTTAAATTTGAAATTCTCTTTAATGAAATTAAAATAAGCATTGGAGACAGCAGAACAAATGAGCATTTCTGACGGGAGTGTAAAATGGCACAACCAGTTGTAAAAGAGACAGTTTTCTAGTAAACAGACCTTATTTACCCCAAAGAAATGATGAAAACAAGTGGCCAACAGGCAGACATATTCATGAATGTCATGTCAGCTTTATTCATGATAGACGAAAACTGCGACAGGCTAAATGTCTGTCATAAAGGAAGGGATAGACGAATTGTTGTGCAGTTATTCAGTGGGCTGCGATAGAAATGAACAGAAG
This sequence comes from Catagonus wagneri, assembly GCA_004024745.2. Taxonomy (NCBI): domain Eukaryota; kingdom Metazoa; phylum Chordata; class Mammalia; order Artiodactyla; family Tayassuidae; genus Catagonus; species Catagonus wagneri. Next base: position 13,914,846 of record PVHT020000061.1, read on the forward strand.
CCTGATGCCGCCACAGTGTGGATGAGGCTGACACAGGCTGCACGAAAGAGCCTTGGCACAGGGAGTTCCCGCTGTGGCACAGCAGGTTTAGGATCTAGCATTGCTGTAGCTGTGGTGTAAGTTGCAGCTGTGGCTTGGATTCAGTTGCTGGCCTGGGAACTTCCAAAAAAAACCAAAAAACAAAACAAAAAAAACCGGGAGAAACTTGGCACAAAAGAATACGTAGCACATAGTTCCAAGAAAGTTCTAGAACAGGAAGAAGTAATGTGTGAGTATAGAAATTAAATCGTTGATTGCCTAGTGGGGTCGATGGGGAGACTGTCTGTAAAAGGTACCAGGAAACGTTGTGCAGGCAGAAGTATTCTGCAGCCTGACTGGGTTAGTAGTTAAATGGCTGCATCTATCCGTTTGTCAAAGCTCATTGAATTGTATACTTAAAATCTGTAATTTTACTGTACATATTGTTTAATAAAGGTGTTTAAGAATAACATGAGATTGTTTGAAAAATAATTAAAATATTGTTGGCATCTAGTTTTGTATATTTTTGAAAAAGCATTTGTCGTTTAAATTTATGGGGAGTTCTTCTGTATGTCTGGGATGTTTTATTAAACTTTCTAGGAGGCGATTCAGTGATCCTGTCATGAATAGTTCAGTTTTGCACCTAGCAGTTTTGGCTAAATCCGGAAATAATGAGGTAGGCCTTATTCCCTTAAGGAAACATTTCTCCACATCTGTAGCTTTCACTTTCATTTGACTGTTTTATATTTTAAGATTACACACCAGCTTTATTATATTTATTCTGCTGTACTTTAGAGACGAAGTATATGGGGTTTTAGTTAAACTACATGTGCTTAAAAACAAGAGTATATGCCATTTTGGATTTACTTTCAAAAAGAAATTCTCCTTCTAATCTGAGTCGTGGGAATATATCTTTCTCAGTCCATGCCTTAAATCTTCACAGTCAGTAGTGCATTTTGACTGTCATTTTTTCCTTCTGCCCTGTGTCTTGATGTCCTGCAGGTGAATTGTTGACATCTGATTTTCACTAGCCATGCTCTTTGAGAAAAAACATAAGCTTTCTTATTAAATCCTCGTATTTGTGAAGTTCTGGTCACTTTCTCAGGGTTTATAGCTTATAGTATATGGAAGAAATTTAACTACAGGGACGTAAGCATTGTTTTAAATGGAAAAATTCTGCACTAGAGGGTGTATTCTAAAAATTTAAACCACTATCAAATTCTTTTTTCAGAGACGGTAAAGAGAATTTTTTTTAAAGACTGAGGTTGGAGTTCCCCTCGTGGCTCAGTGGTTAACAGACCTGACTAGGAACCATGAGAATGCGGATTTGATCCCTGGCCTCCCTCCATGGGTTAAGGATCCTACGTTGCCGTGAGCTGTGGTGTAGGTTGCAGACACGGCTGGGATCCCGCGTTGCTGTGGCTGTGGTGTAGGCCGGCAGCTGCAGCTCCAGTTTGACCCCTGGGAACTCCTGTATGCCTGCGGTGTGGCCCTAAAATAAATAAATAAATAAATACAGGCTGAGGTCATTCATCACAGGGAGGAAATGCAGTTACTGATGCTTCAAACTTTGTTTTTAAAAAATGTGGCATAGAGGGTTCTTGAAAGAGTAAAACCGATTCTGTTGAAAAAGAAATGGAAAATTCTTAGATAACTGATAACTCTTGACATCCTATTGAATTTTTAGTTTCATAGTCTTTTTTCAATTAGAAGTGCCTAACGGTTTAAACATTTTCGAAGGAGTCCTCTCACCATGACCTGCACGCAGGCAGCTTACTGCAGAAGGTGCAGTTCCCATTTTAATAGATAAAGTGTGAGGCTGCACTCAGGGTTCGGTTATATTATATCACTTTCATTCTCTCATATCTGTCTCCATATATCTGGAGATACAGCTAGCTTTTGACTAGTTTAAATTAAATTATCTTGTCAGTGTACTTGGGCCCTGATATGGTTTTTAAGCATACACCTAACACTGACTTAGTTTAACTTTGGTGACATTTCATCTTCAGTGTTTTTGGAGAAAATATTTAAATGTCTTTTTAGAAAATAAATTGTAAATACCTTTTTAAGCAGCTTCTATGTGAAATAACTTTTTCTGTGAATATAGTCCTTTATTTTTTTGAGTTGATTCCTACAGTAAGGCCATGAGAAAACCAAAGTTCACAGGAATTAGGTTTAGTACAGTCTTTCCATGTCAGTGTGCTGTCACGTGAAATTTTCAACCCATTGATTTTAGGACGGTGTGGGGAGAAGTCAGGAAAATAGAGTTTTGGAGTTCCTGCTGCGGCACAGTGGGTTAAGGAACCAGCGTTGCTGCAGTGGTGATGTAGGTTGCAGCTGCCTCTCGGATCTGATCCCTGGCCCAGGAACTTCTATATGCCACGCGTGCAGCCAAAAAAGAAAAAAAGAAAAAGAAAACAGAGTTTCAGATTCTAATGCTAAGAGGAAGTTTCAGACAGTTTTAAAGTTACTTGCTTTCAGCATCTGTCTGAGAAAATTAGAAGATGCCCTCTTAGTTGATGAGTTATTATCTGTGAGTTCCAAGTTGATGCAGCGGTTAACAGTAATTAAATAAACGGTTAAGAGTAATTATGAGCATTGAATCCCCACTTGCATATGGATCGAGTATGCAAAATAAAAGAAATCTCCATTTTAATTATGTGTTCGCTGCAAAGGGTTAGAGCCTTATTTTATGCTGTCTGGCTTGAAAGAATGAGATTATTTAACTAGAGTAAGAAGAAATTTAATATTAAGTAAGTACTGCATGGAGTTATCTGTTGCCTAAATAAAAATTTGGGGAAAATGGCGTTTTTTAACACCCTCAAAAATTTCTGCTTCAGGAGTTCAAGTAACTTTTTAAATAAAGTTTAATAAAAGGCATAGTATGTGCTGTATAATTAGGTAAGTTAGTAAGATTGATTAAAATAAATAAAATCCAGACAGTTTAGTTCCTAAAAACCTAACAGGATTCGTGTGTTGGATAGTGTACATTTGCTTATCGACATTAATCCTGCAGGTTTGGGCGTCAGTTTCCCACTCTCTCATTGGGTAACATGAGACAGCTTTTATAAGCTTAGCTCTCTTGTTGATCAAATGAGGTTACAGTGCTCGCCTTTACACGTAAGAAAGAGGGTTAAGTAAGTTAATGTACGTGATGCTTTTATGTTGTACGTACACACTAACATGATAATTAATTTGGATTATTAGCTATATAAGTAGAAGAGATACATAAAAAAGAAAATCTAATTGATGTGTGGGTTTGATTTTTATCACACACTTGATTTGTTGATTGTCGATACTTCTATTTTCTTTCTTCTGTTAGAGATCCTATCGATGAAGGATTAGTCAGAATGTGGAAAAGTAGCGACTCTCAACAGATTTGCAAAATGGAAGATACATAGTTAGTGAAAGACTGAAACTTGGATGTAGTTATGCTTTAGATTAAAATGTCAACAACCAAAATAACTGAGAATTAACCTTTAAAAAAGACTTTATTTGTTCTAGAGCAATTTTTTCCTTTTTAAAATGAAAATATAGTTGATTAACAATGTTATGCCCATTTCTACTGTACAGCAAAGCGACCCAGTCCTACACAGACACGTTCTTTTTGTCGTATCATCCTCCGTCATGGTCCGTCCCAAGGGACTGGAAACAGTCTCCGTGCTGTACAGCAGGACCCACTGCCCATCCATCCCAAGAGGGTTTTGGTTTTTTGTTATTTTTAAAGTGGGAAAGACAAGCACATCTGTAAATGGATAGAAATGATGTGGAGAAAGGGAAAACTTACGAGAAAGATGAGAATTGCTTGACAGTGTTCTTTAGTAGCAAGATGGAATGAAAACTAGTACACAAGTGTAGGGTTTGGCCTTAGAAATCACAGCAGCTTATCTATCGAAACAGGCGAGATGGCAGAAAACAGATTGGTGCCCAGCTGCTGGGAGGTGAATAGCTCTGACAGTGGGCAGCTGTGGACGTTTTCTTCTGACTGCGCACGTGGTGGGCGAGATACCCAGGCCCCGTGAGTCCAGCAGGAGGAGAGAGGAGGGTTTGTCAGAGGGTTGAAGAGCCAAGAAAAAGTAGGACCTGGCCATCGGAAAGAAAAAGAGGAAGTGTTAACAGTGACCAGGGACAGAAGCTAGGTTTCATACCAAGAATGAAAATGGAGATTGACCCCAGACTTCTTAACAGGTGCCAGAGGCTGTGGAATTCTTCAAAGTGCTGAGGGTAATAATTTAAGAGTGAAAGGAAGGCCTTTTTGAACCTGTAGAGACTGAGGGTGTACGCTGCTCATAAATTTTTGCCAAAAGAGCTGCGAAAGCATATGCTTCAACTAGGAGGAGAGTGAACCCAGATGGAAAGCGTGAGATCCAAGAATCGATATGAGTAAAGAAATGAGTAAATGCTTTGGTATATCTAGGGAAGCAGTAATTACAAAAAGGGAGCTTTGAAGTGTAAAGTCAATGTTTAGATATATCTATCAAGTAGTGTGAAGAATTTGGAACTTACGTTTTTATCATGACAAATTGCATAAGTTATTGTGTCTTCCTCTTTAGGATGAGGGAGAAACCAAAAAGCTCTGTAAGCTGGTTTTAGAGTTTATGCTACTTAGATTGCCTTTGTGATCACTGTTTAGAAACTTGAGGTGTAGGGTGACTTTGCACCATGTAAAATTAGCAAGTACTAGGGATATTTGACGTTGCTTTCCAAGTATACTGAGCTTGGTATTCCAAATCCTTCATCTATCAGGTACCACTCAGATGTTGGGGAAGAGGCCTATTCTTGTACCTTAGAAGAGTTACTTTTTAAAAAAAAATTTATTTTATTGAAGTATAGTTGATTTACAGCATTGTGTTAATTTCTGCTGCACAGAAAAGTGATTGTTATATATATATATATATATATATATACACACACACACATGTATAACAGATTCTGATAGATATATATATGATACATACACACATGCATGTATATATATGTATATCTCCAGGGTTGAAGTCTGAATTATTTGTTAGATAGAAAATATATTTATGTGAGCTTTCCAAGCCTCTGCTCTTAAGTGATCATTGAGCCTTTGGTCTGTTACATCATGGTGAGTCATTACAGAACCGCTTGCTCTCAGCTATATCAAAGTTGTTATTTATCTACTAACATATTGTAGACTTTTTAAATTATCGTTTAACTCTAGCTTTATTGATGTTCAAAGGAGGCTAAAAGTTCATTTATAAAATCTTTTCTTTTAATATAATACTTGATATTAAATTTAGAAAGGATAATTTATCTTTACGGACTTGTGTTTAAACTAATAAAGTGATTTCTACTCATTTGATATTATTGGAATATTTTATTTACCTTCTTAAACTATATTTTACTCTGTTACTAGAAAAGTATAAAGTATACTCAGGCTGCAAATGATGTTTGCTGGTAAATGCAAATCCTAATTTATTTTGAGGCTGATTTTATTGACATTTTTAGATGAGGATTTTATCATTAATATTTCTGAAATAAGGAATCAAATAGTTGTCATAAACCTTTTTAAGAACAAGGTGAAGCATAAAAATGCAAAAATAAGATGGGTTATGACATAATAAGTGTTCCTCTGGGTTAACATTTTATTTTACTAATAGTTAAATAATTTAAGAAATATTTCTTCCCTTCAGTGTTAATTCCAAGTCAGGCTAGTCTGAGATACATATTAGTAATACTCAGAATGGAAAATATACACCTGTGGTAGAAGAATATGTCATGGTAAATATGTTTATACAGCTGTGCGGTGATGTTAGTTATTACAGAATCGTGTAATGAGCCTCATTTTCAAAGAGCCATTAACATTGGCATAGAAATAGCTAATTAAAGAATAACTTCATTTTTAAAATGCAGACTGTACAAGCAGTCTACAGCATCACTACAGCTATCTGCAAACTCTGAATGCATAAATTTGACTATAAGTATATGTTGGCTAATTTCTGGGGAATTACAGACTTCTTGTAAGACTATTTCTTAGTCATAATTTATGCTTTCATTGCATATAATGCCTACTCTTAGTACCAGACTGAGTTTCCATTAAACTTTATTGCCCTTACATGGACTCTTCTGTCATGCTTTAATAAAATTATAACATTGATTTAATTGGGTCTGTGTGAAAGCTTCCTTTAGCATTAATAATTCCATTTATTCCATGATGTTATTAGTTTTGGATAACTTCTATGACTTCATTCAGATTTGTGCTAGAATATGAATAAATATTATTAAAAAATTAAACAAGCATGAGTAAAAGCAAATTTTAAAACGTGCTCATAGGACTTTGAGGACTTAAAAAAAATTTGATTCAAAGCAGTGAATAAACTGTTACCATGAAATATGTGTTGCTATAGTGTTATCTGTAAAAATATTTTATCTGAAAAATTTAATAGGTGTTGAGAGGTCTCATCCTTTGGTTTAACTTCTGAGCATCTGTCGTGTGCTCTGACGGGCTCCAGAAACACAAAGTCGGAGGCTTTCTGTTCTGCCCTCAAATATTTGTTTCCTTCTATCTGGAGAGAATACCAAGGATCAAGTTGTAATTACTAGCAATTATCTTTTTAAAACCTACTACATAAGAGGAAAATTTTGCAATTCTATTCCATTTACACAAGGCATCTTTATTAAACCCTTAACTCTTTCTAGAACTTTCTAAAATAGATTCTAACTTATAAGAGCACCAGAAGCTGAACGTAATAGGTTCACTGTATATCGATTTCTACTCCTAGAAGAAACAGTTTGAAATGTTTTGGGGGTCTGCAGGTTCTGGTTGTTTAAAAAGTTTAATCTCTAAGATGTGGATATAGAGTCGTGGGATATTTGTAGTTGATTCGAGGTTAATTGTAAAAGGTTTTGATCTCAGTATTTTTCACAGCACCAACCATGCTGACTAACATACTCCAGGTACTTCATAAATACTTACTGAATTAATGAATAAAAGAGGATTGATAAAGAAAATAGTGAAAAACTACTGGCAGAAAAGGAGGGAGAACGGAATTGGAAAGAATTGTGAGTGGTTTGCTAGGCCGGACAAGAGATGAGGTCGGAGTAAATGAAGAATCTAGTTTAGATAGGGATTAGCATTGCACCGGGCAGTTTTGGTAAGAAAGCTCTAGGTAAGACCTGAGTGCTGGTCTGAGGAGAACCAGCTGGATAAACGCTGTGAGACAGAGCTAAAAGGGGAAAGACTCTAGAGCCCCGGTTCTCAGACTTGGTTCCTCGATTAGCAGCTTCCTCTGGGAGCCCGTTAGGAACGCAAATTCCACTTAGGCCCTCGCCTGAAACTGTCAAATCAGGATCCCATGAGGCACTGGGGGGGAAGACCCAGCAATATATTTTTCTCTTTCTTTGCTCTTTTGGGGCCAAACCTGCAGCATAGGGAGGTTCCCAGGCTAGGGGTCCAGTCGGAGCTGCCGGATCCTTAACCCGCTGAGCGATGCCAGGGATCGAACCCAAAACCTCATGATTCCTAGTCGGATGCTGTGCCATGACAGGAGCTCCTCCAGGAGTCTATTTTAATGGGTCTTCAGGGGATTGATAGCAGCTGGCCCCTCGGGTAACAGGTAACAGCCCTCAGATTAGGGATTCTCTAGAAGAAACAACCACGAAGCTCATTTCCAGCTGGAAACGGAACGATGTGAAGATTTAATGGCTTAGCTGTGCAGAAAACTGCTAGCCATTGAACGTTCAGGCCTGTAAATCAACAGAGAGGTTTGTGCTTTGGTGCGAGTAGAAGAGTAGCCTCCGCCCTTCAGCCCCGCTGGTGGACGCACACTTAGCATTTAGCCAGAAGTAACCGGAGACTTACTTGCAAAGTGTAATGTCGTTTATGTTGTGACGGTGGGAACGAAACCAGCTCAGATCAGGACAGTCCGTTTGCTGTGTTATTCTCCTGGGAGGTGATTTAGAAGTCGAAGGCTCTGTGATGGACAGGTCCTTAAATCAAATGGATGTTCTCAACCAGCATTTCTTTGAAATCAATGGCCTAATGAATTTCCTCTCTCCGAACCAAGAATATTTCAGTGTAAAATAAAGCCTTTGCCGCTGTCAAAGACCATCTTCGTTTGGTCAATGCTGAAAAATCCTGATGGACTTTTTTGTTCCTTTCCCCTTTTTTTCGTTTCTTTCCCACTTCCCTTTTTCTTGGAGAATTCCTGGAGAGTATAACTCTCCTCTTTGTGCTTTTGGCATACTCTGTAAATGCATTGTGACCTGTTGCTTCGTGGCGTGCTTTGGGGACCGTCCCCGCTTCCTGGCAGCACACACCTCCTGCCAGAGGGCTTCCTGGGAAGGAAGTGCGCTACGTGGCTCTGGGTTGATTCGTGGCAATTTCTGACTCGAGGTAAACTTTTCTTAGGTTTTCGTCGCGAGTAAAGCACTGCATGTAGAGACCCGGGGGGTTAGGGAGGAGAAGGACCAGCACTGTGTTTAGTGTTGAGAGCAATTAGCTTGCTCATTTTCTTTCCTTCTGTCCCTTTTTTTTTTTTTGGTTGGGTAAAGTGGCTTTATCAGAGAAGGCCCGGATTACAGACGACTTAAGAGGTGGCCTTGGAATAAGACAATCTGGGGGGTGGGGGGATGCACTGAGGGTTTGGGACAGAAATGCTATCAAATTGAGTTGTGATGATTTTTGTACACCTATAATTGTAATAAAAATCATTAAGCAATGAAAAAAATGTAGGTGGCCTCGGAGCCCCTGCCCACACCGAGCCCAGCGTTGACAAAGCACGGGCTGCACTGCCTGGGCCTTTCGGCCCGTCCGCCTTCTTCTGCTTTTCCTCTTGTTTGGCCACTGTGAGAGTCTGACCTCTTTCCCAGCGCAGGGGGCCGTGGCCTTTGCTCCCAGGCATGCAGCCGCCGCCTCACAGCGCTCAGAGCCCCGGCCCGGCCCGGCCCGAGGTGCCTCCTCCTCCGGGGCGGCCCGCCAGGAGCAGGGCCCGATCTCCTGGAATACTGCCCTCCAGCAAGGCTCCCCGGGCCCCGATCTGGGCGGCCGCCTCCTGACCAGCCACCTGCAGAGCGTGGACTCCTGGGCGCAGACCAAGAGCTGCGTGTCGGCCGCTGCACCTCGGCCACCGCTGCCACCCCTGCAGAGATGGAGTTGAGAAAGCGTCACTCATTTTCCTAAAGTTATGCCTGTTTCAAACTCATGAATGTCACAGGTGGTTATCGCGTCCGTGTGACTGACATGCACAGTGTGATTATTTTTAACGCGAGCAAATAAAACACGTGCCACTGTTGTCGCTCGTGTGTTAATGGCTTTCTATTGTGATTCAGGATGTCTTTGACACGTTTTCTCCCATGTCCGTTTACTTGCACCTTCTGTGTGAAGGCTGTGAATCCAGAATCTATCGTGTGTTAGGCATGGTGCTGGGCACTCGGACACGGACCAGATCCCGTAGCGCTCTGGGCAGGACTGCTGCCTAAGGCCTTGTTTCAGCACCATCCTCCACGTGGCAGTGACAGAATAGCAACGGGAAAACCAAAATGACGTAGCTGACTCAAAATCAAAACAATCAGACGACCAGAAAGTGGTTAGAAATAGAAAGCTGTAGGATGAACCGGAGCCGTAGCCTGCCAGGCTCCTGGCCAGAAGCACAAAGGCGCCCGGCTGTCCTCGGGCCGTGGGGAAGGGGGCCAGGCTCGTTGCTTAAAGGCAGGAGTGGGAGAGGAGGCCCTTCCTCAAGCCTGACTTCCATCAGTGTGACTGCAGGCGAGATGTTGCCAGCTCTGCCAGCTTTGGGGGCACAGTGTTACTGGCAGCTGTGGGCCGAAGGGAGGACGTACAGTAAAAGCACAGTGACCGGAAACTGAGTCTGTTTGTCTGCCAGCTCTGTAATATGCCTAGTATCACCATGGAGCTGTAGTTTGTAAATGTTGGTATCTGGCTGGGAGAGGGAGGAAGTGCAGATAGCTACAGAAATAATTGTCAGGAGAGGGGAAGAAAAAAAAAAAAACAGGTTAAAACACAGCAGAAAACACTCCCATTAAAAAATGAGCCTGCGAATCTAACTGCCAAAGCACATGTTAAAAAAGCCTCCCCGCCCAAGGGGGGAAAAAATTAGAACACGAGTTGATTACTATGGAACTTTGACGAGTTTGTAAAATAAGTGTGTTTAAGATGAGTCAAGCGCGGAGGAGGCGGTATCTCAAGTTTTCCAGAATTGATGAAATGACATGAGTCATCACATCAAAAGTGCACCCAGTACTGAACAGGATAAATAAAGTTAAAGCCACACCTAGAAACACCGCAGGAGAGCTGCCTCGGACAGAAGAGGAAATATGGAAAGGACCAGGAGAAAAAGGCGTTACTTAATTATAGTTAAACCTGAACTGGGCTTATTGGCAACGTAGATGCCAGAAGACCATGAGCTAATAACTTCAAAGTCCTGAGGTGGGGTGGGGACCAGCGTGCGGAATTTTGTGTTCTGCTAAACTGTTGTTCCAGAATGCGAGCAAAATTAAGACAATTTCAAAGAGTGTTTTTTCTTCACCTAACCTTTCCAGAAGAAATACTAAATAAAAGATGCACTCAACAAGAAGAAAAATTATCCCAGAGGGAAGGTGTGGACAAAACTACAAAATAATATGGAAATTGACTAAATATATGAGAGAAATGTAGCAGTCACCGTCTTTGAGAATGTGCGAACATGATGTGACAAACAGGAACACGAATTACTCCAACTATGCAAATGTTTGCTTTTAAGATGCTGCAAATATCTAATGCGTGTTGTGGAAACTAGTTGTTTGATAATCAGGGGAGGGAATGTTCTCGAAGGCAGGGCTGTCTAAGAAGAGGAAAGGAGATTTACCTGCACCTCAGAGGAAGGGCGCGGCTCTCAGTGTCGCGGAACATGGGTGGTGGCTAGGAAGGAGCAATGCCAGCAGACCGCGTGTGGGGATGAAGTGCCACTCATTTTGAGCACACCTGGGCGCACCTGAGGGTTTATGTCAGAGGGTGATGCCAGGGGCTTCGTTTGAACCTTTCGGAACCCTTCTGGTAGGCACGGGGGGTACCTCTGTGTTGACAGAAGTTGGATGGCATCGTTTTAAAAGACTTGGCTTTTCCTAGGCAAAATCTAGGATTTGTATTTTATAAATGAGCAATGTACATTTTCTTAAGATTTAAGATTTAGGGGTTTTCCTTTTTTTTCCGGTAAATTCTGTCTTCTCAAGTTATGTTTTCTTGTTTCCTATGATTAGTTTATAATTTGAAAGCCTCCATATCCTTCTCTCTCTCACTCTCTCGCTCGCTCTCTCTTTTTTTTCTGGTTGCACTCCTAGCATTTGGAGTTCCCGGGCCAGGAATGGAATCCAAGCTGCAGCTGTGACCTATGCCACAGCTGCGGCAGTGCCAGATCCTTTTAGCCCCCTGTGCTGGGGCTCAAACCTGTGCCTTAGTAGTCCCGAGCTACTGCAGAGAGAGCATCAGATCCTTAACCAACTGCGCCACAGCGGGAACTCCAAGAGCCTCTCTCTCTTTGCGTTATCTTAACTTAGAGTTAAACCTGTTTCTCACTTTGTCCCTTAGTTGATCCTGAGACCGAATAAAAGCTGATTAGGCATTAGTATAAAGGAAGGACATTGTAAAGTCAGAGAGTATCTTCCCTGAACCAAAGCTTCACGCTGTTTCCAACTTGAATTGTTTGGGAGTCAGAGGTACTTTTGCGACAAAGGGGCTGGAGAATTTGGACTGACTTTGTTTCACGTATCAGACTGGGGAAATTTAAGGGCCTCTTAAAAGGAAGGGTGTCAGTATCTGATGCATTCTGATTTCCTTTAAAACGCACGGAAGAGAGGCTTTTTCTGAGGGAATGAGGTGGGTGGCAGGTGCCGGCGGGGACCGGTGCCCCAGGAACCCGGTCTGCAGGCCAGAGGAGCCTGGCTTCTGTCCCTGCGAGTCCAGGGGCCCCTCTGGTTTTCGTAAGTTCTTACTAATGTGCTTTAATCAAGGTCCTGAGTGTCCAGAGTTATAATGTCTATTATGGGGTTATAAGAAAAAAAAATAAGTGGGAATTTCAAGAACGACAGTTTGCAAAAGTGCTTTGGTCGGAAACCTTTGCAATATCCATAGATACATGTGACATTGCCGTTTTCCTTATTTTTTTTTCTTCTAATACATTATTTTAAAGGCCCAGATGATCACTCTGTTAGATGACAGCATGAAGCCCAGTTTGCACCATTATCGGTGTTCTATTTTGTCCTCCGGCCTCAGTTGCCAGTTTCCCCGAGACTGCGGGAGTCCCTGCCTCGCACCTGTTCCTGCCTGATCTCTGCTGAGTGTCCTGCGTGTATCAGCCCCACGCGGCGGCTGCCGTGCGTTTCCCGCGTCCCTCCTTCCCTTTGCCTTCCGTATTCCTTTGCCTCCTCTTCCATCCCTGTTTGCTTTGGCTTCCTCATAGGTCAGACTCTTTTTCTGCAAGGGACTTCTTACAGTTAATTATAGGGGGTTGACTCATGTATTAATCAGATTGTCCCTTTTAACTTCAATTTATCATCAGAGCTTATGAGGCAGCAGAAAATAAAAGGCAATCACACTATATTGATAAGCTTCAGAAAACTTGTGTTGGACTTATTTGGTTATCTGAAGTTTCACTAAAGGATGCGAGCTAGAAAAATGGCAGAGTGATTGGGAAGTGCCTTCGCGTCTGAGTACTGACACACGTGTGACGGAGCGGGAGCAGGGATGGGGGCACACGTGACGGAGCGGGAGCAGGGACGGACACGCGTGACAGTGGGAGCAGGGATGGACACACGTGACAGAGCGGGAGCAGGGATGGGGACACACGTGACAGAGCGGGAGCAGGGACAGACAAGCATGACGGAGCGGGAGCAGGGATGGGGACACGTGACGGAGCGGGAGCAGGGACGGGGACACACGTCACAGAGCGGGAGCAGGGATGGACACGTGTGACGAGCGGGAGCAGGGACAGGGACGCGTCACGGAGCGAGAGCAGGGATGCGGTCTTGGGACTGGAGACAGTCTGCAGGGCTCTCAACCTGCAGACTAGATTTTATATCACGACGCTAAAAACACACATGAAACTTGACTTCGAAATTGTCCAGTTAAACTTCGGAGTCTTAGAACAACGTAAAAATTAGCCATTAGAACTTTGTATGTTTAGAGGGTTTATTTACGTGTTGTGAAAAGGATTGCCTTCCTCCTTAATCCTTGGTTCTCGGTTGTCACTTGTATTCTCTTAAACAAGGTTAGCTATGAAATGGGCAGAAGTGACATAGGAAATTAAGATGGAATCATTTTATAAAATATTAAAGATTAAGCAAATAAATTAATGGATTAAGTTTATTTTTCATGGATAAGAGAATTCGCTCTCGTATATTAACATACTAGCTTGTATGTACCAATAACTAGTAGGGACATTCCTAGGAGACCATATTATCCAAAATATGAACTTCCATGTTAGAGAGTTTATTCGAAAAAGAAGTTGGTTCATAACATATTAAAACTACTTGAACTATATTCTTGAGCTAGATAGTCTTCCTTCTTTTTTCCTCTGCTTTTATCAAAAACTCATTTCTCTTTAAAAAGTCACAAGATGTTAGCATTAAACACTCAGTAAAAGAGTAGATGAAAAGTAAAGTGGGGACCTCATTAGCATTCGTCATTCATCTTGGGGATAACTTTTATGAAACCCGAGATTCAAACACTCATTTCTGTTTGATTGGTGCACTCCAGAGCAAGTTGGAATAACTTGTTTTATTCCCTCTTTTGTACTTGAAAGCGGGTGTCATTTATTTTTTAGGAAAACACTCTAAACAAAAAATGGGTAAGGTCTGCTTGTATGACTAATGCTGTTATGTTTCTCTTACCCACCCTGGTCGAGGCTGACTCTGATGCTAGGTGATCTGAAGGAAATCATTAAAATCTTCAGGCTCTTATAAAATTCCTTGCTCCTCTATTTGAAGTTAGTTTTGATCAAAGGGACCAGGTTTTCATTTTTTTTAAGGAACTTTTTAAAAATAAAAACTCTTTCAGGGAGACTTGCACAAATGCACAGTTGAACCTTTCAAGTGTGCTAGTACCAGAATCCAGAAATGTGTATTACCATAGACAAAGTTAATTGCCTTTCAAAATATATTACACCAGTGGGATATTAATTTTAGGCTTTGAAGTTGCGCTCAGAAAAAAAAATTTTTCTTGTGACCCAGTGAGGTCTGTACATTATTGTTAATTTGGATCCGGGTTTCCTTCGGACCGGCTCCGGGGCTTTGCCCGCAGAGACAGGACGCGTGGACACTGAGACCTTTACCGCCTCTTCAGCCTTCTCAACTCCGCCTGTTTTCCACTCGCCCTCTTTAAAAGGGTACAGCGTTATTATTTCTCACTGAGAATAAGCACCATCAATACCGTCCCCTCTTAGGGGATATGATGAGCGATCCTGGAAACTTAGTCTTTGACGGTGTCAAAAAAAAGTGTAAGAAGTTAAGGTCACAGTAGCAACGACTCTCTTCCATATACTCGTCTTCATAAAATCTGAGGTTGTGTCCCAGCCGACAGCGTGTCAGGATCAGCTGTTACCATCCTGGCAAATATAATCAGAGGTCAGGAAAGGAAATTACTTCCAAAAGCCTTCTTTGATCTAAGGAAAAGGTGCATTTTAACTTTCTGCATGATTAGGGGTTGTTTTAGAGACTTGTTTCTGTGTAGGGGATCTGAGCTGGGTCCTTGACGGTGGGTTTGCTTTCTTGCAGAGCCAGCAGGGTGTGGATGCACATTACTAAGGCATTCCGCTTGGCAGGGGAAGGAATGAATTCTGCATTGCCTAATACCCCAGGGGACGGCAAGGGGAGAGTGTCGGGTTCTTTTCTGCTGTGACCGAGGACTGTGCTGGCTGTGGACTGCGCAAGAGAATGTGCCTTGAGGTCATTAAGCAGAGCACACGCTGAGGAGCTCCTGGTCATCGACTAAGATGTCCAGGAAAGTGAAGACTGTTGGGTGACCACACGAGGCAGATGCCTTCATCTAGGAACAAAACAAAGAACTAACTCGTTTGAAAACACCTCAGTTGTTTTCATCCTTCATTCTCTCTCCCGTAGCGTAAGACACTCGCAGTGACAGTGCTTTGCGAAGTCCAAATCCTGGAGATTACTAATAACATCGTGATATCTCTTCTCTGTTTCTTTTTAAGGCAGAGGTTGTCTTGGGGGCATTCTGTTGTTAACATATCTTGGAACTCTGATACAGTGACCGGCTTAATAAAGTACTTCCGCGGTGCCAATAATAGCGGACGCTTATTCCGTTGTTGCTGCGCTGTATTCGGAGCAACCAAATGCTCGTCTCTTCAGTGTTTCTCTGCAAAGGCGGTGCTTGAACCAGTGCTTGGCACAGAGCTGTCATGCTAGCTTTCATTTAATAATTAGATTGTGAGCTTTGCTGTAAAGGGATAGAAATGTTTGAATTCACTTTAATATTTTCTCCCTATGTTTTCTTCAAAAGTTTTGTGATCTCAAGTTCGAGTGCCGGGAAGAGGTTAACGAAGGCTGTGAAATTTTCTAAAGATGTTTAAGGTTAAGGATCCCTCAGCTGACGGCCGCAGGTTTTATTTAGGCCCAGTGATGGTATCGGGGGTCTTTTGGGGGGACGCCAGGATCCAGCAGCACGCGTCACCGCACACCTGGTGGCTCGGGGTGGGCATCGGATAGCTTCCTTGTTGTGTGCACGCTTCCCAGCACTGGAGCTGGGGCTTTTACCAGCGCATACCCAGGAGGTCCATTCTGGCTGGCAGCCTGGAAAGGTCCACCATTCGTGGAGGGGACCGGCCACCTGGAGCTCGCTGAGACTTTCAGCGCTGGCGTTTGCAGTGCCCGCGTTCTGAGGAGCGCAAGTCCTTGTGATGATTTTTGTTTCAATGTTTTTGAAGTGACATGTGTCCAGCTACTAAGATAGTATGTTATACATGTTAAGATAACCTTTTACTAGGGTAGAAGCAGAGGGAATATTTCCTAACCCATTCTGGGAGGCAAGCATTATTCTAATACTCCAGCCAGAGACATTAGGAAAAGAGAACTATGGACTGGTATTGCTTGTTAACATCGCTGACAAAAGCTCTCAACAAAGTATTAGCAAATTAAATCCAGTAATGTCCGAAGAGAATTACAGTTGATTCTGGAACCGTGTGGGAGTAGGAACCCCCCCCCATCCCGTGCAGCTGAAAATACCTTAACTTCCTCCAGACTCCATTTTTGATAGCCTACTGTTGACTGGAAGCCTTCCTTATTGATAATGTTAAAGAGTCAGTTAACACTTATTTCAATGGTATTTGTATTATGTACGTATTCTTACAATAAGGTAAGCTAGAGAAAAGAAAATGTGAGAAAAATCATAAAGAAGAGAATTGACACCTTTTCAGTTTGGTGCGTTACTGGCACTGTAAGTCTGCACTGTGTGGCTACAAAATGACTTAGTTGTCAGTACTTAGGTCAATGTCATCTTCTCTGGTACAAAACACTGCAGATTTCTACGGATTACTGACACTAGACACCAGATGTCAAAAATAAAAGGTGATGTGAAAAAAAGATAACCCTTTACTGTCTGTGACCTAATCCTAGTTTCCAGTGTACCCCATTTATAAGTAAATTCTTTCAGCCAGGCCTATATTTTGAGTCTAACCACACTGCTGTGTGACGGTATTTTAGTTTTCTGGTATATATCTCATATCCTTTTTTTTTTTTTTTTGGTCTTTTTAAGGCCACACCTGGGCATATGGAGGTTCCCAGGCTAGGGGTCAAATCAGAGCTGCACCTGCCAGCCTACACCACAGCCACAGCAACGTCAGATCCCAGCCATGTCTGCCACCTACATCGCAGCTCATAGCAATGCCAGATCCTTAACCCACTGAGCAGGGCCGGGGATCGAACCTGAGTCCTCATGGTTACTAGTCGGGTTCGTTACCACTGAGCCATAATGGGAACTCCTATATCTCATATTCTTAAGCTTTGATGGGAATAAGTGTCTTAGTGCTTTCCCGTTTGTTCCTACATCATTTCTTATCTTTTTACAGCTATCTCGCAGAATTTGACTTCATGTAAACAACTTTCTGAAGCCAGACATAGCACGAGTTTCATAATTTTGAACAGCTTGAACTTCTGAATAGCTAATGAGTGTGTTTTCAACATGTAGAACAACTCCTGCTACAACTGAGAAATATCTGACTCTAATAAACGTCTTCTGGTTTAGAGCTGGGGTAGCTTACGGTTCTTTTCTTGCCAAAAATAATATTACTGCATATTACAGAAAGTATAAGTAAATAATATAGGATCAGAATTTTCATTTACTTTCTTCCAAACGACTTCATTTTATATTAGAAAACGTGATGTGTCATAGTGTTACTTAATCTAAGCCTTTAGCAATGATGACAGGTGTTTGTGTGCAAGTGACACATACATTTTCCCATAAAGTCTTAATTTTGGAACATTAACTGGCCTGTATTTTTACTTTATGACATAAAGAAGTACATGTAACTTTCTCCATAAATATTAGAAGTCTAACTTACAAAAAATTTCAATATATTAGTCGTAATTCTTCTTAAATTATATATACCCACGTTCATTTAGATTCATTTAAAGGTTCGTTAACGATGCAGCTGTAACTGTTAAAATAATATTCCACAAACTCTGGAGTTAAGACGCAGGGTCTTCATCCTGGGTGTGTAATTCAGGCTGGGGAGCTTCTATTGTAAGAGTAAAATATCTTATTTTGAAATCCTATATTGTAAACCAAAAATATTTTGGAACCTCTCCAGAGCCCATGGCTGCCTTGTGCTTTGCTTTTAAATCATTGTGCGTCATGAGATTATATTCTCTTTTTAAAAAAAATTTTTTTTTCTTTTGTCCTTTTAGGGCCGCCACCACGGCATATGGAGGTTCCCAGGCTAGCGGTCTAATCGGAGCTACAGCTGCGGGCCTACACCACAGCCACGGCAACGTGGGATCCGAGCCGTGTCTGTGCCCTACACCACAGCTCACGGCAACGCCAGATCCTTAACCCACTGAGCGAGCCCAGGGATCGAACCCGCAACCTTAAGGTTCCTAGTTGGGTTCATTAACCACTGAGCCACGATGGGAACTCCCGAGATTATATTCTTAGAAATTTACAGCCTCGTTATTTTGCTGAGGCTGATCCAGGTTGTTTTTGATATAGAACTATCAAATCTGCGCCTCCTCTCTGCCTCCAAAACACGGCACACTCTTCATGCTTTGTGTAGGAGAGAGACTCTTCTGCGGCCTGTTTACTGCCCGTGTCAAGACAAGACGTTCACCAGGTACCGGCGGGAAACCTACAATAAACTAACCTGCCTGAGTTATTTTTCACACTTAAAAAGGGATTTTTAAAAATAGCGATTTTTTCCCTTAGTTTAGGAAGGCTCAAATTTTTGCCTATTTGTTTTGTGTTGCATAGTAAGATTTTTTTTCTCCTCAGAAAAAAAGACCGCTTTTTCTCTAAAAGCTACTAATCTCTGTGCTTTTTGCTTAAAGTACATATCCCAGCTCCTGATCTTCATTAACAATTTTGGCGGTGGGGATTTATTCTTGTGGCTCAGCGGTAACGAACCCAACTAGCATCAGTGAGGACTTGGGTTCCATCCCTGGCCTCGCTCAGTGGGTTAAGGATCTGGCTTTGCCATGAGCTGTGGTGTAGGCCGTCAACTACAATTCCTATTTGACCCCCAGCCTGGGAACTTGCATGTGTGGCAGATGTGGCCCTAAAAAGACCAAAAAAAATTTTTTTGCGTACTGTATAGATTGATAAGAAAATTTCATTGTGGATGACCGAAATGCTTTCTGGATTATTGAAAACAAGCATGTGGTTTCCTAGTTTTTAATCAGTTCAAGCAAAGGATGTAAGAAATAAAAATTAGGATTTCCCAGATTCACTTGTGTCTAAGTCATTTTATCACAGAAATCGCATTTGCTATATAATAAGAGCCCTTGGCCGCTAAGCAGAAAGTGTATTTTGTCTGGTAAATTTAAGGGCTCACTGGGAGAGAAGACTCTTTCATTTGTTTTCATTGGTTAAAAATATTTTTGCTACGAGTTCCTGTCGTGGTGCAGCGGAAATGAACCCGACTGGGAACCCTGGCCTGGCTCAGTGGGTTAAGGATCCGGTGTTGCTGTCAGCTGTGGTGTAGGCCAGGAGCTGTAGCTCCGATTAGACCCCTAGCCTGGGAACCCCCATATGCTGCCAGTGCGGCCCCAAAAAGCAAAAAAAAAATTTTTTTTTTTTTTGGCTAATGCCAAGGAAAACGCTACCTTAGAAACAAAACAGAAAGAAATTTTAGAAATTGCCCAGGAATAAGCTTGCATATTAGCTTCTGGAGTGACCTCTACTGGTTTGGAGAAAAGAGTGAAAAGTTAATTACTGACCTCTCTTAGGATCCAGCAGAACTCGAATTCTCAGAATTTAAAAGCAGAGCAGAGTGCTCCGTATTGCAGTCGCACTTAAAATAGATGAATCTTGGCTGTTGTTTCTTTTCCTCGACCACAGCGGAAGTGGTCCTTGGGGCGCACATAAATGAGCTGGAAAATCGGATTTTGTGCACTGACTTTTATTTTGTAGACTACGCTCCAAAACTACATTTCTTCTGTTTGATAGAGAGTATAGGTAACAGTAACAAATTGTAAAAAATCATTTTTTTTCAATAAATACTGCGAGGTACTAGCTCTTCCTGAGGGGATAAAATTGATAATAACATCTAGTGCTGCTGAGGACGAAGAGGGTGAGAGAGGCTGCAGACACCCACGATGAAAGTGCGTGCGCGCTAAATGCCAGAAGCGCACTCCAGCGTCATCTAACTTAGAAGAGGATGAAAGAGTTCCCGGCTTAGGGAAGCGGAGGAGGCCTCACGGAAGAGGAGTTAGTTGGTTGTCCTGTGCTGTGAAGAATGGATTGTGGCAGCTGGAAATGTGAACAAAGCCACTTGCAAATGGAGGGAACGGAATAAGCCCTGAAGATTACGCGCACGTCTGTTTGGAGTCCAGCGAATTCTCTTTGGCAGCGGCTTGGAGTGGGACGGGCAAGGGCTCAGAACCGGAGGCTGTTGCAGGAGGGCCCGCTGGGCGCGGTGTAAACCTGATTCGGTGGCGTAGAGGAGCCGTGGTGTCTTCCGGGCGGGGAGCGCTCGAGCAGATGTCTGTCAGGATGAGGAATCTGGAAGCTTTCTGTCGCTTAGACCGGAAACACGGGGCCAGAAGGAGGTGACATCCGGTAGGCCACTGCAGTGGTTCTAGGGACCAGTATGTGGAAGGTGGGGAAGGAACGGAAAAGGAAGAATGGGCTCACGTGAAAATGACGGGGACCTAAGAACAGACCACTAGGGGCAGATGGCAGTGAAAAGGTCAAAGGTGACTCTTATCCTAGCTCAGAAAGCAGCACAGATCAGGTGTCCCATAGATCAGTGAAAACTGGGGCTTAAGTGACTGAGTAGATACAAATAGGGAAGTGAAGAAGTTATTTGAAGATGATGAGATCATCCGTATGGTGTGTTACTGAGTTCGAGCCGCTGGCGGGGTGTATATATGTAAACATGTCCTCAGCAAAAGTTGCAAAAATGGAACTTAGAAAAGAAGTTACCCGTGATGACACAGACAGGAAACACGGAGCAGAACGGACCAAGGACAGAACCTGTGATGTTGCCTAACGATTTAGAATAAGAGCATTCAGAGGATCTACCGGAAAACAATGGAGTAGAGGTGAACGAGGAGGAGAAGGTGAGGATAATGGAACTGAGCGAGGCGCAAGGCCGCTGCCGGTGAGCTTGGGAACTGGAGAAATGTAAAGAAAAGGAGTGTTGAGAGCGGACCACGGAATTTTGTTTTTGAAGGAACGGTTTCACTGGTGGTGAGAATGACTGTAAGACGTGAAGGAATGAGAGGAGATGAGGCCTGAGTGGCGCCTGGCGACATGGGTCAAGGCCGCCTGGACGCCAGCAGCCGAGAGAGGCTCCTTGTTCAGGCTGTGGGAGAACTGAGCACTTTCTCTAAGCAAGGAAAAGGCGCTGGCAAGGAGAAGATACAGATGGACTTGGGAGGGAGAATGAGACGGGGCAGAGAGACTTGGCAGCGAGAGGGAGCGCGTGGATCTGGAGGAGGGCCGTCCAGTAGAACTTGGCAGTGACAGCCGTGTTCTGTATCTGCGCTGTCTGGGGCGGTACCCACGAGCCACAGGCAGATGTTGAGCTCTTGAAATGCAGCTAGTGCTATCGGAGCATGAAAATGCTGACCGCCTTTAATTTTGATGACTTTAAATGTAAGTAGTCACATGTGACTAGTGGCTGCCTCACTGGGAGGCACGGACCTAGTGAGGCAGCTACTTGGGGAAAGAGGGGCGGACGTGGTGAGAGATAGCGGGTGAGCTCCAGGTGAGGCCTGCAGTAGAGATGGTGGTAATGGAAGTCTCTCGTGGTCAAACAGTTTCGTCCTTGGTGTTCTCTCTTGGCGCAGTGGGTTAAGGATCTGGTGTCATCACTGCAGTGTCTCTGATGGCTGCTGTGGCGTGGGTTTGATCCCTGGCCTGGGAACTTCCACCTGCCAGGTGCAGCCAAAAAAAAAAAAAAGAAGTTTCATTGTTTCTCCAAAAATGCATATAGCATTGTTCACAAAGCGGGTCAGGGTAGGGCACGTGGGCAGGACTGGGGCGGTCCCGCGGGGTCGCAGCGCAGCATCTCTGCGAGACGGGACAGAGCTCCACGGCGGGGCGCCTCCCAAAAGCGAGTTTGGTGTCACTCTCCACTTCCCTGTCTAGTGACTTTTTTTCATTATCATTCCCGAACCTAGGAAAAAAAAACAAAAAAAGAGTCAGAGAGCCAGTTTAGGGGAGACATTTGAAAGGCTGAGAGAACGGAAGGCTCGTAAGTTAATAAGTGCTGACTCAAAGATCTGTGTGAAGTAAGTACAAAGCCAGGAAGACTCGAAGAGGCCTGGCGGGCTGCGGCTCCCTGGGGGGTCAGGAGCAGACTGCTCACGTGTTAGACCCTGGAAGATAGGCCAGGTCACGCACTTTTATTTGTGAGAATTGTAGCTTTTGGAGATAGAGTTTTCAATGGGAAAAGAGGTTTTTAAAAGCAGCGATGAGGTTACGCAATGAAAATTGTCTGGTGAGAAGAATACAT
Organism: Catagonus wagneri; assembly: GCA_004024745.2. Taxonomy (NCBI): domain Eukaryota; kingdom Metazoa; phylum Chordata; class Mammalia; order Artiodactyla; family Tayassuidae; genus Catagonus; species Catagonus wagneri. The sequence goes on from PVHT020000061.1 coordinate 13,937,012, forward strand.
AGGCATGCACCTGTCTCCAGCTTGGTGGAGAGGCCTTGCAGCATCTCCTACAGTGATTTTGTCTCTGCTCCCGTATGCTTGCGATGTGGTCTTGGCTCCAGACTCGCTCACTGGACTTTGTCCGGCTTTTTCTTAAATCCAAATGTAAACAGTCAGGCTGGGATTTGCTTATCCATCTGAGTGATATCTGAATTCATAAAAACTGAATTCAGAGTTAGGGGGGACCGGCGAGATCTTTTCAGCTAAGGCATGGACTTTGTAAATAGAGGCCCTAACCTCTGGGTTAAGTGACAAGTCTAAGGTCACAGAGCTAGAGAGTGGCAGAGCTGAGGCCGCACTTGAAGACTGCACCGATTCCCGGTTCTGGCCCTGACCCGGGCAGCATGGTGTTCTGGGCTGAAGTCTTCAGTGGGCACCTCAAAATTCGTACTCTGGAAGCAGTAAGACTCGACGTAGGCGATTACCTGCAGAACGTCCCCGTCCTTACTTTTTTCTGAACTTGTGCTTTCCAAGTGCAAAGCTACTGATGTGCTCATACTGAAATCGAAAACTTGCTGAAGCAGAAAGCTACCATCTACCTTAGACCGCAGTTTATTCATAGCCGTTTTGACATTGGACACATACACAGATCAATAGATGGGACTTCCGAATGTCAATAAACGTAACAAAGTCTAAAATCACACTGGGACTGAGTTCAGATGTGAAAGAGTTTGCTAACCAGCAGGTGCGTTTTTCACTTCTTACAAAGGACCCAGCGCTCTGCGTCTCCAGCCAGCTCTTGTCTTTCTGTCCCACATTCTTACCCGCATCTGTCTTCCCAGAAATGAAGAAAGATTCCTGCGTAACATGATCTAAGAAAAAAAGGGATGTTGTTTTCAGAGAACATTAGAACTTTGTAAGCTTACTCGCATTTTTCCTTTTTGCTCTAAATAATAAGTTGAGAAACACATGAATGTGATTGCAAACAGCCCTGGTTATTATCTATAAAGTAATCATGGTTTGCATGGGGCAATACCAGAAGTGTACTTTATTTTTTTAGCCATACCCCCAGCATGCAGAAGTCCTGGCCAGGAATAAAACACACGCCACAGCAGTGACAACACTGGATCCTTAACCACTAGGCCACCAGGGAACTCCCCAGAAATGTACTTTAAATGGTAGTTGTATTTTGACATAGACTCATAAAGTGAAAAATGTGCAAATCATGGAACTTTGCTAAACATGTAAATAAGGGTTTATATATTAATGAGCCGGAGAGTTCAGGTCTTCGGTTTCTGTGAAACCCTAACTAATTTAAGAGGTTTTTCTTGAAGTAATTTGTGGGCTTCACAACCCTGGAAACTTTGTGTCTCTTGCAGAAACCAGCTCAATGAAATGGGATTTGCTGTTGTAATAAACCAAACCAAAGTCCTATTCCGATGATCAAAGAATGTTAAAATACCTTTGTTTTCCTTTTAATCCTTTAACTCCTTTGGGGGCATTTTTAGGTATCAGAGCGCTTGGCACACGTGTGGCGTGAATTCAGCAACCCCTAAGATTTCAGGGACTGAATCTGAGTGCATCTGCCTGAGTCAGTACTTCTCCTTTTCCCTGCCTCCTGTCTTTCCTCCGCACAGTGGCTCTTTTTTAGAAGGCACAGTGAGGGCCCCCTTCCTGCCCCCTGGAAGCTCATGCGTTGTCTGTAATACACTGGGTCTCACACTGTGGGATCCAGACCAGAAGGGTCAGCGTCCTCTGAGCACTTTTCAGCAGAGGACGTGCTCGGACCCCTCCCAGGCCCTAGAATCTTCCAGGGTGAGGTGCTCTGGGGGAGGCCATGCTCTCGAGTCGCAGAGCCGCTGGCCTCGTGGCTGGAATGGTTTACCTTCCTGGGGAGCCCCCTTGTGGCTCAGTGGAAGCGAACCTGACTAGTATCCATGAGCACGTGGGTTCGATCCCTGGGCCCACTCAGTGGGTTAAGGATCCAGCATTGCCATGAGCTGTGGTGTAGGTCGCCTACTGGGCTCAGATCCCATGAGGCTGTGGTGTAGGCCGGCAGCTGCAGCTCCCATTCGCCCCTTCACCTGGGAACCTCCATATGCTGTGGGTGCAGCCCTGAAAACAAAGAATTTTATACCTTCCTTATTTTTCTATCAAGATAAAATCTACACACCATAGAATTCAGCATTTTAAAGTGTCCGATTCAGTGGCTTGTAGTGTTTTCACTATGTTAGGCGACCATCGCCGCTACCTAAGTCTAGAACGTTTTACCCCCCTTACCCGTTAGCAGCCATTCCTTGTCCTCTGTCTCCGCCCCCAGCCCCTGGCGACCATTAATCTACTTTGCATCTCTACAGATTTGACTGTTCTGGATGGTTCCTAAAAACGGAATCATACAACATGGGACCTTCTGTGTCTGGCTTTCACTTAGCACATGCCTTCAGGTCCATCCTTGTGGGAGTAACGGCCCGTCATTCCTTCTTACAGCTGCGTAATACTCCATTATGGGCCCAACCACATTTTGTTTATTCTTGTGCCACTTCATGGCCGTTCCAGGTGACTCCTTGGTTGTTGTGAATAACCCGGCCGTTAACGATTGTTATAAGTTTTTCATGAACATAGGTTTTCCGTTCTTGTGGGCACATGCACTTGACCCGCCTCTTTCTTTTTTGTCTTTATAAAGTCTCGAACTCTGCACAGGGAACACTGACTGAGTCACCGCTCTACAGCTAAGTACAGGGTTAGGTTCCTTCCAACCTCTCACCACATTTTCGACTTCCAGTCAGAACATGGCTTTTGTTTGGTGTGTGCTTCTGTTTGGAGATACCTTATCTAAAGTATATTGTTGATTCATTAACATTCAACTCATGTCCAGCAGCATCAGAACTCATGCCCAATGAGGCTTATCTAACGTGCATTTTCTCTATAAGGCACATCACAGCCTTCCTGAGCTTAGGGACGCCGCACGACATTGCACATGACCCTTCAGGGCCATTTCACACAGTGAAGTTGCCACCAAGAAGCACAAAAATGTGAAAAGTATGGCACTGAAATAAACTGCAAGAGGAACACTTGCTTTTAGTGTGAGAGCTGAAACAAGAAGGCAGTGTCAGCTTGTTCATCCTCACCTGGAAACCTGTGTTTTGAGGGCTCCAGAATTTTCCCCGCTCTGTGCCTGTGCTTGTCGAAATGACCGTGAAACCCATGAGGATTATTTGGGCTTACAAATACATTTTTAACACGTAGGCAAATTTGCAAATACAGAATCCACAAATAATGAGGAGCTGGGGTGAAACTGCTCTGTCAGGTGGTAACTCTCTGTTTAATTTCTGGAGGAGCCGCTGGACTGTTCCCGTAGTGGCTCCACCGTTGAGCGTTCCTGCCAGCAGCTTAGCAAGGCCCTGGTTCCTCCAGATCCTCGCCAGCCCCTGTCCCTTCCCTGCTTCTCGCCCTCCCTCCCTTTCTCCTTTTCCATCCTGTCCTGGTGGATGTCAGGTGGTCTTTCACTGTGGTTTTAATTTGTCTTCCCTTAATGATGAGTGATGCTGAACGTCTTTTTATGTGCATGGTAGCCATTGGTATATTTTCTTTGGGAAAAGTCTCTATTCCAGAACATTGCCTGGTTTTAAAATGGATTATTTGTCTTTTCATTGTTGAGTTGTGAGCTTTTTATATATTATGGTTCGTGGCCTCGTAGAGATGTGCTTTGCAAATATCTTCTCCCATTCTGTAGATTTTCTTTTCAATTTGTTTTTTGTTGTTTTTGCTTTTTTTTTTTTTTTTGGTCATTTTTGGCCACCCGGCGACATATTGAATTCCCGGCCAGGGATCAGATAGGAGCCACAGCCAGGACCTAAGCCACAGGTGCAGCAGCACCAGACCCCTAATGCACGGTGCTGGGCTGGGGATTGAACCCTCGTCCCAGTGGCTCCCGAGAGGTCACTGATCCTGTAGTGCCACAGCAGGAGCTCATCTTTTCACCTTCTTGATAATGTTCTGTGATGTACAAAAGCTTTTTTTTTTATTTTAACATCCCAATTTAATCTTTTTTTCTTTGCTTGTGTGTCACCTTTAATTTTGAAATTACTCTCAGTACAGCCTGTTAAAAGCTGTTTACACATTTTGTATTGAAGAAGTCATGAAAAGTTAGTTTGTGGAGTCAGTAAATGATCACTTATTTGCCAGTGGGTGTCATTTGTAAATTTAAAGCATTCGTTTGCAGGTATTTGTAATGTTTTCACGTGTTGTGGCTGTGGAATTTTAAATACTGGCGTCAACAGGACCCCAACTTTCTAAAAAGCAGCTTCACATTCATTTAATGAACTGTTTTGTTTAGGAAAATTAAAGAGAAACACTTATAACTGTTTTAAATAATACTTCCCTTTTAAAAAAAGACTGCCTCTTAAAAACTATGGACTTTCTGCCCTAAAAATGGAGTCTGAACAGCCAGCTGTGGAAGAACCCAAGAGTCCCCAGAACTTGGAAATAAACACGGATGGGTGTTTATTTGTGTTAGTTTAAATGCAGTAACCCTGTGTTAGAAAACTGAATCTCTAACACTTAAGTTAAACTCAGCAAAAGCAAATAGCCTCAGCTAGCATGCCTTTAATCCACTTAGTAACTTTAAGTCCAAACCATCAAAGGCGGTTATAACCGAAAACAGTCCTTCGTGCAGCTTCCCCATAGAAGCAGGAAAAGGCTGGAAATTACATGTCACCTTCGCATCCTGGCTTGCTGACCTTGTGCTCAGATCGAACCCTCTGCGTGCCAGCTGTTACCGTTATTAAGACCTTGCCCCCAGGGGTTAAGTAGGAGAAAAACTCTCCTGTCCTATAGGCGAACCAGCAGGGAAAGTCCCAGCCCCTAACACGCCTGATTCAAAGCGCCCGGGCTTGCGGGCGTGCGCTGTTGTTAGTCTGTCCCGCCCGTGCCGGAGCCGCCCCTGCGTCCCTAGCCGTCCTGTGCTGGGTCCCGGGACCCGTTCGCTGGCAGCCCAGCCCCAGCCGCGGACCTTGCTTCCTTTCCCGTAAAGGTAATGCCTTTGCTTGTGTTTCTGTGAATTTGTTATTTGGGGAGAATTCATTTCAAAACTGAACTTTTGCTCTGTGCTTTCTAGGACTGAATTTAAAATTCCAGCGCACAGGGCTGTTGTTGATGTTTTTCACTGTAATCTTTGAAGGGCATCCGAACGCACTGAGAATCTGAAATCTCTTGAATGAGAGTCTAGCACAGTAAGGGAAGGTCGGTTCTTTTTAAGGTTTATTCAGATGAGCTGTCTTTGTGAAACTGGAAAGAAACCTTCTCTTACGGCTGTGTAGCTGCTGTGTAGCTGCTGTGTAGCTGCTGTGTGCTTTAAGAGTCTTCTTTAATCGCTATCTGTACCAGAGGATTTGGAAAGTAACTGCTTTCCTCATTGCCAGTTGGTAGAAAAATAAAGGCAGAATTGTATAAATCGCTTTAGTCACTTTTGTGAATTAATTGCTGTAAGAAACTAGTACAATACTATCATCTTCCAGCTTAACAAAAAGAGTACTTATGTGAAGTTATCCACTCGGGAGCTAAGCTTTCACAGCAAGTTTAATTTTTATCAATGTTTATTTCAAATACATATTTCGCAAAACGCCCCAAGTTGTACTTGAAGTGCTTAGATGTTGGTGCATTGCATTCGTTTTAATGGTGGCAGTGATATAACTACATGACAGTCGGATTTACTATGGAAAGTAGAAATCAAAATGTATTTGCCATGTTTACTTTGGCTTAAAATTAGAGTGGATAATTTATATGTGACTGGCAGAAAAATTCGGACTAGTTTAACTTGTGAAATATGTGTATGTTTTGTAGTAAAAATGCAAAATTAAAAAAAACCAAGTGCTTGAAGATTTCACGAAAACTGAAGTATTTGATGCCAGTCATTGACCATAAATGATTTTCTTCAGTCATAATGCAAAAAGCATGGGTCAGCTTGACAATTTGCTAAAATTTTCTTGAACAAGTATTCCTATGGAAAGAAAAAGCATGAATACATCCTTCTTACCCATAAGAGGGTTATTTTAGATGATGGTATTTATAATTAAGCAAACTCTAGTTCCCTTTGATGGCTGGGAAGTCACTGAACTATGTAAATAAACCCTGCACTGGAGCCTCCACTTGTAGACAGTGGGCTTACTACTTACCATGGTTTTAGTGTCTGCTGACACATTTCTACTTTTTAAAATGGTAAAATTGTCTCGGCGTTATTTTTTTAAATTACATATCTTAATTAAATTATCTTAGAATGCTTTCATTGCCAGATCTTGAGTACTGGAGTATTTTATTGGATGACTGTATCTCATTTGTCTGTTTTTTGTTTTAGTATGCAAAAATAAAGCAGAGTATTTTTATGTGTCTTTCCATGCTTCGTGTGGCTTACATCTTAGACCTGAATTACAGAATTGTGAGCATGATCTGTTTGCACTGAAACGATTGACCTGCGGGGCGGTTTTGAAAATACGTGTTAGCCTTTCCACTCTGGGAAATGATATATATGTATTGTAAAACGGCTTCCTCCAGCTTTTTTTTTTTTTTTAAATTTTGGCTGCACTCACGGCATGTGGACGTTGCCCCAGGCCAAGGATTGAACCTGAGGCGCGGTGGCGACCTGTGCCACCGCTGCGGCAATGCCAGGTCCTTAACCTACTGCTCCACTTCCATCCAGCATTTAGCCTCACGCCCGGTGTCTCTTTGCTTTGTATCGAGTCACTCAACCTTTCTGGCAAAACTGGGGGAGTCCTCTCCTCAGCGTTTGCTGTGCACAGTGCTTACCTTTGACTTTAACTGCTTTGAGTCCTGGGGTTGGCTCAGAGCATCCTGACAGTACAAGTCTCTCAACTCTTACAGCTCAGTACCGCGGATGGACAGACAGCCTTGCCACACTGACTCTGTGAACATGGCTGATTTCTTAAAAATGACAAGTTCTGACCACATCCCAACACAGGAAATAAAACTGGGTGTTTAAAATCAAGACAAATGAACTGCAGAGTTCCTGTCGTGGCTCAGCGGAAACGAATCCAACTAGGAACCGTGAGGTCGCGGGTTCGATCCGTGGCCTCACTCAGTGGGTTAAGGATCCGGCATTGCTGTGAGCTGTGATGTAGGCCACAGATGCGGTTTGGATCCCGCATTGTGGTGGCTGTGGTGTAGGCTGGCAGCTCTAGCTCCAATTAGACCCCTAGCCTGGGAACCTCCACTTGCCGCGGGTGTGGCCCTAAAAAAATGACAAAAGACAGAAACAAAAACAAAAAAGACAAATGAACTGCTCACCCTGTCAGCCTTTTAGAAAAAATATAAAACAAAGCAATTAAAGTATATGAGAAAAGCAAGACTTGGGGAAGAGGGTGGCCCTTTGTTCTCTCAATTTCTATTCTTGTATCATTTTAATCGCTATTAAACAGGCTCACTTATTTCAGGCTCACATATTCGATTCCAAGAAAACGATTCACAAGGAACCCGCTAGGTGCTTTTTACATGCTTGCCAAATAGGGACAGTCACCTATTTCACTGAAGAACAGGATTTCATCGCCTTTGTGAGCAAACCCCACTTGCACAATATAAATGTCATTTGAGCCCCTCTAACAGACGCAGGAAAGCAAATAGAATTCACAGACATTTTAGTGGTAATTTAAGTAGGAAGAGACAAAGATTTATGAAAGATGTACCCAGCCTCTTGCTAAGAAGTGCTCGACTGATCCCACTCAAGTAAGAAAAGCAGGCAAAATTTGAGGTTTTTCTAAGTGTAAAGGAAATCTCAGTGTTCTCTAGGTCAAAGGATGTCTTCAGTTGTGCCTCATAACGGATGCTCCGGGGTACGTGCTCCTCAAGTTGCCTGCAGACTCGAGCATCCCCCGAGACTTCGCTGGCTGCACTCTGCGGGGAAGAGCCCGTTTGCTGCAGGGAGTCTGATGTGCTGCTTCTCAAACTTCACAGAGCAGCGGGGAGTGGAGCCCGGTGTCGGATCCTTAGCATTCGTGGGGTAACCCTGAGTGTGATATTGAGAAACGGCGCGTTACCATGTGAATCAAACAACTTCCAAGTGCTCTGCGGCGACCGCTCTCAGTTTTTGGCTTTATGGAAGACATTTTAAAAATTCCCTCGCATTCTTTGGCCTCGCCAGGCGTAGATGGAGGATTTTCTCAATTTCATCGATCTCGGTGATGGCTTGTTCCTTTGAGCTGCTAAGTTTTGAGGTTTTGAGATGTGTGAAGCGTTAAACATTCATGGTTTCTCCAGACACGCCTGTGGTCTCTTCAGCAACACAAGTCAAGCTCGGTAATACGACCCCGTTTCTGCGCGGGGAGAACTGTAGTCACACAGACAGGTCGCTCCACTGCACAGTTGCCTGTTTTGCGATTTTAGTTGAGTCAAAATAATTTCAAATGAAATCTTACGGCCTAAAGATAGATCTGTCACACCTTGGGGCCCTGTTTATGACCAGAGCGTCCTGTGATTAATTCTTTTTTCATGCGGATGGGAGTCTAGATAGCAGACCTGCTGCCTGGAGGGTGTCTGGTTCTAGAATTGAAACGTAAAATGCATTCAGAAGCAGGAGTATTTTTTCTTCCTTTTTCTTTTTCCATTTCCTTTGCCCTTTTTCTTTTCCTTCCTCCCTTCCTTCCTTTTTTTCCAACCACGCCCACGGCATGCAGAAGTTCTGCGACCAGGAATCAAACCCTCAACACAGCAGTGACTCGAGCCACAGCCGTGTGACAATGCTAGATCCTTAAGCTACTGAGCCACCAGGGAACTCCCTTTTTTTCCTTACTTTCTTCTTCCCCTCTTTTCTTCATTCTCTTTCATTCTTTTTTTTCTTTTCCTTTGGCACAAAACTTTAGGGAACCACTCTCTTAATAGAGGCTCTAGACTCCACGTTGGAGATTGACTTGGTGCTGGGGATACATTTCTCTCGAGGGCTAAATAAGCTTATTAGTCAAATTGGCCATCTCCTAATATTATTCAGATGATCCATGAGTAATTGAGGCTATGTGACAAGTCGTTTTGTATTCCCACATCATTGTTCCACATGAATTCTGCACTGCTGTCTCTCAAATTCATGTCTTATGAAGGATTTCTCTTTGCTGTACCCTCTCCCCACCCTTTAACTTCAAATATGGTATAGATGAGCCTCTTTTTTCATTGTAACCCCAAAGAAGTAAAGATAATCCAGATACAATGACACACACCCTAACGTGGAGTGTTGGAATAGACAGCAATATTCTGCATTTCAAGACTATTTTCTGAACCGATGCTGAATACTTTGAGTAGCAATTGCTTGCTCTTATAAATTGATCAGCATTAATTAAATAAAGTATAAATCAGTGGTCCTCAACCCTGGCTGCATATTAAAATCATCTGGGGAGCATTTTAAAATGCTAATATCCACAACCCACTAAAATATGAATTAAATCATAACCTTTGGGCCCAGGGCCCTGGGTCCTTAATTTTTCTTTTATGTAACTGAAGTGATTCTAATTTGCAGGAAAAGTTGGAACCATGGTGATAGACTTATAATTTTGTGAATATTTGTCATATTTATTGTGTTTCCCTCGAGATTTGCCGCAGAGTCTAAATGAATGTCTTGGCTGCTTGGTTCTTGGGTTAGACAACCACTTACCGGAAGGCGGTCTTCTAGAACTTTTTTGAAAGATTATAGATTGACACATTTTTTTTTAAGGCTGCGCCCTCAACATGTGGAAGTTCCTGGAACTAGGGGTTGTATTGGAGCTGTGACTGCCGGCCTACACCGCAGCCACGGCTACACCGGATCCGAGCCATGTCTTTGACCTACACTGCAGCTCACGGCAACGCCATATCCTTAACCCTGAGCGAAGCCAGTGATCGAACCCACATCCTCATGGATACTAGTCGGGTTCTTAACCCACTAAGCCACCACGGGAACTCCCTAGATTGACATTTCTGATTATAGAAAATGTCTCTACTTTTATTTCATATATTCTTAGTTATGCAAATGAACATAACTCTTCAGACTTAGGATTAAAAGAAACAATTGCAGTTTAATAGAATTGGAAGTCATCTGAAATAGGAACTCAAATATAAAAGAAAACCGTCTTTTGCGGGCATTGATGCTTAGGGTTACAGGACTCATAAGTGTGGGGAAAAGTGGTGAAATTTTGTGGCTTGATAAATTTGGTGGATGAATTTGGAAACGAGATCTCTGAAAATTGCTTTAATAATGACGATATCATGATAATGCTGCTGAAATATATGTTTAGGAAGATAAGTGTTTATGCTGAAACAGGATATTTTCATTTATCCCAAACTGTAAGAGATAAACTTTATTTTATACACACATTTCTCTTCCCACATAGACCTGCTACCAAAGGAACGTTAAACAGGAAACACGAGTAAAACGAGACTGATGTTTCTACAGCCCTGAAATTCCCAACAATCACTCCTCTAGGTGTAAATCTCGGCTTTGACAACTGAACTCATATCTAGCAACAAGGATGCTTTCCAAGGTCAGGAGCTCCACACCGGCTATGGCACATACACTCCAATATGATGTTGTTTGACTTTTATCTCTCTGTATAGTTTTGTAAATCTGGACGAGGGGGAAGCCATCTCTGTCGATTTTAATTTTTCTTCTGTATCATTTAGCTCTTTGTAAATATTTCCAATGGTTTTTATAAAGAAAAAAAGGAAGCATTTGTAGTTTATCTTTAGTGATGCCTTTATTGTATAAAATCACACTTAAAAAGGTTATGTAAAAATACTAGGTATATTTCATTTTCAAAGATGGTGCTTGTTATCGTAAATCAAAGCTACCTTCTTGATAATACAAATTTTTTTTGATCTTTATTTTTCCCATTATAGCTGGTTTACAGTGTTCTGTCAGTCGTCTACTCTGATAATACAGATTTCACAGGCAGCAGTGGGTTTCCACTGTAAGACAATGGTGGTCCCTTCTTTTCGGATTTCCTAGAATTCAGTCGGCGGCTTTTCCGTGGTGTGATGGAAAGCGTAGTTAGCGCCTGGCGGGCTCTTAGGAAACGTTTGCTCAGCGGTGCAGGTTTTCACATGTGTGTAACGTGGTTCTGCAGGAAAAGGGCTTCAAATTCATTGTAGTTTATGGTTAAGGGGGATGATAGCAACAACCCTTATTTCTGTAGAGTTCTTTGCAACATATAAAATGCTCGTAGGTGACTAAGTGAAGATATTTATGTGTTCTTACTGAAGGAGCCTTTAATGGTAGAAAGTTCATGAACTCAAAGGGAAATAAGGAAATTTAATTTGTCTCAGAAGGGGAGAAGGTTATGTTTCTTTCTTTAAAACCATTCTTTTTAGTTCCTTAAGAGGGCCTGATTCTTTGATTAAAGATACCGATTTCGCTGTCAGGTCACAATTACATTTTTTTTTGAAATAGTCTAAATTCTACATGACAGCAGTGATCGCTCCATCGCTTGCTTTTCAGGTTTGCATAACATGATACTTGGGTGGATAGAGCTGCTTTTAACTCAGTGGAATGTGTCTCTGACACTCCTGAATGTGGAATTTTACTTTTTAAAAGTGTCTTGTGAAAGACTGAATTCAGAGGCTATGTTTCATGTGAACCTTCAGACTGAATTTTATATTAGTAGCTTCTAGTGGTCCTGTAAAAGCAAGATGAACCTGGCATTGCCCTAGAAGTGTCTTGAGGTTAGAAAAGCCTTTCTTTCAGGGAGTTCCCATCGTAGCTGAGCAGATAACGAACCCAACTAAGTATCCATGAGGACACAGGTTATCCCTGGCCTCTCTCGGTGGCTTAAAGATCTGGCATTGCTGTTAGCCGTAGTGTAGGTTGCAGACGTGGCCCGGATCCCACGTGGCTGTGGCTGTGATGTAGGCTGGTGGCTTCAGCTCTGATTGGACCCCTAGGCTGGGAATCTCCCTATGCTGTGGGTGCGACCCTAAAAAGACAGAAAAAAAAAAAAGCCTTACTCTCAGAGACATGCTGGTTGGAGACTGAATCCCAGTCATGTGATTTGGATCAGTTATACTATAATATTTTTGACTCTTCGTTTTCTCTGTAATGGGCCTAATAGATCTTGATAGGGTACTATGAGGAAAGTCTTTGACATGGTGAGATGATAAAACCATTTTAATAGCCCTGTGAAGGGAAATCTGCCCTAGAGACAAAACCTGGCTGGTGACCTTGGACCGTCCAGCTTGGGCAGTCCCACTATAGAACGTGCTTCGCATGTGCTCATCTTTCTCAGGCTCCCCGGTGCATCGAGGTATTCTCTGGCCAGAACACTAAATGGTAATAGGCCACCTTGGTACCAATGATAAGAAATAGGACCATCATTTTAGGATGAGCATCAAGCAGTGTTAGGGGAACACTGCGTGTTAAAACAGGTTTGGTACCCAGTGGATACGGGTACTTCCCAAACTACCTTCATACCAGCATGAAGGGGAGACTTCAGGTTTCTTTCTATAGTCACCTTCTAATGTCTAGTACCACCTAAGAGAAAGAGACCGTCTCACCCAGGTACCTGGACGAGGTGCTTCAATCCAGGAGTTCCCTCGTGTTGTCACTGCAGCATCTCTGGGCAGCTTGGATTTGATCCCTGGCTTAGGAGTTTCCACGTGCCATGGGCGTGGCCAAAAAGAAAATGAGGATGCTCAGTCCATATACAAGGCACTAATAAGGTTAACATCTGATTGGTTGTTATTTCTATGCATGCAGAAGTTTAAGAGTCGTGTAAATAAGCCGTAAGTAAACTTTGTTATCGATTAGTACCTCTGCTATAAAAAATGTGTTACTTTGCTCTGCCTTATATAGAACAATGGGTCTTTATTTCTCTGTCAACTGTTATCATTTTCCTCCTTGAATTGCGCATCATTTTCCCACCACTTAGGTCTTATTCTCCTGTAGCCTCCGCACCCGGTGTGTGGTGTTGTCCTGCTACACAGAGTGTGTTCCAGGACTGACGTTACGGACACGTTGGTGGAAGATTCCTGCCCCGCCGCTGACGGACAGTGTCAGAGTCGACATTTCAGCAACATCTCCCAGTGATCCTTAGGTTTGAGAAACACTGCACTGGGGTTTTGTGTTTTGTCTAGTGAAACTCTAACAGGGAGCATCATGCTTCTGAAAAAAGGGACTGGCTACAGCATGGGATCTTGTTTTTCCTCTAGTCTTACCATTTATTGTTAAGTTTGGTGTTATGAGTCTGATGAAGCCAAAGGTTATGCTAGGACATATTATCTGAACTTATGGAATATATTTTAGCATAAGCATATGCTAATGCTAAATATATTTTAGCATCAAAAATCTTAGCATTGGACTTCTAGGCGTTAGCATTTGAGACTCCTCGACTCAAGCTTTCTTTTGCAAAGTAGAGTGTAATGCCCACCACACCTGTTTTTTTGAGGGCTCTTAGGAGGATCGACTCAAGCGAGATGGAGTGTGGCACTCCCAAAGCGGTGCCCATTGTAACTGTTGACGGAGATGAGGATGCTGTGCCTGCAGGCCGTCTCGGCGCGTGTGTGTGTGTGTGTGTGTGTGTGTGTGTGTGTGTGTTAAGGAGAGTGGTGGCCTTGCTGAGCGGTTACTGTGTAATTGGAACAGGTCTGTGTATTCTCTTCAACAGTACACTTAGCGTTTGACTTGACAGTTTTCTGGCCACACTAACAGTTCTGGTTTCCAATTCCAAGGACCTACTAGAAGGTTTCTGTAACACTTTTTAGATGTTAAGCTACGTAAATAGTTCAATTCCATCTTTTGGGTAAATTGTGTGTCATTAACATATTTTGGTATATAACTTTTTTTTTGCTTTTTTTAGGGCCTCCCCCGAGGCATATGGAAGTTCCTAGACTAGGGGTCGAATTGGAGCTACAGCTGTCAGCCTACACCACAGCCACAGCAGCGCAGGATCTGAGCTGCACCATACACCACAGCTGACAGCAACGCCGAATCCTTAATCCACTGAGCGAGGCCAAGAATCCACAACCTCATGGTTCCTAGTCGGATTCGTTAACTGCTGAGCCACGAAAAGAACTCCTGATATATAATATGTTGATGAATAAAACTTCCGTAATTGAGACAGTTCCGACTATGATTATATGATAGCATTTTGCAGGAGATATTGCTTTTTGTCTTTGAAGCAGAGTAATTTCCTTTGATTTTATAAGTGCGAGTTTCCTGAGCCCCAAACTAGAGTAGGATGTAATTGTTTGAACCTTCTTATCACATGAACTCTGATGACTTTTCTTTTTACATTTCATCATGACTGAAATGCCTCTATGTCTCTTTTCTGTATTGTCTGCTTAATGCTTATGAAACAAGTCATAGTAGTTTTGGTTTCATAGATAGCTTTGGTCCAACAAATAATAATTTATGTTTCCCAAACTTTGGAAGCTATAAGATAGATTGAGAGCCTTTTTCTGAATAGTTTGCATTCATCTATTCTTGCTCCTTAGCTCCATTTTGATTTTCCACTTTATCCAATTATTTGATGTATGTGTCTAAGTGTCTATATATCAAATAATTGGATAAACCAGCAAATCAAAAAAGAGCAGGTGTATATACTGGAAGATAAGCGATTTTAAAAGAACCCAATGAATGGATGACTATTTAAGGTAAAATAAGTTTGTTTCTGTTTTTGCATTTTAATGATAATTATTTCTTGTTCATTATTAGTCACTATGTTAGGAACCTTGTATATTGTTCTATTAATATTTTATTACCATGAAGAAGACACATTTGTAGTAAAAGTTGCAGGCAGTGTAGGGAGTAGAATGTGAAAGTCTCTGCTCTTCCAAAGGGCCCAGTCCAAGTCTCCAGCAGGAAACAGTTTTAGTTTCCTTACGGCCTTCTAGGAATTATCTGTGTCTGTACTAACCATGTATGTGTGGCTCCCTCACTTTTTTTTTGTCTTTTTAGGGCCACACCCACAGCATATGAAGGTTCCCAGGCTAGGGGTTGAATCGGAGCTACAGCTGCTGGTCTACACCACAGCTCATGGCAACGCTGGATCCTTAACCCACTGAGCGAGGTCAGGGATCGAACCTGCATCCTCATGGATACTACTTGGGTTTGTAACCCTCTGAGCCACGACGGGAACTCTCTCCCTCACTTTTTTAATGAAATAAAAATGCTGTCCTGCAGCTAGGTTTTATTCAGACTTAAAGACATACTTTGGACTTTTTTCCCCAGCAGTAATCCTGATCTAACTCATTCTTCTTGTTGTGCAGGAGACCCAGAGTCCCCGAGCTGATAGTTTAGATCGCTTTGTTTTCACTGTTACAAGCAGTGCCGCCGTGAGGCTCTTTGTGTGGATGTTTATTTTTACACGTTGTTCAGGTAGATCCAAAGGGCAAAACCCTCTTAGGATTTAAGTCCAAAGATGAGGGTGTTTTACATGCCACTGAGTAGTGTCGTGCTGCTTTCTTAGAAGGTCGCACCAGTTTGCATTTCAAACAAAGTTAACTCTGAGAAGAACCGGGTCTTAAGACTAAGAGTGTAACTAACTTGACCCAGGTTCTCAAAGTTAGTAACTAATAGAGTCAGCCTTCAAATTCAGACCTACCCAGGCCATTTCTTCTAAGCTACAGATGTCTCTGATGCCATTTGAAAGCATAATTTTGGCTTTGAAACTAGGAAGCATCATTCTATACTCTTCATATTCTTACCACTCCATCTAGCAATAATAATACTAATTCTTCCATCGTAAACACATAACCCTTTACGGTTTCTGAGTATTTTTATGTTCTCATAGTGATCCTATGAGGTGGACATTGATTCATACCCTGATTTATACACGTGAAGAACAGAGGCTCAAAGAAAAGAAAAAAACTTAAATTTTTAGATGTAATCAAAAGACAGTCCTTGGCCAAAAGACTAAAGCACTCAGGACATCAAAATGCTAGTAGAAAAGGTGAAATAGAGGGTGTGAGATTAGTGGCTTTGGATGTGTTGATATTGGCATACTATATTCATGAACAACAGGAAATATGCTAAGCTATCTGGCCACAGGCCCCATCACACCTCATGCCAATGCCTCGAGAAAAGCTTTCTCTTGGCAGTCGCTGCATCTTATGGCCCTGGGGGGGAAAGGTTACTTCAGCATAACTCTTTTAAAGTAGTTCATTATATTTGATCTGAAACTTATTTTAAACTTCCACCATAAATACTAATATCACTGCATTTATAATCATGTAGCATGAGATTTATCACAACGGTTCCTTTTTATGATGTTGAATCTTCCTCTGTCTCATCTCTTTTCCTGTTCTCTCTGAGGCTCGGACTGAACTTTTTTTCTTATTTGCTTCAGTTCCAAAGAAAGAAAGTCTTGCTCTGTGTGGCCTTAAGGTCACCTCTTGACTTGAGACGGAAACTATGCCATTCTCCTGGTCACCTGAACTCTTGCACAAATGCATCCACTGAACTCAATCTGTAAACATTTGTTAGAACAATTTCTATGTTTTTGCCATTTAATTATCTTTTATTTATAATTCACAACTTATTTTAAAGTCAGTTTGGTTGTTCCCATTTTATGATTAAAGAAGCTGAATCATGGAAAGCTCACGTGACTTATTACTTCAAATACAAGCCAAGGTCAAAGTTCAAATTATTCTTTACTATCCACTCGTACCTACTTCATTACAAGAAGTCTCCAAGCTACAAACCAAGTTGGGTTCCAAAAATTCATTTGTAAGTCAGTTATTTGGCACTCGAACCGCATTTTATCACGCTGGAGGAAAAAAATGTTGTAAATGGTGATTAGGCCCCTTGGCTAGCCTGCAGAAATCTCTTTAACTCTTATGTAACCACAAAATAATGCATTTGCAGTAAAAATAAGAGAGAGTGATAATAGTAATTCCTGCTACAAAGAAACATTTTTTTCCCCCCCTGAGGAAAAGCAGATGCCATTAGAAGATAGGAAACCGATGACCTTTTGGAGCGTCTGGAGGGGACTTTGGGTGCTTTGATGAGTGTTTGAGGTTGATAAGCACTCTGCCTTATGCCCAGTTTCACTTCAGAACTTTGAGGATTTTTTGTTAAGATACTTCTCACTAGCCTAACTCACCCACCCGCCGTGATTAGAGTCAGTAGGATCGGGTGAACTGAACACCAAAAGTAGACTGCCTGCGATGACGTTAACCACGCTAGGATGCAACACCAAGCCAGCCGGGAAGAGTCTTCCTTCTCCCCTGATGGCGGGACCACGGGGAGGGCTGGATTTTCCCACTTAGCCCAGCAGCTCGCATGCGTTCCGGCAGCTTGGCCGGGTTCTGAAGAGAGGGCTCCGGACCGCAGGTCACGGCCAAGGGCAAGAGAAAGCATGTGGTTTCTGGGGAGTGTTTGCACAAGAGCTTCTAATTCGGAGAAGTGACTACTTTTATGAAGCTATTGCTTCTTGCATCCTCTAGACTTTCCCTTAACCAGACAAATAAACATCTTCAGTTTCAGTGAAGTTTTTAAAAAGTCGAGTGCCTTTTGAGACGGCAGTCAGTCGGTAGGTTTGATTGTCTCCAGAACCTCTGCTGCGGCTTTTCCTTTCGTTAACACCGGAAGGAGGACAGATCCTCAGCAAGGCAGGCGTAAGTGAGCTGAGCTCATGGGGCCGGCACGTTGTTAAGACAGCGATGGAGAGAAAATGAAGAGCCTGTTCCCCCTGGGTCAGTTTAGGGCTCTTACCAGCTTTTCTGCCGCGTCTCCCCACTAGTCGGACAATACAGTTAACTGCCATTGCTTTGTGCTGGGTATATTGTTTGAATATTTTGCAGTGGGTGTTTATACCGGGAGCGATGTACTGCGTGAGTGCGCTGTGTTTGCTCCGATCCAAGATCCTTCTTGATGGTCATCATGAAAGGGAGCTGGGACTGGTAGCGTCTGCTCGATTTACATGCTTTGGTATTTATAAGTTCTTGGTCTTTTCCACTAAAAGACTTTGTTAAGTCATCTTTAACGCCCACGTTAATACTTCTACTTCTGTAGCATTGATATTTATACAGCTGAATGTGTGCTGAGTGTTTGAGGAGCTCTATCCCAAAGGAAAATTAGTCAGGAATGTCACATTTGCATCCTAGTACAGTGAGTATCTTCTGGGTGTTAGTTTTCAGATGGAAGCGTGCTGCGCTGTGCTGGCATTCTGCTCAGAACGGCCCGTTGAGCTGTTTATACACTAGGTGAAAATATACTGAGAGGACTCTTCCCCATGATGGCCCAGGTTTGTCTCTACGATGCGCTAAGACCCAGAAGAGACGGTTTCTTCCGGGACCTGTGCGTCTGCCAGAGCTGGGGAGGGACTGCAGAGAGCTTTTCCAGAAGCTGTTTTGTCTGCTCAGAAGAATGCCAGGCCAGAAGGGTTACTGAGCCAAACCACGGTTTTCTCTTTTCTTGTTGGCTTTCTTATACAGATTAAAATAGGCCAAGACCTTTTTTTTTTCCTTGATATTGAAGGCCTGGGCCTTTGGTGGAGGGGAAAAATTAAGAGCAAAACTCTCACTTGAAGAAATCCCAGCCATAGTATTATTTTTCTCATAGGCCAGCAATGCTACCTGTAGGACATAACAGAAGACAAATGAGTGAGTTCATGGCAACTTATGGGGCATGTTTGTTTACTATTTTTAGCACTATATTCATTGGTTTAGGAGCTGAAATTTTGTGTCCAATATCTTGGTTGCAACAATTCTTAGCTTTACTGATTAGTTTTTATTTTCTCTTGCTTATTCTTATTCTAGGACTTGAGTGACTTAGAGGAAAAATCATATTTTCTTGACATATTTTTTAAAGACATAAGATATTCTCTTTTTTTTTCTTTTTATGGCAACGCCAGATCCTTAACCCACTGAGTGAGGCCAGGGATCGAACCCACATCCTCATGGATTCTAATTGGGTTCTTAAACTGCTGAGCCACGATGAGAACTCTGAAAGACATAAGATATTCTTTCTTTCTTTTTTTTTTCCTTTTAGGGCCTCACCTGCGGCATATGGAAGTTCCCAGGCAAGTGTTCGAATCAGAGCTACAGCAGCCAGCCTGCACCACAGCTACAGCAACGCCAGATCCGAACCGTGTCTGTGACCTACAGCACAGCTCATGGCAGCTCTTTAACCCACTGAGCAAGGCGAGGGATCGAACCCGTGTCCTGGTGGATACTAGTCGGGTTTGTAACCTGCTGAGCCACAATGCGAAGGCGTAAGATAGTCCTGAGATGACTCACGTTACGCTCATCCTCATATGCGGTTGCCCTCGGAGCCTTCGTGTTGCCCACGACCCTTCGAGGAGAACACCCCAGCCTGAAGCGCTGGAAGCTCCGGGATGGTGTTGGTCCCCTCTCTTCGGCCCCCTCCCCACCCCCGTCCCATCTGGGATGAGGACAGAAGGGTGCTGCTGGGGAGGGGTGTCGGGCGCGTACAGGAGGTTTTCTCGGGGAGCAGGAAGCAGGTGGAAGGCCTCGTGACGCCATGCTGCCGGGACCCCCGACGCCTCCACAGCTCCTGCGGGAGCCCCGTGTGCTGAGCCGCCTTTGAACACTTTTCCTGTCGTTTCCACGTCACTGCCTGCCTGGCTGTAACCGGGTGGCCTGGTTTCCTTTTCTTTCGCAGGGTCGCGCAGTTGGAGCTTGGCTATGAGCACCGGAAACCACGCTTTTGTGGTTCTAAGCAATGGCAGCATCACCACCGGCTCCACCAACCCCGGTCCCCTCGCCCCCTGTGACGGAGACCTCGCAGCCCAGCAGCTCGCGCCCAAAGAAGCACCGAGGACAAAAGTGAGTCCAAACGGATGCCTGCAGGCTAATGGCACGGTGAAATCATCCTTTCTGCCTTTAGACAACCAAAGGACGCCTCAGATGCCATCCCAGTGCTGCCATCCTTGCCCATACCATCACCCTCCGGCTAGCCATGACGGCCACCAAGAGTGCCATCACGAGGCCGGCTCGGCAGCACCTCCCGCTCTGGCCTCGTGCTGCATGCAGCCGCACTCAGAGTATTCTGCATCTCTCTGTCCAAACCATTCACCTGTTTATCAGACTGCGTGCTGTCTTCAGCCCTCTCCATCCTTCTGCCTGCATCATCCGTGGCCCGACCATTTTCAGCATCAGCCTGTGCCTCAGCACATAGCCAGCATGAGGTGAGTGCTCAGAAAGTTTTGCTGGACTTTAGCATCCAACAAGTTCCATGCGAATGTGGCTGCTTGGGTTGATTCCTGCAAAAGGAGGAGAAAAAAATGTCGCAGGGAAAGGAAACTAATGAAAATGTGTATTTTGTGGATTGTGCGAAGCCTGCTAAAACGCAGGTGAAGTCATATTATATCTGTTTTATCCATTGACTTCTTAGCCAAGTAAAGCCTCTGTTCCTTTTTCCCTGTCTGCAGGCTGGTTAGGTGTCCCTGTTAGGCCTTGAATTAGAAAGTTCAATAGAAGGTTTTATTAAAATTAGTAATTTCTGTTATTAAACATGGGAGATATATTTGTGATGAGGCTGCCTAAACAGGAGGCTTATATTTGCTATTATGGATAGTGATCAGAATTATGAAAAAAAGTACAAAACCGGTTGCCTCCCTTTGGCCATGTGCACACTTTCTACTCACATGGTTTGGGTACTTATGTAATATGTTGAGATTGTATGAAAGCACCTGTTCCTTTCATAGCGGGTGAGACCCATACATCCGTGGCATAAGACTTGGAAACATATTTATCGTAAAACATTTTCAGATTGAAAAGTACCAGAAAAATCTCTGTCATGGCCGGTTCTCCTTCTCTTCTCAGGTTAGAGTTTCTCTGATATGTGCTTTCCAGCTGTTTTTTCCCCACGGTTAAGTTCCATGCACTGCTGGTGTGCAGTGGTCATATGTTTTATAAAATACTGAGGACTCTGTAGGGACCAGGAATTATTTCACATTTTTTGGTAATAAAAAGTTTTAGAAGAACTAGATGAAAGCATTCTCTTTTTAAAATTAGGATATAGTTTATATACGGGGACACGTGCATATCTTAAGTGTGTAGTTTGATCAGTTTTGACAACTGCGGACACTGGCGTGTTGCATGCCTTGGTCAGATACAGAATATTTCTGTCACCCCAGAAAGTCGCTTTATGCCACTTCTTGGTTATTCCTTCTGTCTTCACCAGAATCCCCGTCCCGAGTTCTGTTACCAAAGATTGTTTTGTTTGCTCTAAAGCTTTACATGAATGGAGTCACATGTAGGCGCTCCGTGGTGTCTGGCAGTTTTGACTCAACGTCACGGTTCCAAGACGATCCAGCTGCTACGGGCATTAGGCCCCCTTTTTATTGCTGAGTACTACTCCATGGTAGGCACATGGCTGAAGACATTTTTCCGCATCAGATGTCAGAGTCTTTCAGTTTATAGAACCGTGATAAGAACACTCACCCACCAAAGCCGCCTCTTAGACGACCCTTCCTGACGGCACTGTGCCACGTGGCTGGCTGTGGACTCCTTCCGCTTTGAATGGAACTGTGTTGAAACGATACGGTCATAAATATTGATATTTCCGAATCAGTAGTTTCACGATTGCAGAGTGTTTTTGAAACAGACAGCTCTACATTGTGAAGCCTCCTGCACAAAACTTCGCAAAACAGTAAAGCAAGGGGCCAGGAACCGATTGTTTCAGTGTGACATGCATGTCAGTATTTTTAGGGCTTTGGCTTAGCATCTCTCAGTGACCTAATTTTAAAGGAATGAGAGCCCTATATACATACAACTTTAAATAGAATGGCATTTAAAAAAAGCAGATAAAAAATGCCATATTTGTCCATCAGGAAAAGTTGTAAAAGAAACTGGAATTTTATGTGAGAAATTTTTCATGTTAGAATTTCAAAAAAATTCAGGAGTTCCCATTGTGGCTCAGTGGTCATGTTTGTAGCATCCATGAGGATGTGGGTTTGATCCCTGGCCGTGCTCAGTGGGTTAAGGATCCAGCGTTGCCCTGAGCTGTGGTGTAGATCGCAGACGTGGCTCGGATCTGGCGTGGCTGTGGCTGTGGTGTAGGCCGGCACCTGCAGCTCTGATTCGACCCCCAGCCTGGGAACCTCCATATGCAGCACCTGCGACCCTAAAAAAAAGGGGGGGAAAAAAGAAATAATTTCATACTGGAGAGACTTATGAGGTAGAATCTACTAGATGTGGCGAACAGTTGGGTACGGGGGAAGAGGGGAAGAACGATCGCAGCCGATTTTCAGCTTCCTGGCTTGAGCAACGGGGCGGGTGGCTGCTGACGCTCATCACCGGGACGGAGAGATTCAGAAGGATGCTCAGAGCAGTCGGGCTCCGGGGGGGCGGGGCTGGGGCAGTGACATGAAAGAGTGCGGTCCTCCGAGCCTTCCTGACAGGTTGGGACGCTGAGCAGGAGACGACAGGTACACTGGCAGAGGTTACCGTGGACTGAAAACCATAGCAGTGAGACTCAGCCCTGGGTGGATTTATTTGCACAGTTGTGCTGTGGGCAGGACACTACGCCATGTCTGTGTCTCTTTTCTCAAGTGCGTAAGACATCTGCAGAAGCGGATGTGGACATGGCTAAAGCTGCTGAATAAGGGAGGGCAGGGCGGTACGGGGTCGTCTACACAGGAGGCCGCTCTAAGAAGCTCTGAAAAGGAGGGTGTCTAAGATGCTTCGCTGCCTTTCATTAGTCATTCCACCCAACACCTTTACAAAAGTTATTAGGTCGTGGGTTCTAGAGGCTGACCTCTACACGGGACGTCACCTCTCCAAATTTTTTTTGGTTCCTTTTGTGATTTCTTGCGTGTTGTTTTTTAAAAACTGATCATCTCAAATGCTTACTGAAGTATTAGTTGATGTTTAAGATGTGTTCATGACTTGATGAAGGTGTACAATGTTCGCGTCTCTTAAAGAGTAAATTTGTGGACAGGCGGACGGTCCTAGCCGCTTTCAATTGCTGTTGCTCTTTGCGTCTGGGACACAAGCGCGCCCACCTGGTTGGTATTTTGTTTTGTTTTTTTAAAGTCTTCATTTTTTTATGAAGTACCTAAACCACAGAGGACGTGTTAAAGAGTCAGGTGGGCAGGAGACAGCGTTTTCTCCCAGCCCGTAAGCCCTCGTTTCCGTCCCACGTGCTCCTCTTTCCCGTCCCTCTGTGTGGTCCTTGCCCCTTTTTCATCCCTTCTTGACTCTGTACGCTGTAACAAATCTTCCTAAACAGTTCAGTAGAGTCGATCACTTGTGTGTACTTTCTGCACCCACAGCATGTGGAAGTTCCCCACCAGCGACTGAATCCAGGCCACACGGATCCTTTCGTCCACTGCACTAGGCCAGAGCGACCCGAGCTGCTGCCCTCGAATTCTTAGCCCACTGCGCCACGGTGGGAATTCCTGTTTTTCGCCTTTTTAAATTCTCGGTTAATTTTCTGGTTGATTAAGGTCATTGCAAGGCTCGCGTGCAGTCTATGCTTTTTGGTTCCTTTTTTCACCATATATCAAGTAGTTCAAATAGATGTCATTTCAAAGCTCCCGTCTTTTTCAGTTGTAGGCTCCTGTCCTCGTAGCCATCGCTCAGCTCTTAATTAATGCGACTGATTGAGAACACGAAGGAATTTTATAGGGCAGAGCACAGTCTCTCCCTATGTGAGACAGAGCCTTTAGCCACAGGTCCTCGACCCAGCTGAGCTCCTGAATCATCTGGGGAATTAAAGAATAAAATAAGGATGATAATAATAATAAGTTTCTTTTGCAGTAAGAACAACGAAGAACTCAGGGGTCCCAGGTGGGAAGGATCGCTGGGGGTTAGCGAGGCCGGGGGCGGTCTGGCTGAGAAGACAACCCGAGTGACCCTTGCAGGGTGACCAGGACGGGGTCAAGGGACGGCGGGAGGCGGTCGTGGAAGGCTGGGGACATGCTAAGGAGAAGCGTGCAAAAACAAAAGCCTGCTTAGGAAGAGTGAAGAGAACAGGACGGCCAGGGTGCAGGGGTCACTGGGCTGATGGGGAGGGATGGCTTTTTCCGGTTTCACACCCTGAACACAAGCCAGCTGCCTGAAGATGGTGTGGAAATGATCTGCTCTTTATCCCACGAAAGTCTGGAAAATGCGTCTCGGGAGCCAGTCATGTTCCCTGTATGCTGGTCGAGCAAAGTTTTGAATTATCCATTTGGGACTCTTCTTATTGCACATTAAAGTGAAAGGACACAATGAATGGTGTTAGGTCACAATTAATAAGGAGTTCTGCGTCCAGAAATAACACACAAGGTTTCTAACCCAACCTTGACTTACCTTTTAATGAGGTATTGCAAAAAAAGTTTCCTGATGGTAGCAGAGGTCTCCATAAATGACACTTGGCAGTGGGCACAGACCCATTGTCGTGGAAGGGAGCCCGCGATGGTTTGGGGTACCTGGCAGATGCACGTTTATTCCTCTGGGGGTGATTTTGTAGACAGATGGTCACTTTGAATGTTCCCCGTGGCACCTGGAGAGACCAGAGCTATGCTGGGGTGAGAAGGCTTGCGTGGAGGGGACCACGGCACCCAGCGCTGGCCCGGCCCCCGGAAGATCAGATAAACGTCGTCCCTGCCTCCCCGCGCTCCGCCCCTGAATCTCCGTCACCCTTTCTTCTTGGGTTCTTTGTGAGCTTTCCAACTTCCGACTCACTTTTCCTTTTGTTTCGCCTTGGGACACTGGTTACTTTACATGAAGGGAACCCTTGTCCCTAAAGAGTGAAAAATGAGAATTCTTGTATTATGTTAAAGGAGGTAGAACCTACCATTTGAAATCCGGTTCCTTTGCACGTGTTCATTATGATGTCTGGCGGTCAGTTATAGACCCGAGAGCATCATGTTCCGAGGGGTCTTAACGTCGCTGCGTCTGGCCTGCCGTGACCCCCCCCCCCCTCCCTTGAGCCCTGGCGATGGTATTATAGTTCACTAGGAAGTTTGAGCCAAAAATCACTCTGGACACTTCATCAGCAGTGTGGCACGCACCTTGGCATTGCTACCAACCCTGGAGTCTCTGGTTTGCCCAAATCACCGGACTCAACCTCGGTGGCTTTTCTAAGATGCTGGAGCAATGAATGGGGAACTTTGAGGTTAGTTACCCACTTACTTAGCAAGTATTTAATGAATACTTACCGAGTGTTGCGTCCCGGAGACAGAGGTAAAAACTGCAGGCATGGTCCCCAACTTGAACAATGGAGAGGTGATATGGACGGGGTAAGCCTCCTAGGTTCCGCCATGGGCTGACCTTGGTTAGCGGGCCTTTGATTTCAGATACTGACTGCAGAGCTGCTGTATGCTGTGGAGCACAGCCGGGTTTATATATTAATACAAAAAGAGGACCAGACCATGTATTGTTTTAAATTCGTTTTCCTCTCTTACCATTGGAAGGTTATTAATAGCTAAATAACCATTTGTCTTTTGGCACAGTTGCTATAAGTTGTAAGCTGGCCGGGATTACGAGGCAGGTGTCTTTGGCAGGAAGCAAAGGTTAGACTTCATCCTTTTAGACCTGTGTTGTTCAGCAGGGTCCGATAACATTTAAAATTCCATTCTTCAGTCACACGAGCCACATTTCACGTGCTCAGCACGCACCTGCAGCTGCTGGTACCACACTGGACAGCAGAGATGTTGAATGCTGCCGACGACACAGAAGCTTTGGGGGCGGGACTGTCTTTCTTAGCTCCATTAAAGCAACTAAGGTCTCTTTTAACCTCTGGGGCAGCAGAAACGGAGTGCATGTGATAGAAACAGGACTATTTGACAGTAAATACCCGTTTTGGTCAACATAATTCTCATTAATTGGAGTACGATTATATTTTGTTTAAAATATAACGAAGAAATGACAAAAGATAAAAATCTCTTTTCTTCAAAAATCGGAAGGACTAAAGCCCTAGATTATAAAAAATTGTAGCAGGTAGGGAATTCCTTCAATATTTTCCAGAGACGACAATTACAGCTTACAAAAACTACTGCAGGAATTCCCATCATGGCTCAGCCGAGATGAATCTGACTGGCATCCACGAGGATGCAGGTTTGTTCCATGGCCTTGCTCAGTGGGTTAAGGATTCTGTGTAGCTATGAGCTGTGGTGTATGTCGCAGACGTGGCTCGGATCCTGTGTTGCTGTGGTTGTGGTGTAGGCCAGCAGCAATAGCTCCGATTAGACCCCTAGCCCAGGAACTTCCATATGCTGTGGGTGCGGCCCTAAAAAGACAAAAATGTTAATTAATTAATTTAAAAAAAACTACTGCAGAACAATTCAAAGGCAAAAGTATCCATCTATTTAATTTATAGTTGCCTGGGCTTTTGTAAGTAGATCTGAAATACGAATGTCAAAACAAGTTTTTCTGAAAGGTGGCCTCTGGACGTAATCATTGGCGCAACATCATACCTCTATTTTCCTTTGCTCACTTCTCTCATCCTTCCACACTGCCCAGTATGAGGTATCTGAATCCTGATCTGCCATTGAACAGCTTGTGATCTGGGGTAGATATTGCGCCTCTCTCGGCCTTAGGTTCTTTTGGTTTTTTCCTTTTTTTTTGTCTTTTTAGGGCCGCACCCGCGGCATATGGAGGTTCCCAGGCCAGGGGTCAAATCGGAGCTATAGCTGCCGGCCTGCACCACAGCCACAGCAACATGAGATCCAAGCCACATCTGCAACCTACACCACAGCTCACAGCAATGCCGGATCCTTAACCCACTGAGCGAGGCCAGGGATCGAACCCGCGTCCTCACAGATACTCGTCAGATTCATTTCCACTGAGCCGCAATGGGAAGTCCTCAGCATTAGTTTCTGTCCATGAATAAATGAGAACACTGTGATGTCGTCCTCAGGCAGCCCGGCACCCTGGAGCCAAACACCAGTCTCCTTTCTCTTCTGCTCTGAAGCACTTTTGTCCCTTTCGTTTCCTTCTCTTACGTCTGCTGTTGTTCTTTGCTGCATGTACTTGACTCCATTACTGTTAGTTCAGAAATCAAGCTATTACTGAATCCTGGTTGAAATCAATACACAATGTATGGCTTTTCATTCTTACTTATGATTTGCATAATTTTAAGCCCGTCAACCTACAGAAAAGAATAAGTGTAAAAGATGTGACTAATTTGCCCTCTGAAGGAGGACTAGGGGTAGTTGAGAATGACTGGGCCTCTCCAGCCCCAAATACTCAGAGCTTTTCCCCTCTAGACCAATAGTATAATCTGATTAAGACAATTAATTTTCGAAGTCTGGTAAGATTGAATCTTGATTTCACTGAAACCAAGGTTTATTTTTACATTCCTTAAAGTAGTCAAAATTAACTTTTTAAAACAGGATAATGTTTGTAAAATTTAAAATGTTCCAAGGTTGCTTGCCAAAGTAAGTCAGTTTGGCAGTCAGGCTGAGTAAAGCCCTATTTTATTAGTAGGACTACTTTGAGGGCCTTTTTTATACTGTAAATGAGCCGATTTTGGAGTGTGCTATGCCTCTAGGAATGCAGTGCACAGTCTGCAACACATTTCAGAATGTGAGCCTTGGTCGTCTTTTACTTTAATAATAAATGTCAGGAAATAATACCCTCTTTATTTCATAAAAGTAATTAATATAAC
Organism: Catagonus wagneri; assembly: GCA_004024745.2. Lineage (NCBI taxonomy): Eukaryota > Metazoa > Chordata > Mammalia > Artiodactyla > Tayassuidae > Catagonus > Catagonus wagneri. Next base: position 13,964,514 of record PVHT020000061.1, read on the forward strand.
ATTTTGGAATGAAGCAAATATAGTCTGTAACTATGCCTTTCTCTAGTATTCCTACTTGTTTAACAGATCCTAGAGAGCGAAGAAAAAAAGAGGAATGGTTCCAATTTTTCTTTTTAGTTTAAAAAAAAAGTTTAAAAGCGTAAAATGTTTGGCCAACGGTAAAACTTAAAAGACATTGTTATAGATCAGTTACTACTCTAATTCCAGGAAAAAACCAATTGCACCAACACTGCACCTTCTTTCCAAACTTCAGAGGATTTGTTAGGTGTAATTTAAAAGAATTTATAGAACTTAAGCATTTATAGAAATTTCATTGCTGTACCATGTTGTGTTCTTTCCAGCAAAATTGATTCTACAAAATTAAATCTTTTTTAAAAGACACAAGCCAGAGAGTCAAGTGCTTGGTGTTTTAAAGTCTGAAATACAGCCTAGTGCCTGGGGGCGGATTTGAAACTCAAGTATTTATTGAGTGAATGGTCAGCCCCCTCACCCCTCGCCAATTCTCAGGACACCTTTTTTTTTTTAATTGTGAAAAATTGACAAAACCTTAACTTTTTAAAAACCTCACATGATTGGTCACTGCCATCAAGCAGTTTATTATCTAATAGGAGAGAGACGACGGGGACAAAAATAACCGCAGTTCTCCAAGTCCCAGAATCAGAGTTGGGAGCGTTATGTGAGTCCTACAGAGGGAGATGGAGTCCCAGGCGGGAGAGTCAGGGAAGTAGCATGGGAGAGGAAAAGGGTCTTCCAAAGGGATGAGGGACCACCCGCCCGAAATATGGGGGAGGGGGGCACCTGGAGGACGGGAGCGGGGGCTACTTAGGTACGAGGCAGCGGGCGAGCATGCCCTTTGGGCCTGGAGGAGGCGGCACGGGCCCTCGGCCTCCGGGTCCGTCCGACTCGACCTTTGGAAAACAACACACTGTAGTTCGTCAGAGAAGACCGCCCTCCCCAAACGGTGGGTTCCAGATGTGGAGGCACCCTAAAGCACTTGGGAGGTGTGCAGGTACTTCTCCCAAGCGATGGAGTGGTTCTGATGGCTTTGAGTCATCGATCCTTCCCTGGGCTGCTTGTGAGCCGCTTATTCTCAGCGGCCTTTGTGTATCTTCACGGCCTACCGGGTGCTTAGGATGTAGCAGAGACTCGGAAATCATTGAACTAAATGAATAATTCATCGAACGTCAGTAAATTCCCTCTCTGGCAGAGCTCGATTTTCTGATGTTTAATTTTATTAATGAAAATCCGGCACGTTGTTCCCCCGGAATAAGGTATTTTCCAAACTGTGGGAGAAGGTCTCAGGCTTCGCTCCCGTAAGGACCCTGTTCATTAGTTGCTGTTTGAGTCTGTCTGGGGGGAACATCCCCTCTTGTCCTTGAACTCCCCGCCCCCACGCCCTGGTTTCCCCCTTTCAAGGAAATGATAGCCTTATTCGTGAAGACGTAGGGAAGGCCAGGCAAAGACCGAGTCCGCTCCCACGCTTCCAAGCTGCTTTCACACACGGCTCCGGAGCCCCTCTGAGAAGGACCCTGTGCTGCGGCGCCGGCCCAGGATAACCTTTCTGTTGGCTCAGCTCTGGCCGCCCCCTGGATTCTTGCTTGTCTAGTGTAAGTGCCTTTGTACGCGATCGGCAGATGATAAAACTGATGGATGAGGCATAAATTCCCTAAGAAGAGTGGGCGCTTGTCTTGTCTGTGTGTATTTTGTGACTTAGAAAGAATAAAATGAGAAAACCCAGGGCCAGATTTGATTCCTTATTTCTGTGTGAGTTTGCTAAGTTGGTTTAATTAACCTCCTTCGTCTCCCATTTGAATGGTACAGGAAAGGACGCTGATAGCTATCAAGCAGTTTGAGATTCAAGCATGATGCTTTCTGCAGGAATATGAGCAGTTTACTGTTTCTGAACACTGTTCTGTGTGTCTGGTGAGAAGCAAGGATGGGCAGTTAACACATTCAGCTCTTCAGACCCTCTTTGTGCGTCTGCGGTCTCCTGGACCTGCCTACCTCCCTCGCTGAAAACACTGCTTTCCTTATGTCACTCCTCGGCTTAAAAATGCTCCCTGGTTTCCCCAAACTCCCTGACCTGACACTGAAAGTCCATTTAAAGGGACAGAGCGTGTTTTCAGAGGAGGAGTGTGGTTTAGGAGAGAGGGGTCTTCTCGCCCTGGTTGGGAACAAGTGACAGAGCTCAATAAATAAGGTTGCTATAGGAGTTCCCTTCGTGGCTCAGTGGTTAACGAATCCGACTAAGAACCATGAGGTTGTGGGTTCGATCCCTGGCCTTGCTCAGTGGGTTAAGGATCCGGCGTTGCCGTGAGCTGTGGTGTAGGTTGCAGACGCGGCTCGGATCCCGCGTTGCTGTGGCTGTGGCAAAGGCCGGCGGCTACAGCTCCGATTAGACCGCTAGCCTGGGAACCTCCATACGCCGCGGGTGCAGCTCTACATAAAGGCAAAAAGACAAAAAAAAAAAAAAGAAGGTTGTTATAACAGATCCCCCCCAAACACACATGCTTGAGAAGTTTAAACAGAAATTTGATTAAGCGCTTTATCTTCATTTCCACTTACATGTCATCGAGAGCTAGATTCAGATCATCTTTTGGCCCCGGGCAACACCAAGTGTTGTGGTACTCGGTTTTTTAGCGTCAGCCATTGGCCGGCCACATTGGCTACCAGGAACCAAAACTCCTTCATTGTGAAGCGGTCCCCAAGGGAAATCTATTTAAATGTATTATTTCATTGTTGAAAGGTCTCCCTCTAACGCAGAATTAAACCTGGCATCGAGCTCCAAATTGTATTAATTTTCTTTAACCTCCTTACCCCTGACCTCCGTCTCCCAAAGCTTACAGTTCTAAGTGAGCAGCATTAGTGTCTGGTGAGTATTTTGGCTTGAGGATTTTACACTTCATTCCAGCATTCCGACCTCTTAAGTTAGTTAAGTTTAATAAGATTTTTCTGGCTTTCTTATGAGCTTTTCTTGGATCTCTTATTAGTGATTATTATTCACATCTTATTAAGGAACGTGTATACTATACTCTCATTTAGCATGCTTTGTGCAGGACTCGCAGCAACAGTCTGGCATGGAAAAGCTTGCGCTTAAGGGCAAGTGCTTTATAATTTAGTGCAGCTTTAAAATGGAACACATGGGGCTGTTTGCTTTATGCCCTCCAGCTAAAGCATGCAAATTTAAATTTAACGTCATGGGCTGAGGAAGAATGCTTTCTTTTAAGCAGAGCTAATTTTCAACCATTTAAAAATATTTTTGATTAACACGTTGTGTTTATCAGAATGCCAGTTGCTTTAAACTGTTCCTTCCTTCCTCCCTCCCTTCCTCCCTCCCTTCCTTCCTTCCTTCCTTTCTTCCCTTTCTTTCTTTCTTTCTTTCTTCCTTCCTTCCTTCCTTCTTTCTTTTTCTTTCTTTCTCCCTCTCTCTCTCTCTCTCTTTCCCTCTCTCCCCCCACTTCCTTTCTTTCATTCTTTCCACCATTCTTAGATTCCTTTTTGGGGGTGTTCGGTGCGCAGCACCAGAACCATGTGGCATTTTGACCTGCAGCACTGCCCTTCCCTTATGAGTGGCAGAGACAAGATATATTTGGAAATGAATTTCCCAGCCCCCTCAGAATAGCTGCCCTCTGACTACCAGCCTGGGGACTCTCTCTTCTAGAGAAGAAATAGTTAATTAATTATAAAAGAGAAAAAACACCCCTCCCCATCCTCAAGTTTGTATGACACAGTGCCTTTCTTGTTTACCGCAATAACGGGGGAGGACCAGGCTCTCCTAATAAGAGAAAATTTTCTTTTTAACTTAAACTGGAACTCGAGCTGTTACATGAAAGTCTGATTTCTTCCACCTTTATGGGGTTTTGAGTCTGAGTGGGACAGACAGGGACACTGTACGTTCTGCACAGCATCTTTTCTTATGGAACATCGTGTAGAAGTGCCTTCGTGGGCTGCCAGGCTCTGTTACTAGCTGTAGGAGTGGTTAGTAGGTCCGATGGGTTTGCAGTTTTACCTTTCAGCATCCCACTGGCTAGACGTCCTCAAATGTCAGATCGTTTGCTTTGGCCAGCAAGTTGGGTGAAGTCGGCGTGGGGGTTTATAAATATGTGCAAAATGCATATCGCAGCTCATAGCAGTTTTTTATCCCATCTCTACAATGTTCTTACTGTCTCTGGGGGGAGTTTGTACATTATTTAACAGCTAAATGGGAGGTGAGATTTTCTTAGCTAACCGGTAGCCACTGATGGCTTAAGAGCTAAGCAGTCAGAAGAAAAGACAGCAAAGGAAATTCAGCAGTAATATTGCCCATAATCCATAGACGTTTCGTCAGTTTTCTGCCTTAGACCAGCACCTTCCTGTCATTCATGAAGAGAACTTAGAGCTTTGTATTTAAATTATAGACATTCGTTATTGAAAGTAGGAGTGGCCAGAAGCAGTGTCTACATGTATCTGGAGAAGTAAAGTCAGCATGGGCTCAAGTATGATTTTAATATCACGGAGTGTAGAAATTAAATATTTTCATCCTCCTTAGTTAAAATAACTAATCTCAGACATTCTGTTTAAAAATCATGATTTAGGAGATCCCATCATGGCTCAGTGGTTAACGAACCCAACTAGTATCCCTGAGGACGTGGGTTGAATCCCTGGCCTCGCTCAGTGGGTTCAGGACCCGGCGTTGCCGTGAGCTGTGGTGTAGGTCACAGACGCGGCTCGGATCTGGCGTTGCTGTGGCTGTGGTGTAGGCGGCAGCTACAGCTCCGATTCGACCTAGCTTGGGAAGGTGTGACCCTAAAAGGCAAAATATTCTAAAATATTCATAAATAAAGAATTACAGTCTCTGAGAATAAAGAATTTTGGGAAATTATGAAGCGGAACTTGGTCACGCATTGGACCTTTATTTGGTGAAGAAAATGGACTTTAATGGCTTAAGGTCTCAGTTACATTTATAATGAACAATATCAATGATTTTATTGAACCTTTACTGTATATCAGACGTTGTGCTATCTTTTACATGCACTCTCTGATTTGATCCTGAATCAGCCCAGGGAATTCAGAGCTCTTATTGTCATTTCCATTTTATAGATAAAGAAACTATGGTTCGAAAAAATTAAATAAGGTCCAAAAGAGTAATTACATGGCAGTAGAGCCGGGAACTGAGTCCTGGTCTGTCTGGTTGTGGATCCTTTCCTCTTAGTCACCCTCTGTGCTGCTCAAATATACGAGAAGACATTATTTAAAAAATTTTCTTTTTTGGCTTTAGCAGTAGCTCAGTAGCTCAAGAGACAATTACTGAGCGTTTGCTGTGTAGTCAGCACTTGTGCGCATTCATTCATGAAAGCGCAGAGCTGAGACGGCACGGATCACAGAAATACCCGGGAGAGGAAAGATCTGGAACTTTGGAAGAAACTACAATGTAAGGCAACAGAACAATATGGATTAAAAATAATAATAATAAGCTACTCAAAAGTAGCATAATGACAGATAACAGTACCAGGACTAGTTTTGCTGTAGGTCAGTGGAGTCCCGATGCTTGTTAAAGGCCTTGTAGGTCGTTTGGACAGGTATTGCTAAAACTTCAAGAGAGAAGGTCAATTAAGACTTATCTAGGAGCTGTCCGATTAAACTGTTCCTGGGACTTCGTTTTTATACATTTCCCTAAACTTGAGCTAACCTGAATTTTAAACAAGGTTCTGCTTAAACTCCCATCTCTGGCTAACTTTAAAAGGGTGATCCTTTAAGCAAAACTAATGTCTGGTGCTAAGAGCCTGGACGTTGGTTACTTGTGATTGATTATCGATTGGAAGGAGCACATGCGAGGCTTCAGGTTTCTGGGAAACAGCGTAGATCTTGGTCTGAATGGTGGTTGTCTGTGGATGTCGAATGTGCCTCGAGCTGAACCCTTAAACCGGGTGCCTCCTGCTGAAGAGCTGACGGAGTAGGGAGGGTCTAAAAGAATGACGTAAGGGATTTAAGAATCTCTCCCATTTAATTTCATTTCTGTAAAGTTGTTATTATAGTTGATTTACAGCGTTATGTCAGTTCTGCTGTACAGCAAAGTGACCCAGTACACACACACACACACACACACATTCTTTTTCTCACATTATCCTCCATCCTGTTCCATCACAGGTGACTGGATATAGCTCTCTGGGCTGCACAGCAGGATCTCGTTGCTCATCCACTCCAAAGGCAGTAGTTTGCATCTACTAACCAACCCCCGAGTCCCCGTCCATCCCACTCCCTCCCCCTCCGCCTTGGCAACCGCAGGTCTGTTCTCTATGCTTGTGAGTCTGTTTCTGCTCTGTGCATAGGTTCATCTGTGCTATAGTTTAGATTCCACATGTAAGTGATATCAAAAGGTATTTATCTTTCTCTTTCTGACTTACTTCACTTAGTATGAGAATCTCTAGTTCCATCCATATTGCTGCAAATGGCTTTAATTTTAAACTATTCTTTCTTGTTCAGTCCATACACACTTGGAAGGCAGGGATCATATTCTATTAATTTCTATAATCCCGATGATACCTACGGTGGGAGGGAGAGTGGAGGCAGGAGGAAAGCTTCGGGGCTCACATACTCACCCCCTCCTAGGAGAGCTTCTTAATAAACCAAGCTCTACTCTGAACTACCACTTTAGTGTTTAAATATGTAGGGAGTTCCCGTTGTGGCTTAGTGGGTTAAGGACCCAACATTGTCTCTCTGAGGATGAGGGTTCCATCCCTGGCCTGGGTTAGTGGGTTAAGGATCTGGTGTTGCTGCAAACTGCAGCTTAGGTCACAGATGTAGCTCAGACCCCGTGTTGCCTTGGCTGTGGCTGTGGAGTAGGCCTGCAGCTGCATCTCTGATTTGACCCCTAGCCCGGAAACTTCCATATGCCACAGGTGTAGCCGTAAAAAGAAAAAAAAAAAGTATATATTTTTTGCCCTGCTCTGAATACAGCAAAGTTAAGCTGCATTTTTATTTTGGAATCTGAAGCATATTCTGCAACAGAATCGCATTCTTGCACGCATTGTGCCTTATTTGCTTTTCCACTTGCATTTTATTTTCTGTCAGCCTCTTATCTTCCTATTTTGGTGCTTGAGAGTAGAAATTGTGTTTTAACTTTTTACTGCTCGGAAGTGCTTGGTGAACTGGAATTCTGAGGGTGGAGAAGAGATGACAGAATGAATGATTTAACAATGCTGAGAAAATCAAAGGCGTGCTTCGGCGGAGCCGTCCTCCAGGGAGGCAGGGCGGGTCTTTCCCAGCCTTCTGCCGAAGACTCTGCGATGGAGGTGAGCCAAGATCATAAAAAGATTAAGTTTTCCATATGGAAGAGCCAAATTTAGGGCCCGGAAGAAGGAAAAGAAAGGGTGTTTTTAACATTTATGACAAGAGAGAGCCCTTGGATTCTACACGTGTAAGCTTTTTCCCCCAAAACTTCAACCTGTGACCTAAGTCAGGTTCTGGGAAATCTTATGGTGCTCAGTTGACTTGGAATTGACTTTGAGTTTCCTTTGTAAGAAATATCTGTGTCCAAGAAAGTATATGGGAAACGTGCCATAACACCGCCCTCCAGGTTCATGCAGTTGTCTTGTTACGCAGTTGTTCCCAAGGAGCTGAAAAATGTTTGAAATTTCCTTTAGGGTCTTTTTTCTAGACTGTAATGTGGCGTGTGTATGTCATCAGTGAATTAAAGTTCTTGTATTTGGTTGGGGGCCCATTTAATAATCTTTTTTGATCTTTTACTAACTGAGGTTGTTTTCAGTTACAAATGCAAGAATAACACTGTAAATGTATTAGTTCTTTCAAGGGAGTTAGGGTTTCCGAAATGCATTTTGTCCTGGGACTTGCCTACCTTGAAGGCAAAGTAACTAAAACAGTGTGATTCTGCAAAAAGAATTGGTTCAATGGGAGTTCCCGTTGTGGCTCAGCGGTAACAAACCTGGCTAGTATCCATGAAGAGGTGGCTTTGATCCCTGGCCTCGCTCAGTGTGTTAAGGATCCGGGGTTGCCATGAGTGGGGTGTAGGTCGCAGACGTGGCTGGATCCCACATTGCTGTGACTGTGGTGTAGGCCGGCAGCTGCAGCTCAAATTCAAACCCTAGCCCAGGAACTTCTATCCATATGCCCTAAAGTGTGGCTCTAAAAAGAAAAAAAAAAGGAGTTGGATCCGTGGCCACTTCTTACCAGTGTCTTAACCGGCATGGTTCCTCCCTGGACACCTGCCAGCACAGGTGTGTCGCAGCTCATCCGTCTCCGTGCCCCATCCGCCTGCCTAGTCCTGGGTTTCATTCAACCCTTAATCCAGCCATTTAAAAATCCAGTCTCTGCAGCTCTTCACACAAAGAGCCAGAATTCCTTTCCAAAGCGTTTAAAAGCACTGCCTCTTACCTACCTTAATGGGTGTGTGCGTGTGTGTTTTATTGATTATTCACATGGAGTATTCCAGCGTGCAGTTTTGACGAGGGGAACCTGGCTTCCAGCTTTTGCCAGGGCTGAACGCTGAAATACTTAGGCGGTGACTTGGATTCTCTGAAATTCCATAGGCGAGTACAGTAGAATTTCACAGCAGGAAAGGACCTTGGCGGTCGTGTAATCCACGTCTCTGTTTTACAGATGGGGAAATTGAGGCCAGAGAGGTTAAAATCCAAGACTAAGCCCCCATTAGTGACAAGCCTTCTTACTTCTCATTGTGGTCTTTTTTTTTTGTCTTTTTGCCTTATCTATTGCCGCGCCCGCAGCATATGGAGGTTCCCAGGCTAGGGGTCTAACAGGAGCTGTAGCTGCCGGCCTTCGCCACAGCCACAGCCACACTGGATCCGAGCCGCATCTGCAACCTACACCACAGCTCACGGCAACGCCGGATCCTTAACCCACTGAGCAAGGCCAGGGATCGAACCCGCAACCTCATGGTTCCTAGTCTGATTCGTTAACCACTGAGCCACAACGGGAACTCCTCATTGTGGTCTTTTTAAATACATTATTCTTAGAGTAAGATCCCCAGCCTGGTTTCGTGGTGTTGGATGCGATGGGTTTGGGAGTTGCAAACAGAATCTGTGCCCTTATGAATTGAATACAGCAAACTTAAAGTTTTAGCCTGCCGCCCCAGGACTGGGCTGCTAGCAGACCTCACCACCGCTTGACAACACAGGACCCCGACCCGTTGGGGTTTTCCTCATTTTACTTCGGAAAATTCTTATTGGCTCTCTGTCTAGTTCTTTTAAGCATAGTTGATATTTTTTTTAACCACAGACTTTAAGAAGAAAACCCTTTTCTATCAGTGTTGTTTTTATAAGAACGGAGTTAGGGTTTTGCTTTGATCTTTCTTAAGTGATGCTTTGACAACTGAGTTACAGAAGTTTAACTTTTAAGTTAAGGGATAAATATGAGAAAGTTTAGTTGAGGAAGAAAAATCAGTTTCATTATCTGTGGCTGTTGTCCTTCAAAGCATAACTAAAGAATTTCTGTAGAAGTTGAGGGAGTAATCTGGCCTCCTGGCCAGTGAGATGAAGACACATCTCAACAGCTGCAAAGTATTGGTTACACTGTTGGAATTCATTTTGATACAGTGGATTTTTATTATTTTTTTTTAAACTTCCTCATCCCCAAAGTTTTTGATAGCAGGTGTGACTTTTAACCTTCCAAACTCAGATTTGTATGATACTGAGTAACTTTGTGGGTGCAAAAATAATCCAAAATATGTGGGAAATGAATTTTACAACGAATATTCCTATAGTATTGAGCTCAAATAATAATTCTTACTTTGAACAAAATGTAGACATGTTATACTAAAAATCGAAAACCAGAAGTGTTAGAGAAGATAATCGACATGTTTCTAAATTATGATCATGTTTCTGCTTTTGATCCCTATCATAATTGGTGAAGGCCTCGTTCTATTAATAAAATAGGTAACTTACTTTCAGAAATGCAAATAGGCCTTCACTGATTTTAATAACATACAAACTCTTATTTCTATAATTTGTATACTTTGTAATGAAAATGCAAAAGTTTTACTTTTTTACAGATAAGACCCATAAAATTTCGAAAGTGGGGAAATGTTTGTGTGTCTTTCTTACCTTAATGAAAATAATGCAATAAATTGGTAAGTCCCCAAAATGTACTTATAAAACCACAGCCTCGGGAGTTCCCGTTGTGGTGCATGGAAAGGAATCCGACTAGTATCCATGAGGGTGCGGGTTCGATCCCTGGCCTCGCTCAGTGGGTTAAGGATCTGGCGTTGCCATGAGATGTGGTGTAGGTCGCAGATGCGGCTCGGATACTGCGTTGCTGTGGCTGTGGCGTAGGCCAGCAGCTATAACTCTGATTTGACCCCTAGCCTGGGAACTTCCTTATGCCATGGGTGTGGCCCTAAAAAACAAAACAAACAAAAAAGAATAAATAAAACTACACCCTCAACTTCCAGACTGGCCTTTTGGACAAGCTCTTTGTGTTGTAATTCAAATTATCAGTAACTTCATTTCAGTAGGCACTGCTACTATTTTTATTTATTTTTTAATTTTTTGTATTTCTTTTTTATTACTTATGAATTTTATCACATTTATAGGTATACAACAATCATCACAGCCCAGTTTTATAGCATTTCCATCCTAAACCCCAGGCGCATCCCCTCAGCCCCACAGCTTGTCTCCTTTGGAAACCATAAGTTTTTTTCAGTCTGTGAGTCAGTATCTGTTCTGCAAAGAAGTTCATTGTGTCCCTTTTTTTAGATTCCACATGTAACCGCTACTATTTTTAATTCATTATCTAAATATAAGTTAAATGTAGTTTTAGGCATCTCTAATTGTACTTGGAGCACATCGTTATGTATAAATATTAAATAACCAAGCGTATAGAAGTGTGTTATACATAGAATATATAATCCTTGGTTTACCTAAAGTTTCACCAGAATTTTTTCTTGTAATATATATATTTATTTTAATATTATATAGTATATTAATTATGTTTTATAATTGCACACAATTCTATTTATATAATAAATATATAATTATAATTTAAAATGTATTAAATATATGTAAGTAATGAATGATATATGGTATGTAATACATAATGATATATATTTCTGACAATAGATACCATAATTTTGGTTCGCATATGTCTAAGAGTCTCAGAGGCCTTGTGCATCATTAAAAGAAGATGCAGGTGTCTGCCGTTTCTTTTCCTCTCAGCACTGTGTGCCTGGAATACTGTGCTAGCTCCCAGCCTGGTCTTATCCTTAGTGTTTCCTTGCCACCAGATCATTCACCTTAAAACAGTGTTTTCATCATATCCATTCTTATGCAAGAAAGCCTAGGAGTACCCATTGTGGCTTAGCAGAAAGGAATCTGACTAGTACCTATGAGGACGCAGGTTGGCCTCGCTCAGTGGGTTAAGGATCTGGCGTTGCCATGAGCTGCGGTGTAGGTCGCAGACAAAGCTCGGATCTGGCGTTGCTGTGGCTGTGGTGTAGGTTGGCAGCTGCAGCTCCGATTTGACCCCTGGCCTGGGAACCTCCAGATGCCCTGGATGCGGCCCTAAAAAGACAAAAAAAGAGAGAGAAACGTTGGCAGCTTCCTCCTTCTCTTGCCCATGTCCTCGCCTTTCTGCTCCTGCTCCCCGGGGTCCTGCCGACCTCACCCACTGCAGTGGGAAGCTATCCAGCCGAGCTCCGGGCACGATGTGTGTTTCCTTTCCCGCCGCCACCTGTTTATCTGCCTGAAGTCCGTGTGTCCTTCAAGACCTCGTTCAAATGCTGCTGCTCTGGTCAGGTTCGGGGGCTGCCCTCTGCACTGCTCTCTGTTCCGGTGTTTCCTCTCTGTTGCCCAGTCACCTAGGACTTTGTTCTGAATCTGTCCTGATTGTTTTCCTGGTTCGTTCTCTCATAGTTTCTTGGCTGAAGGTCACATTTTCCTGGCAAACTGTGCCAAGATGTGGTTCAGGCTTTGCTTTTGACTGTGTGGGCTGTATTCCAAGACCTACTGAGCCAGATCCCCCAGGAAGACACGGGGGGCCCCTGTTTAGATAAGCTACCAGGTGATTCCAGTGAAGATGGCATTGCTTGGTGTCATTTCAACTGAGCAGTAGATACTTGAACAAAATTAACTGTAGAATTTGTACTGAATATACTTTGTTTTAAGTTCTTTGAAAATGCACGATCTGTGTATAGTGTCCCCTCTCTTCTCCCAGTTTACAGTTAACCGGGATATCCTCCTTCTCCGCAAAGCCCGTATCAGTCAGAGAATCTTCCAGGTAGAATATTTCAGTCACATGTACTCAAATGAATACATCTGCAATTTCCTTTCATGAAGTTCTTTTCACTTCCTCTGAACTATACAATGTATTCACGAATACATTCTCATGAAGAATATTCAAAAATACAAAGTACAACTCACTCTTGATTCCTTCCCCCATCGTAAACAGGGCTACCGATTTGCCGTGTTCCTTTCTGAATTTTTAACATACATCTGCATATTCTGTGTATCGTTTTCCCCAGAAATACCACATGAATTGTTTCAAAACTTCTCACTCTGCCGTGGCGCTATTTCCGTATCAGTGTGTGTATGTGTACGTGTGTGGATTCCTTTGTAGAAGGTTCCAGGGGGTGGAGGGACCACCACGTGTTTGAGCATCCTTCTGTGAACAGATGGAGCCTTAGGGTGCCCTGACTTTTTTCCGTACTGTAAGCACACCTCACTGAACGCCTTTGCACACTCACTCTTGGGGGCATGTCCCCTTTGCTCTTAGTGAGGTCTGCTGTTCTGCCCTCCTTCCATTTCTGGCTCCCAGGCTGCCCTCATAACACACATCGCGGGTGCTCTCTTTTCCAGGCTGTGGCCCCAAAGTGCAGGATCACGTATTGTGCTTTGACATGTGCCTTCTGACCCGGCTGTTCATTGACCTGCTCTGTAATCTTGGCCCTTTCTCTCCTTTGTTACGTGAAAACCCTTTGCTTTAGGATTTCTTACAGTTCCAACAATTTCTTACTCTAATTAGGATTGTGGGGACAAGAGCATATTCATTTTTATTATATTCGGCTCGTAGCAAGTGCCTTTTGAACCTTGTAAAGTGAATCGTAAAGGCTCACCGTGCCTGTGAGAAACGGGCATGATCCTGACTTCCCCTTAGGCTTCCGCAGGACCTCTTAACCCGACCTCTTAACCAGGCGCCCTGCGTTTCCAGGGGAACTGCTGGCGACAGTGGCGGGAGCGGTGGGAGCTACGCGTTCCTGCCTTTGGATGGTGCTCGGCAGTTTGTAGAAAACTTACTCATATGGCTCATTTTTATGTAGTATCCATTGCTCACAATCCCGAGAAATTAAAGGGCTCGGCTCGTTCAAGATCATGGAACTTATGACTTGCAGGTTCCAGACTTCACCTCACATCTTTTTTAAAACACACACGCACACACACCCCCATTCTTTTTTAGGTTCTTTTCCATTATTGGTTATTACAAGACATTGAATATAGTTCCCTGAGCTATATGGTAGGTCCTTGCTCTTTATACTCACGTCCTTTGATTACTAAATTCACTATTTTCTCTTGTTTTGTATATATATATATATATATTTATATAGATAAGTATGTATATATATATATATATATATATTTTTTTTTTTTTTTTTTAGGCCGCACCTGTGGCATATGGAGGTTCCCAGGCTGGGGATCTAATTGGAGCTGTAGTTAAACCTTAACCCCCTGAGCGGGGCCAGGGATCGAACCTGCGTCCTCATGGATACTAGTCAGATTTGTTTCCGCTGAGCCACGAGGGGAACTCCAAGTTCACTGTTTTCTTAAAGACAGTTTCTTACTCAAATATTTGTTTATGCTGAGTTTCTTTTTTTTTTTCTTTCTTTCTTTTTTTTTTAGTCTTTTTGTCTTTTTAGGGCTGCACCCATGGCATATGGATGTTCTCAGACTAGGAGTCCAATCTGAGCTGTAGCCTCTGGCCTGCACCACAGCCACAGCAGCAGGATCTGAGCCTTGTGTGGCATACACCACAGCTCACGGCAACGCCAGATCCTTAACCCACGGAGCGAGGTCAGGGATCAAATCTGCATCTTCATGGATGCTAGTCGGGTTCACTAACCGCTGAGCCATGACGGGAACTCCCTGCTGGGTTTCTTTTTTAACATTTATAAAGCACTTGGTATTTGGATGCTCTCTGAATATTAGTCTTCCTTTCCCAATCTTTTCCTCGCTTGCCTAGTTATTTGCTGTTTGGTTCAGTAGTGACACTCTGGCGGTCACGAAAGTCCGAGACATCAAGATGACCAGTCCTTTTGAGTCTGCATCTCCTGAGCGGTCAGGACGTGCCTTGCACAGGTCTTTGTGGCTGTTGTTATCCTTCAGACGTCTTGACACAGAGCGTAAACCTTTAGCTCCAGTGCATGAAGTTGAATTCAAGGCCGAGCTTAGCTTGTCCACAGGGTGCGTCTGCTTCATCTTCACGAAAGAACCCGGAGTGCCAGCGACGGCTCATGGAAATACTCAGCCATGAAGACTGGTTTGGTTTTTGTTGGAAATCTTGCAAAGAATGCTCCTCGAAGTGTGAATTCTTTATTTTCAGGTATTTTCTTCCTAACGCACCAGCCCTGAGCCGAAGTTCTTTCTTTCAGGATACCCTTCTACTGGTACCCACGGCCACAGGCACAATCCAGTGGGACTGAAAGAGGGGACTCTTGAGACTAAAATGTGCTACTTTAAGCAGTTTCTTACTTAAATTCAGGTACTACCATGCAGCGGAAAAGAGAGTTCCTTCAGCGCATTTAGCTATTCAGAAATAGACAAAGTTCCTTTTTCCACAGCTTGGATTTTCCTGGATGCTAGGAAGAGCTGTTTGGAATTTGTGAAACTCAGTACTGTCCCTTTCAAAGTTGTGATGTTAATTCTGCAGCTATGTCAACAGTTGAGTTCCCTAGAAGGGTGGCATGTTTTCAGGTCGTAGCATCCCCATTTCTCTCGCCCTGCCGCCTGCCGGCTCTCTTCCCAGAAATTATGGGAAAAGAGAGAAAAGGGGCAGGAAACCAAGATACAGACCATTTGCAGCTTGTCTACATTTTTTAAACTTCCCCCCCACCTACTTTTCTTCTATTCCCTTTAAGTTTCTCCTTGCCTCTGTGTCTGCCCCGACCCCCACTGTCCTGGGGGGGTACCTCCCCCGCATCTGAGAACTTGAGAGTCTCGTTTGCGGTTCCCTTGACCGAGGCCTGTGCGCATCCCGCTGGGCGCTGGCTGTCCGAGCGCACGGCCGAGGTTCCCAGCCGCCCTGGCAGGTCTCAGGTGGACGTGTCGGGGGACGTTAGTTACTGATGATGAGCACCGAGTCTAAGGGCTTCATTTTTTTTCCCCCTGAAAGCAGAGTGGAGCTTAGCTCTACAATCGTGTCCCCTGTCACCCACCTGCAGACAGAAATGCTATCTCGAGTGCGAGAGGGAGTGACACTGCAGCCAGCCGTCTGGAGAGTCTGCACAACCCGAGCTGGTGGACGCTGCCCCTCTGGGAGTGCACGGAGCTCAGCAGATGTCATCTGCCCTGGGGCCTTTTCTCAGCAGGAAAAAAGGAAAAAACAAACAAAAAAAAGCGAAAGCCCTAAGTAAAGAACAGGCAGATGTTCCCACCTAAGACAGGTTATTATTTTTCCTTTTTTTTTTGGGGGGGGGCATGGGTTTTGACCAGATGGTATTAAAAGGTGAATGAACCTTGGAAAAACACAGTTTATCTCTTGTTTGTTTGTTTTTACTAGCTGCTATTTTGCAACCCAAGACTAGGGAGGAAAATCACTCTGCAGATTTTATTAGCTAGCCACTAAGAGCAGCAAATCAGAGAGACTGTACGGGGGGAGACTCCTTCGACCGTGAGACCCGCGGTGCGTTTCCTTGCCAGCCTCCTGAAACAGACGCGTCCGGGTAAGAGATCGTAGAGGCAGAACTAAAGACGGCAGCACCAAAAACCGTAAATCAGACGGGTTTCATGTTCTAGCTGCAGTTGTGGTTTTGGTGTTTCAAACATCTGTCACGTCCATTAGTGTCAAAACTTCAGAGGGATCTCCCGTTTTCCCTGGAGGTATCTTGGTGGTGACCGCGATTTTTCTTCTTCAGCTGCTGCGCATGATCTCTCCTTATTGTCTCAAATTTAACGTAAAGTGAAGTCTTTCCTCAAGAACGCGGTGACTGGAGCCGCTTCTGTCTCGGGAGTGAACTGGTCCTAGAAGCGTGATTGTCTCAGTTAAAAAAAAGTCAGGGGGCCGAGGGGAAGGAAGAAGAATATTTGCGTTTCTTGCAACCCCAAATGTATGTAAAGAATGCCTTTTTTTTCTTGCAACTCGCTGGTGTGACCTCTCCCAGAACCGCGGCTCTGGGGGTCACCTTAGGTCTGAAGACGGCAACTTCTGTTCACTTCTTCCTGGTGGACATTCAGGGGGTGGTTTTGAGGGTGGGTGAGCTGAAGACTGGGAGTGAGAAATTCAGGTTTTGTGTGCAAGCTAAGTGACCGGCGCCTTTGTCAGCATCTTACTCTCCCTCTCTGTAAACACGAGTCTTCTCACGTGGCTCATCCAGAGCTTCCTCGTTGGTGTTCAGATAGCATGTCCTTCAAAAAGCACGTGTGGCGGTTCCGTGGTGGCTCAGTAGCTAACGAACCAGACTAGTATCCATGAGGACACGGGTTCAATCCCTGCCTCACTCAGTGGGTTAAGGATCTGGCATTGCTGTGAGCTATGGTGTAGGCTGCAGACGTGGCTCGGATCCCGCATTGCTGTGGCTGTGGTGTAGGCCAACGGCTATAACTCCGATTCGACCCATAGCCTGGGAACCTCTACATGCCGCAGGTACAGCCCTAAAAATACAAAAGACAAGAAAAAAAAAAACACGTGTGGTTGTGGTGAGGGACGCACAACTCTGCAGAAGCACGATAACCCATTAACTTGTACACTTTAAGTGGATCAGTTGTATGGTATGTGGATTATATCTCAATAAAACTTAGCTTTTAAAAATCAATATGTACATATGAGAAGACGGGGTGAGGGGCTTTTTTTCCCTCGGTAGACTCACCCCGCCCCAGAGGAGCTGTTTCTTCCTGACTTCTCGAGCAGCAGGCCCTTTTACTGAAGGCCCCGCCATGCCCACGCACTTCCTCTCCTGGCATTTGACACATGTGCTCGCCAAAATTGCACATGCCGCTTTGTCATCAGGTCATTTCACTAAATTTCAGAAAGAATCCGTTTATGTATAGTCCCTAAAGGAAGAGTAATTTTGTGAAAAGAAAGTAGTAGGCTTTGGAAAGACTAGATAAATGGCTACCCACAAAATTGATACTGAATTAGGCGTGAGGCAGACAGTGGTAAGAGCCTTGGAGGAAAATCCTCAAAGCCTAGATTATCTGTTGTAGTTATGCACTCACAAGGATCCTAGATCCTCCAAAACGGGACCCGCAGGCAATGCAGTGTGATAAGTAAGAAAAGATTGCCAGAAGTTCCCACTGTGGCACAGTGGGTTAAGAACGCGACAGCAGTGGCACGGGCGGCTGCGGATGTGAGGGTTTGATCCCTGGCCTGGCACAGTGGGTTACAGGGTCCGGTGTCGCTGCAGCTGCAGCTCAGATTCAATCCTGGGCCCTGGAACTTCCGTACGCCGCGGGTACAGCCATTAAAAAAAAAAAAAAATGAAGGGAAAAGATTGGCAGCTGAGTATATGTTTAAATTTGTTCAAGTAGGAGTTCCCTGGTAGCTCGGTGGGTTAAGGATCTGGCATTGTCACTGCTGGGGTGTGGGTTCAGTCCCTGGCCCAGGAACTTCCACATGCCACAGTGCGGCCAAAACAAGCAAACAAAAACAAATTGTTACAATTAGATACTTAAGGAACGTGTATGCCCTTTTTGGGGCCAGGCCTGCAAGCATGTGGAAGTTCCCAGGCCAGGGACTGAATCTGCACCAGAGCAGTGACAAGCTGCTGCAGTGACAGCACCAGATACTTAACCCACTGCGCCACCAGGAAACTCCTCTGGCAGTGTTTTAGAATTTTTTACTCTAACTTCTCTGATTAGTCATCAGATTGCTTATTCCTACAACACTGAATAGGAAGGCCTCTATTACAGGTTCAGAGGGACAAACAAACACAAAATGTAGCAAAGTGATAAAGGAATTTAGGGTTGGCAGATAGGAATGGGTTGAAGTTACAAAAGGTGTGTGTGTGTGTGTGTGTGTGTGTGTGTGATTGTGTGTGTGTGTAACAGGGAGAAATAAGCAAATAGAAGATAAAACTAAATTTACCGCTGTTGATATTTATCCTCATTTCCTTGCTGTCCCTTGACTACTAACTTCAAAGCTGTTGAGCCTGAGAAAAGTAATAAAAGATGCTCCTGCATGAATCCAGCAAGCTCCGACCTGACATTCACGAAGGACGGTACACTATACTATAGGTTACGGGGGTGCGTTCTCACACCAGATGTGGTCCCTGTCTGTGCTTCTCATGTCAGTTTTCAGCTTTTAAATATGAATTCTCTTTATCGTACATGTATAAAAGCCTTTTGGGGGTCTTCTTTACTAACGCCACAAACATTTGGTCTCACACTTGTTCGTAAAGCAGCAAAAGTTCTCTTACTCTCTTACTGGGAACTGTGACTTTCAACTCCACACCTCCCCAAAGAACCGATACTTCTTTTCCCGTGGGACAGATTAATACTTTATGGTCAGCCCTGTGTTGCTGTTACGGACAGACACATACAGGACTCAAAATAAGAAATCAGGGTTCCAGAAACATGAGTTCTCTCTACAGCTCTGCTCATAAGACCCTGAGTGGCCAAAGGCAAACTGAAGCCCATCTCTAAAAACGGGACTGGGATGGAACTGGAATGCGTATTTTCTAAGATTTTTTTTCCCAGTGCTTATAATCTCTGAGGTTGTTCCATCTTTAGCTTAATACTTTTAAGGGGCTTAAAGTCATTAACGAGGACATGCTCATGTAAAGCATGAGATTTAGAACACAGGCATCTTTCATGTAAACGGATTAATGCAAAGTGCATTCTAGAATGTAAGTTCCATGATGTTTGGTTCCCTCTTGGTTTCGTTCATACTATACCAGGAATTAAGTAATTATTTTTTTGAGAATGAATACGTGCATATTAGGGAGATATATAAATAAATGGAGAAGGAAAATAAGAAAGGAAACTTTAGGTCCAAGACATTCTCAGACAGGGCTCCAACTACTGGCAGGGTAATAGCTTGAGGCAGAAAAATGAGAAGATAGATTTTTCATTTTGTTTTGATTGGTATCCTCAAAGTATGGGAGAGCCTGGTGGAAGATTTCAGGTTGGGAGAGAATACACAGGTAGGAAATTTATTCATTTATTCAGCAGATACTTCAGTGTCCGCTGTGTTAGTATAACGGTTATCAGACTTTGTGATCTCACAGCCCCTGTGTACTTTGAAAAATTATTAAGGATCCAAAGATATTTTTTTTTATTTATGGGTTACGTTTGCTATGTACCATATTGGAATTGAAACTGATTCATTTAAAATTTTTAATTTAGCTCGTTTAAAATAATCACAAGAAGGAGTGTCCATTGTGGCTCAGTGGAAACGAATCTGACTGGTATCCTTGAGGACACAGGTTCGATCCCTGGCCTCGCTCAGTGGGCTAAGGCTCTGGTGTTGCCTCGAGTTGTGGTATAGGTTGCAGACACGGCTCGGATCTGGCGTTGCTGTGGCTGTGGTGCAGGCCAGCAGCTACAGCTCCAATTCAACCCCTAGTCTGGGAACTTCGTATACTGTGGGTGCGACCCTAAAAAGACAATAAATACAGAAATAAATAATCACAGTCAGCTCTTTGCATGTAAATATGAAGAACGTTTTTATGAAAAATAATATACTTTCCAAAACGACAAAAAGCTTAGTGAGATGACTAGCACTGTTGTCACATTTCTGCACATCTTTGACGTGCGGCGTCTGCAGAACACAGCGGGGTTTTCACGCTCAGTGCGTCGCAGTCTGCCGCGCAGTTGCAAGATACAAGATTATGGAAAAAATCCAGCCCCTGACAGGCCCGGAG
Source organism: Catagonus wagneri (assembly GCA_004024745.2). Taxonomy (NCBI): domain Eukaryota; kingdom Metazoa; phylum Chordata; class Mammalia; order Artiodactyla; family Tayassuidae; genus Catagonus; species Catagonus wagneri. Next base: position 13,984,531 of record PVHT020000061.1, read on the forward strand.
TTAGAAGGGAGGCTTTGGGCAGGGTCTCAGGAAATTGCAGGGGCCTTCATCGCAGGCCGTGAGGGCCGGTGTCCTCCAGAATATGGTGGAACTTGGTGGTGGACTTTGTAGCTGAAGAGGGTGCCATATTTCTGTTTCCAGTTGAGGGAGGCTCTGACGTCCTATTTTTCTTGTTTTGTGCTGGAGGACCCTTGTAAGGAGCAGTTCAGGTTGGAGACAGGTGGGCGGCTTCCTGCTGTGGGAGAGGAGGGAGTCTGCGGCCGTAGGTCGGAAGAGCGTTGCGCTGTCCATGACCGTGACTCCCTTAGGAGCCCGTGATGAGAACCTAAGCAGATGCCACCTGCTGGTATACGAGACGCTCAGTGCTCAGCGTCCATTATTCAGTCCCCAGTCTCAAGAGAATGTCTTTTTTCACCCTTCCAGGATTCGTTCACACGGAGAGATAACCACTAAAACGGTAAATACACATACAGAGCATTTGTTGATATGATGGTACCTTGTTTCTGATTGTTTTTCCTTTGCTTTTTTTCAGACCGTCCAGACCTTTCAAGCTACCGAAAAGGTAAAGTAGTCTGGCTCATCTTGTTATATAATCCTACACGTTTCCCCTTTCAGTATTTGCTTTGCATTTTGCTGCAGTTTTCACCTTCCTCATTCATATTTTTGTGCAGGAAAAATAAATTTCCCCCGAGTCAGCTGCTGGAGGATTTTATATCCAAAAGTGCTTTTAATCCCAAGGTAGACTTTTAGCTTTTCAGTTCTTTGGCGGTTTCATCATTTATGTTTGCACGATCATTTCAAATCCCTTCCTACCAATTTGTTGGCTTCTCAGGGTCCCACTGACTGTTGAGGGAGAAACTGTTCGGTCAGTTGCCATGACTTGAATTCATGGGAGTTTATTTCCCATGAGTTGTCTGGGTTTTCTTTCCAAAAATTTTGTTGTCATGTCAACATGGAGGTATTCTTTCATGTGGGAATTTTTAAGTTTTAGCTTCTTAGTAGAAAAGCAAAATTTTAAATGGACAAGAGTTTCTGGGGAAAAAAGCATCATCTCGTCAGGTGTCTTATACACGTGGCTCCAAACAGAAGAGTAAGAAATCTTTAGTGATCTTCAAAGTTCATTGGCTGAGGCAGCTCAGATGCTGGTAACCCTGAAGCCTAGCACTGGAGGGTCACCCTCTCTTCGCAGTGAAATTACTATGTGAATTTTAATTAGTAAATTTCTTTTACAATTAAAAAAAACATAATTTTTTAAAATTGCAGTAAAGCAGACAAAGCATCCAGTTTACTGTTTTAATCGAAGTGTGCAGTTCTTTGGCATTCAATGCAGTCCCATTATCGTGCAGCCATCATCATCACCCATCTCCAGAACTTTTTTCAGCTTGTGAAACTGAGCTTCTATATCCTTTAAATAGTACCTACTCACTTCTCCGTGCCCCCAGCCCCCGGCAACCACCTTCTACTCTGTCTCTGCAAATTCTGCTACTCACATACCTCATGTGAGTGGAAGAGTATGGTATCTGTCTGTTTGTAACTGGCCGATTTTACTTACTATAATGTCAAGTTGTCTACATGTTGTAGCACCTGTCAGTCTCCTTCCTTTTTTTTTAAGTGGCTGCACCCGTGGAATATGGAAGTTCCCAGGCCAGGTGCTGAAGCCAAGCCACAGCTGTGGCAACATTGGATCCTTTAACCCATTGCCGTGGGCTGAGGCTCAGACTCGTGCCGTCACAGTGATCCAAGCCACTGCAGTCAGGTTCTTAACCCACTGTGCCACAGTGGGAACTCCTTCCTTTTTCAGACTGAAGAATATTCCATATCATTGCATATACAGATTTTGTCTACCCAATTGTGCCAAAAATTTTTTTTGACAAAAGGATGAAGGAAAGAAGTCATGCAAGTAAATATGGCATATTAAGAAAGTGAATTTCCATTTTTCTAGAAATAATAGGGTCTTCTTAAAGGACCAGAAGTTTTGTATTTTGAAAGATTCATAAGTAGTTTTCCTCCGTTGATAGTTAATAGATTAGTCTTTTTTTAAAGTCTAAATTTCTCTTTTTCAGTATATGCACATATAATTACGACTCCTTCCTAAAATCAGCCTTTTCTGAGTCCTTTCCCACCCCAGCTAGAAGCAATATCTAACTTCATTCCAGTCACAAAACACTTCTATCTGCGTCGCGCTGTGGGCCTGGCTCTGTGGATGTCTGTGTTCCTGTCTGAGTTTCCGAGTTAGGCTCTATGTTCCTGGAGAACAGTTTCCACGTCTGCCGTTAGTTTGTCCCCGAATGCCTGCCTCCTTACTGTGTAATGCTAATTGTTGAGTGAATTTACTGCTTCACCAAAAAGAAAGGGTTCCGCACTGTTTTCCTCTGTGAAATTCCATAAGCTGCAGTCATTCCTCCCCATAAATGGAGAGTCTGCCACCAGAACAGTTAGGGTTGATAACCCTTAGAAATGCTTACTCTTAAAGGACCAGAGGCGTAGAAAAGTCAATATTAAAGGAGACAGAGAGGAAAAAACCCAGGAAGAAGAAATCTTTAGGAAGAAAGCGTTAGCTAAAGTGCTAAATATTGCTCAGGACAACAAAGACGAAAACCAAGGCAGTTAGCTGACCGGGCAATTCCAGAGGAGTCGTGAGCAAAAGCCAGGCCCCGAGGGGTTAAGGATTCGGAGGCTGGTTAGGAAGAGGCGCCTGGGTCCAAGGTCATACTGTGAAGCCTGGCTTCCTGCTCAGAAAGGAAGGGGAGAGAGGGGACGGCCTTTCCAGAAAGGCAGCAAAAGGCAAGAGAAAAAAGCCTTTGAAAGTGAAAAGAGGAGAGTTGACAGCGGAGGGGTCTTATTGTAATTCCAATGGTCATTTAGGACAGATCCACGTGACGGACAGCGGACGCTGGAGCCTAAGCCAGCCTGCCAGACAGCTAGTTCACCGGCTTTAACGGTGACTTCTGGTCCTTTCCCAGACTAAAGCCAATAATAAGGTGGTCGAGGATCTGAGTGTATCTGAGGGACTCCCCTTGGATCCTCAAGGAAACTCCAGCGTGGCAGGGACAGCCTGGACCAGGGCTGCCCCCTCACCCAGATGCCCTGTTCAGCCACCCGCTCGGTCCGTGCAGCCTTCGGCCGCCTTCTCCGTCTTATAAAGCTGAAGGAGGATGAGTCCTTCACAGCGCACGACTGTGACTTCGCCTGCCTGGGGGTGGCGGGCACCTGATCCAGCGGTGCGCCCCCGGCGCTGCGGCCCTAAACCTCAGCCGCTGGTCCCGCAGTCGGGCCTCGAGGGAACCCGCCTCCTGTCGGGCCCCGGATCCCAGAAGTTTGCGTTGGCGGTGACGCGGGGTCTGGAGCTGGAGAAGCAGACCAGGCAGAAGGGAAGAGAAGCTCTTCCACGTGTGTGCAGAGGAACGTGTTCTAGAAAAAGGACTGGTCCTTCGGGAGGGTTTCCCGATGCACCTGCAGTTGGCTTTTCAAAGAAAAGAACACGCAGGGACTTCATTGTAAGGTAAACTTAGAATGTGTACCTCGAAGTCAGGCTCATCATAGTGGAACTGGGGGGGAAATACAGCAGTTAGATTTCAAAAATTTTTTTTTTCTTTTAGGGCCACACCTGCGGCATGTGGAGGGTCCCAGGCTAGGGGTCGAATCTGAGCTGCAGCTGCCGGCCTACACCACAGCCACAGCAACGCAGGATCCGAGCCTCGTCTGCGACCTACACCACAGCTCACGGCAACACCAGATCCTTAACCCACTGAGCGAAGCCAGGGATTGAACCCGCATCCTTGTGGATGCTAGTTAGGTTCACTAACTGCTGAGCCACGATGGGAACTCCCAATTTTTTGATTACACTTAATTTAGAATGTGCTGTCACTCTCTGCTGTATAGCCGTGAGATGCACAGGCCACCTCCGATTTTCCTGCTTTATTGGAGTCTTGCCCTAATATTGCAGCCCTTGTCTGAGTCTCCCGTGTGGTGCCCGTAGCTGCGCGACCCCGCAGCACGGATCGCTGGAAGAGCCTGGGTGGTGGCGTGCTGTTTAGGAGAATCCCTGGTCCCGCCGCACTGCTGGGTGAGCTGGGACGGGAGTTCCATTTCTTCAGCGCCAGCAGCTGTCTTCGGAGGACGTAGCCGAGAAACACGTGCTGTGTGAGGAAGAGGAGCTGCGACACGGGTGAAATGTCCTTGGGGGAAAGGTGCTGAAATTGCTAACCTGGCATCAAGTTTCCATGTGCAGTTGATGCGCGGACCTCGAGTAGAGTGGTGCTAGGCAATCAAAACCAAATGTTTTCAAAGGCAAGAAAAGCAATTATTGGACGAGGGTTTTAAGCTTGCTAGGCCTGCGTGCAGATTTTTCAAGAGCTCAAAACAAAAAGTCATTATATGGGTAAATTAAACCATGGTATGAAAACAAAGCAATTTGGGGGCCAATGCCCTCTATTGAGAGCCTGTTTGTGGGTAAAAATGCACAACTTGTGGTGCATTTGAAAGAAAATTGATCCATTTGACATAAAGAATAATGAGTGATTGTGGCGGCCTGGGCCCGTGTTCGTTTCACAGGGCTCATATCTTCACGGTCTACATTCAGGACCCTTTTCAAGTCTGAAGCACTGAACAGCAAGTCTGCAGTGTGCTGTTGACAAACGGGTTACTTTCATCATAGTTTGCATTTGGTGGAGGAGGAAACAAAGTAGAGAGAACATAAGCACTGGGTGTGCTGCAGAAAGACGAAAGCTTCCGACCACTTGGTGTTTACACGTGAACAACTACTGTCAGCGCGTTATGATTTATGTGTTTTCATTACATGTGGAATTATTCTCAAGAAGTTATTCTATCTTATCTAGCATAATTTTTCCTTTATGAGCTTTTAGATCCAGCATTTGCAGTCTGGTGGATACCATTCAAACTTGAAGTCCTTCGGATCTAGGTGATTTTGCACGAGAAATTAACTGTTACAGTGGCTTAGGAAGCTGATTTTTAAACTCAGTTTGGGGGAATTATCTGTTTGTAGCAAGTTGACTTATTCCTGATGTCTTTTGTTTCTCTGTGTTTGAAGCCAGAGATGACATAGCATAGTGGTCAAGAGGCCAGCCTTTAGAACCAGGCTCCAGGCTTCCTAGCTTGGTGACTTTTCTTTTTTTCTTTCTTTCTTTTTTTTTTTTTGAGATATAACTGACATGTAACATTATATTAGTTTCAGGTGCGTAACATAGTAATTTGATATGTGTATGTATTGCAAAATAATCACCACATTTAGTTAACATTCATCACCACCCAGAGTTACAAATTTTTTCTTTCCTGTAATGAGAACTTTTAAACTCTATTCCCTTAGCAACTTTCAAATATTCAGGACAGTGTTATCAAGTGTGGTCAGCAAGCTGTACATTCTCACATCCCCAGGATGTGCCTGTTTTATTAGCTGGGCTGGCCTGGGGCTTTGAACAAGTTACTTAACCTGCCTACGCCTCAGTTGCATCTCGTAAAGTTGTTGTGAGAATTACATAAGATGATAATCCATGTAAAGCATAAGGGCAACTGAAACTCGCAGTGGGCACAGACGATTATTTTTTATTTTCCTAAGGTCACTTTTAAAAGAACAATAATGAAAACTGCCCGTGTAAGGGCTCCCTTAAAGCATAATTCTGTTCTATTTGAACTTCCTTACTAAAATTTAGTCTGAATATCTCCACAAAGCCAGACTATGAAATTGAGAGATCAGAATGTAAAAATCAGCCATCTATTTTGAGAGACATTCTTTAAAAATGGTGTCTAAAGCCGCTAGCGTTAAGCTGCTAGCCTGCTTTTAGGAAAAACCTCAAAATATATGAGCAAGAAGCCCATTTCAGATGAGCCAGAAATAAGCCATCTCAGGAGCCCAATGAGCTGACATTGCTGAGAATTTGAGAGTAATTATCCACGAGGTAAATGCTTCTTTAATAAAAATTTAGGAAACCTGAAAGTCGGCAGAGTACATTTTGAATTTTAGAAAAGTTTACTTTGGTCAGCTTCTTTTGAGTACCCGATGCTTATTGAGATCTGGACGCGTCGAGTTAATAAGCCTGGCCCGGGGTCTTGGGGACGGTGGGCAGAGACAGGCCCTCGGTGGCAGGTGGCAAATGAGGATGCAGAAGAGTGTGCGGAGAAATGGCTTACGGGGGGATTTGGTAACGGGCGGTTCTGAGGTGCGGTGGGAAACTGAGGCCGGGCTGGGGTGATTAGAGAGTGAAAGCGTAAACTCTTGAGTATTTGCTCGTCGCATCCACAGGTGGCTGCCAGCACCGTGGAACAGCCGGACGCTGCCCCAGATCAGCCGGTCCCTCAGTCAGTCTGTGCCCGCATGGAGCTCAGCCCGGTGATAAGCTCATTACAGTTTTAGCTAGAAGGAAAGTCGATAGGTTTTAGTTTGGTTTTTTGTAAGATTTATACTACATGAGCCTGTTCACGGGCTGAGTTTTTTCTTCTTTTTTTGGTCTTTTTCGGGCCGCACCCGCGGCACATGGAGGTTCCCAGGCTAGGGGTTCAGCCGGAGCCGCAGCCGCCGGCCTTCGCCACAGCCACAGCAATGCGGGATCCGAGCTGCCTCTGCAACCTACACCACAGCTCACAGCAACGCTTGACCCTTAACCCACTGAGCGAGACCAGGGACCGAACCTGCGTCCTCATGGATGCTAGCTAGCTGGGTTCATTAACCGCTGAGCCACAACGGGAAACCCCCCGCCCCCACCGCAGTTGCTCTCTTAAGTAGCAAACGGCCTCACTGGACTTGCTCTGTCACCTCTCTGCTCTTGCAGTTACGCGGCGCTGATAGCGGACTGGCCAGTGGTCGTCCTGGGCATGTGCACGGTGCTCATCGTGGTCTGTGCCTTGGTCGGAGTGCTAGTGCCCGAACTTCCCGATTTCTCTGATCCGCTGCTGGTAAGGAGGCTGGAGCCCCTGCGACTGGGGTATTTTCTGTAGCCCACAAACGTCGCAAAAGATGTCGTATTATGTTATTTCGTATCTCATTTTTTTTTAAAACCTTCTCGGGCCGTCAGTAAGTATACAAGTCTCTCTGAAAATTGAAGGCACATCTGCTTCTGAAAGGGGGTCAAGGAACTGACTCACTGTCAAAAATCTGGAAATTTGCTTCTTGGTCTTTAAGTAGTAAATTGGAGAATTTGCATACTGTAGAAACATTTTCAGCCAGTCTTCAAGACTGAATGCCACCTTTTCTCCCACAGAAGTTAAAGGAATTTCAGTATTACTAAGACAGCCAGTGTCTGTTTCTAAGCAGGTGTCCTTCTCGAGTCGACTAGTGAGGAAAATATGCTGAACAAGCATAAACTCTTTGTAAAACACTCTGACATGCATAACATAATTTAATTTGACCTTGTTTTTTATAGCATAAAGATGAGTATTTGCTAAATGCTAGGTATGAACTGGGAAGAGAAGCTTCAGATAAGATTTATTGCCCCTCTTTCTTGAGAAATGTGACATACAAGGAATCAGACTGTACTGTCACAGGAACTACTTGGGTCATCATTATGTCGGGCCCTCTGGTTTGAATGCAGGTCAGCCCTGGAGCAGCTGTGAGGGATGTGTGTATTTTGTGTTGAAAGCTAGACATCACCTTGACGTTGCTTTCCCAAGTTCTTTATAACCCCCCTAGCCTGAAATGAAGTACACTGATGGGAATTTGTAATGTTTTGCCTTAGGGTTTTGAACCAAGAGGGACTACGATAGGCCAGAGGCTGGTCACGTGGAACAACATGGTGAAAAATACAGGCTACAAAGCAACGTTAGCAAATTACCCCTTTAAATATGCAGACGAACAAGCCAAAAGGTAATCATTCATTAACTTTTAGATAAAACTAATGCATTCCGCTTTTAAACGCTGCCTGAGCAAAAAGGTTTGCGTCTAAAAGGCGTGGTTCAAAATCTCATTGACATTGTCTTTTAAGATTTTGTTGTATTAGGATGAAAATGTGAGGGTTTGGGGCTGTTTGTTTTGTTTTCCTTCTTCCAAAGTGAGAAAGTTGCTGTTGGCTGCTGAGGTTAATCCTTGCAGACTTTACACCAGGGCTAAACAGGTCATGACCTTAAGGATCTGCCGGTGCTGGTCGGCTTCTCGGGCTTCGAACAGTGCTGACTTGATCCAAGGGCGAACTGTTGTCCCGTTGCAGCCATCGGGACGGCCGCTGGTCAGACGGTCACTACGAAAGAGAGAAGAGAGAAGTGGACTGGAACTTCCACAAAGACAGCTTTTTCTGCGACGTTCCAAGTGAGTGACAACCTCTCAGAGCTTCCTGGGGCCGAGCGTGATTACTGGTCTGGACGGTCAGGTCACACCGCCTGCCTCTTTCCAGCGTGCTTGAATCGAGTTTAGCTCGGTTCCCTGTGCTTTTACTTCTCTAGTCAGTGAGCCACTGATCTGAATTTATTTACCTATGATTAAGTATTGATAAGAGATGACTGAGTTATGTTTGCTTTTAAAAAACATAAATCTATTAAAATTCTTGACCTTGCCCCAAATCTCAAGTCATTTAGAAAAAAATCCGTGTACAGGAGTTGTCTTGGAGCGCAGGGAGGCGAGGATCTGGTGAGGTCGCTGCAGCAGCTTGGGTCACTGCCGTGGCCTGGGTTTGATCCTTGGCCCCGGAACTTCCACATGCTGCCCGTACAGCCCTCCCCCCCCCCAAATTCCTTGTACATAGTTTTGGATTGAACCCTGAAATAATCTACTGTGTTATTTTTTATTTTCAACTGAAGTATCGTTAATTTACAATCACACGCTAGTTTTAAGTATATAGCAGTGATTCAGTTATATGTATATTACACGCATGTTCTTTCTCAGATTCTTTTCCCTTAGAAGTTACTGCAAGATGCTGAGTATAGCTGGCGGGTTCTTATTATTTACCTCTGTTTATACACAGCTATGTGTACATGTTAATCCCAAGCTTGACATTTATTTCCCCCACCATGTATGTATCCCCTTTGGTAACCATAAGTTTGTTTTGTATGTCTGTGAGTCTGTTTCTCTTTTGTTTTATTTGTTTTGTTTATTTTTCATTAGAGCATAGTTAATTTACAATGTTTTCTGTTGTATAGCAAAGTGACTCATTCATTTTATATATACATATACATTCTTTTTCTTATATTATCTCGTATATATGTATATGCATTCTTTTTTTATATTATCTTATGTGTGTATATATATATATACACACATACATTCTTCTTCTCACACTATCTTCCGTCATGTTCTGTCCCAGGAGACTGGACATAGTTCCCTGTGTTGTACAGCAGGACCCCATTGCTCATCCGTTCTAAATGTGCTAGTTTGCATCTACTAACCCCAAACTCCCCGTCCATCCCACTCCCTCCCCACAGCCCCTTGGCAACCACATGTCTGTTCTCCATGTCTGTGAGACTGTTTCTATGTCGTAGATAAGTTCGTTTGTGCCATATTTTAGATTCCACACATAACTGCTATCATAGGGTATTTGTCTTTCTCTTTCTGACTTACTTCACTTAGTATGAGACTCTCTGGTTGCATCCATGTTGCTGCAAATGGCCTTACTTCATTCTTTTTTATGACTGAATAATATTCCATTGTGTATATATACCACATCTTCTTAATTCATTCATCTGTCAGTGGGCATTTAACTTGTTTCTGTGCCTTGGCTATTGTGAATAGTGCTGAAATGAACATACGGGTGCGTGGATCTTTCTGAATTATAGTTTTATCCAGATATATGCCTATGAGTGGGATTGCTGGAAAATATACGAATAACTCATACAACTCAACAACAAAAAACAAACAACCCAATTGAAAAATGGGCAGAAGACCTAAATAGACATTTCTCCAAACAAGACATATGGATGGCAGAGGCACATGAAAAGATGCCAGCATCACTAATTATTAGCGAAATACAAATCAAAACTACACTGAGGTACCACCTCACACTGGTCAGAATGACCATCATTAATAAGTCAGCAGGAGTTCCCTTCATGGCTCAGTGGAAACAAATCTGACTAGGAACTATGAGGTTGCGGGTTCGATCCCTGGCCTCGCTCAGTGGGTTAGGATCAGGCGTTGCTGTGAGCTGTGGTATAGGTTGCAGATGCGGCTCGGATCCTGCGTTGCTGTGGCTGTGGCAATTAGACCCCTAGCCTGGGAACCTCCGTATGCTGAGGGTGCAGCTCTAAAAAGAAAAAAAAAAGGAAAACTGAAAGTAGAACTGCCATGTTCCTGTTTTGTCACATGTAAGTGACATCATATCATATTTGTCTCTGTCTGACTTACTTCACTTACTATGATAATCTTTAGGTCTGTCCATGTTGCTGCAAATGGCACGATTTCATTCTTTTTTTATGGCTGAGCAATATTCCAGTGTGCGTGGGTGCGCGTGCGAGCGCTCCTGCCTGCCTTGTCATTAGGCATTGGAGGTAGAGAGATGAACAAAATAAAGCCCAGAGTCCAAGGCTTGAAAGCCCTAGGGACCCAGCTTAGACGTGGATGAGCAAGGTCAGCTGGGGGGAGACAGCAGGGAGTGATGGTGCTTGAGGAAAACAGCTGAACGTGGCCTGGAAGAAATGAGGGCTCAAATATGAGAAAACCCCCCAGGGGTCAGGAATGCCACTGCTCCGGTGTCACCCGATCTCTAAATGTTGGCAGCAAATTCACTAACAAAACCTGTTGTAGCCCGGAGTCAGCCTGGCCCCAAGCAGCTGCCCGGACCGGGGAGGGGCCGTGTGCAGCCTCGGGGACACAGTTCCTAGGTTATTGATTAGCCCCCATGGTTACAAATGAGGAAGCGTGGGTCACTCTGATTTCTGATTAAGTGAATATTAACATCGAAGCTCCTTTGAGTTCAGCTTCTTGTTGAAAATCCTTCTAAAATGTGTTTTCCTATCTTCTTACATCACTAGGGGATCTGACTGGATCTTTGATATTTCTCGACTGTATGAAACCTCAGGGTCTTTATTTTGAACTCTATTTCACAACCTAGTAATAGAGAGAAAGTAGGAGAATGGAAATCTTTAACGGATCCCAGAAAGCAATGCAAGTTTCTTTTTCTGACTCTTCAAAAACATTTTAGGACAGTTCAACTCTGGTTAGTTGCATGTTCTGGCTAGTTTATTTCTCTCACAGTATTACTGAGTGTTGCTTAACCAGCTCGTGCTAGTTGGTATCTTAACTGGGAAGATCATTAGCCAGTTCACGGAGCGTAGTCTTGTTTATGTCTCAGTCAGTGTTAAGCACACGTCCCATTAGTAGTAGGTTGTCTTGGCTGAAGCCATTCCCAGCTCTGTAGGAACCAAATGTTTCAGCTGTCACAGGCTTATTTTGGTCTCAGCGTCGGTCAACATAAGATAATACCCGGTAAAGATAAGAGGGTACTAAAGAAAACTTCGTGGTCATGAATAAAGACTCATGTAATAACGCGTTATTCATAAATTTGCAGATTGACTTTCTCTGTTAGCACAGCTAGGCATTTTTGATCCTATAAAACTAATCTACTCTTTCAGTTGGTTCATACTAATTTTTTTTAGCGGCTGAGGGTGCAGAAACAGCATTTATTGAGCACCTGTTTTTCAGGGTCTCTTAGTTCTCACACCTCTTGGAAAAGGTGCCACTGTCTTCATTTGACCAGTGAGGAGCTCAGGCTCCGAGAAGGTGTGAGTTGCCCAAGATCAGCCCGCTGGTAAATGACAGAACCGGTCACACCCGCTTCTCCAGGG